>CM053786.1:433731798-434279298 GCA_028749045.1 Cupressus sempervirens | reverse complement strand
AACAAATTCAATGAATCTATATTTTAATCTAACTTTATTTGAATTATTGTAACTTTAAGATCCTTATTAAAATTGATCTATACGCACACCATAGCATAACACGAATTAAATAAACATTAAAGTCGTCCATTTGAGATATTCTAATTTCATATTTGAAACTTTCTAAATTAAAACAATAGCTTAGGATTCTAACATTCACACACCATTTAATACTTAAAGCTAACCCTAATTAAATAAGACATACATCTAAAAACTAACTAAACATAATAATTAGTTAGAACAATCCTTGACTAATTAATTACTACTAAAATAGATTAACTTATATTTAAATTTTTAATCTAACATAACAAGTACTACACTAAGGATATAACAACTAAATTAATTCAAATAAAGTTAAAACTATTCTACCTAACTTCAAATTGAAAACAACTTAGACTAACTAAAATCTATAAATCTAACTACACAACTAACCTAATTACTAATTAAACTTACTAATCTAATCTACAAATGACATAAACTATCTAAAATCTATAACTACCAACTACAATATCTAACTCTTACCCCCAAACAATATATACTTAACCTTAAGTCATCTCCCTCCCACCCATCCTATTACTGCCATTAACCCTAGACCCACCTACCCCTTCCCCTAGGCCTGACACGCGCGGTCTGAGGCCTGAGCAGGCAGGCCTGTCCCCACCTACTTGCGTGGGTGAGAAGGTACGCAGGGGCCTGTGAAGGCGTTACTAGCCTATGCTAGTTTTTTTTCTTTAAAAAAATGCTTCCACTTGCCCTCCACGTCATCCCAAGGTCAAGCATTAAGTGGGGAGAAGTAACATGACAGGTTAGCTTATAAAAAAAAGAGTTTTAAACATTCTCCTGCCCTTCCTCATGATGAATCGACCCCTGTACTTGCTGATAGGTGGTTGGGAGTTTTTATTTTAAACTTCTCTATGTGATTCGACTTGTATCATGCCTCAAATCTCTAAGGCCTATGAAATTAAATGCCCAAAAGTTTTATAGTTGGGAAGTTGAATTTAAAAGCATTATCATATATATATATTTAGATGTTATATGTTCAAATTTATTTAAGTCATATTATTTAATGAATTAGCAATGATTTTTGATTTGCAATTCAAGGAGAATATCTCATAGAATATTCTCTGTGGCATGGAGAAATTTAAGACTTCTCCATACATTTTCCAGAGAGGTTTTTTAGACCTGGAGGTGCTCAATTTGGAAACCAATTTCTTTTTGCCAAGTGCTAGCATGTTTTCTTGCTAAGTTCATTGTTATGCAAGATGAGTCTAAACATTTCTAGAGGTAATATAGAGTTCCTATGAAAAAGCACACTAATGCAAAAGGATGCAAAGGATTATAATTCTTTTTTCTACTATAGTTCATGTTAATTCAATCATCTAAAGACAAGGATGTATGGTTTGTATATAGTCATCATATAACAAGGCATGTGTTCTTTCTTATTTATTTAAATTCAAAGAAATTCAAAACCTCTTAATCAAATTGCTCTTGTTGTTTATGAATCTTATCAAGGAGTTATGATCCTATATTCAGAATTTAAAAAGGTGATGAATAATTCTTATCAAATTTAATTGCATTACTAATGAAGCTTAACAATGAATGTGCTAGCTTGGTGATCACAATGTAGGATTATTATTACATGTTAATGTTCAAAACATTGAATTGAAACTTCAACACATCCATTGCCTTTCATTATCATAATTGAAAACTCAGAATTTCCCAATTCAAGACATTAGCTATCATTCTAATTTCTCACATACATATGCCAAAATTTGGAACCACATGAGAGCAATGCAAGGAGAATTTCATAATCTTTTCTTTTCTCTATTATTCATCCTGGTTCAAGGCTCCATCGGGAAAGAACCAGTAAGAAAACTCGATGTCTTTGCCACTACATCAAATTCAATTACAACTTACATAATATTACAATTCATTGAGTTTTTTTCAAGGCTTTCACAAGAGAACTTTTCTCAAATGTCTTCATTGCAACAAGGGAAAACATGGAAAAGACAAGAACCAACATGGAGATAAACAACACAAGGAGATAAGCAAATTAAACATGCATTCCCACCTAGTTGCACAATAGGTCCAACAATGAACCAATATAGGGGAAAGGTGGATTTTCTCAATAGGAGAAGTCAATCACCATACCATCACATAGCCCTTTCGGGGATAAAACTTCAAGAGCTTCCATTCTTTTACAAGGCCCTTTCGAGGCTATATCCACAAGGATTTTCATTCTTTTCCACATTCAAGAATTCTTAATAACAACAAGGTATGAGATGACAAGTAGGGGCCCATACACCCTATCCTTTCTCCCTCCTCTCACCATGAGAGGAGACTCTACACTATTGAGGTCCAACTAAGGCCCTTTCCCCAAACATGGCCACTTCTTCCCTATCCAAGGGTGAGTGTTGCCAAAACATCCCCATGAAAACCTCTCAAAACAATCAAAACATCAAGAAAGCATATGAATAACATCAAAAGAAAACAAGGTAAAATCCCTCCCAAATCCACCCCCAACACACACAAGCAAGAAATGCATAACTACACAATGTCTCAAACATGATTTAAGTAAGATTCAAAACATGAACACACATAAAGAACCATTCAAGGAGTGAAGAACTCCTACCTTCATAGAAGAGTTATGGCAATGGTGGTTTGAGAAGAGCTTCCCTTTCTTCCTTCAATCTTCAAAACTTCCCCCAAAACTAGAGGATTGGGTGATAAAAACCAAAACTACTCCCAAAATGCCTCTAAGTATGGTCCTTAACTCCACTAGGCTTCAAGTAACTCAAGATGGGGGTTTGGTTTCACTAACCCAAGTAAAGAACAACCCATTTTCGAAGTCAACCTAAAATAGGGTTTTTGAGTGATCAACCTAGGAGGCTAAAGGGTTGGAAAGTACCCCCACCCATACCCTTACCCATAGGGGTACTTAAATTTAATGTTTCTAAGCCTTTAAAGACTTATTAGGAACAATTAAAAGTTAGGAGAATAGTAAGATCAAATTACAACCTTTAAAGAATTACAATACAAGGTTAGCACAAAATTAACAAGTAATTTAGCTCCATTTTTCCATTGAGTTGTCTCGGCTAATTTTCCTGCACACTCATTGCACACATTAGTAGGTCAAAAAACCACATGCATAATGTGAATTACATATCAACAGAATTCTATAAATTTAAGCATCCATTTCCTAATAAATAGTTATTTTTTTCTAATTCCACTCATATTTCTAACCCTTCAACTTGCATAACCAAAAGTGTTAGTGTTGCATACATTTTCTTCCTCATTATACATATTTATAAGCATTAAATGACAAAATCAGATAACTAAAGTAAAGCATCACACATCGTAAAATAGCATAAAAATGTTCAGTGTATCCAATAATGCTCTGACATAACAAGGCATGAGTATCAAAATAATAATGTATCATCGGTGCTAGGATGGGTCAAGGTAAGGCCTCACACTAATAAAGTTGCAAAATCAATTTGATATACTAGTAGAAAAGCATGAAGAACGTTCGAAAGAAATTGTGGCTCATAATCGAAGAAATGAGTCAGAGAAAAATAAACATCTAAATCCTTGACCACAAAAGCGATCTGATCTCGATAAAATCTTGACTTCACAGGAAGGATGGACACAAGTTCATTTTCAAAATCAGAGTTACCCAAAGGAAACCTTCATGGTGGATCGAGGAAGAGTTGCACATATCTATGACAAAAATAGGGAAGAAAGACAGGAAAAACAAACAAAGTTTTTTCAAAAAACTAAGTATGCAAGAAAGAGCAAAAGCAAAGTACAAAATTCATCTATATGCCTAAGAAGGAAAATTAGGGGTACTTAAATTTAATGTTTCTAAGCCTTTAAAGACTTATTAGGAACAATTAAAAGTTAGGAGAATAGTAAGATCAAATTACAACCTTTAAAGAATTACAATACAAGGTTAGCACAAAATTAACAAGTAATTTAGCTCCATTTTTCCATTGAGTTGTCTCGGCTAATTTTCCTGCACACTCATTGCACACATTAGTAGGTCAAAAAACCACATGCATAATGTGAATTACATATCAACAGAATTCTATAAATTTAAGCATCCATTTCCTAATAAATAGTTATTTTTTTCTAATTCCACTCATATTTCTAACCCTTCAACTTGCATAACCAAAAGTGTTAGTGTTGCATACATTTTCTTCCTCATTATACATATTTATAAGCATTAAATGACAAAATCAGATAACTAAAGTAAAGCATCACACATCGTAAAATAGCATAAAAATGTTCAATGTATCCAATAATGCTCTGACATAACAAGGCATGAGTATCAAAATAATAATGTATCATCGGTGCTAGGATGGGTCAAGGTAAGGCCTCACACTAATAAAGTTGCAAAATCAATTTGATATACTAGTAGAAAAGCATGAAGAACGTTCGAAAGAAATTGTGGCTCATAATCGAAGAAATGAGTCAGAGAAAAATAAACATCTAAATCCTTGACCACAAAAGCGATCTGATCTCGATAAAATCTTGACTTCATAGGAAGGATGGACACAAGTTCATTTTCAAAATCAGAGTTACCCAAAGGAAACCTTCATGGTGGATCGAGGAAGAGTTGCACATATCTATGACAAAAATAGGGAAGAAAGACAGGAAAAACAAACAAAGTTTTTTCAAAAAACTAAGTATGCAAGAAAGAGCAAAAGCAAAGTACAAAATTCATCTATATGCCTAAGAAGGAAAATAACATTAATCACCTTGTAAGTCTTAGTTACCCTAAACCCTCCATCATATCTGAAGCCAATGGTGTTCCTTCAAAACCTAACCCTAGATGTATCCCTAAAATCCTGTCAAATTGGTCCATCTTGGATATAACTGTTAAACCCTATCAACATACTTTTCAATTTGGAAATTTCAATCCAAGAATATTAGAACATCGATCACAAATAGACGTTGCAACAAGAACAAATATGGATAATGCAATTATTATCAGGAACAAAATCTCAGAAGATAAATGGTTTGAATGTGAAAGAAACAGTTTATATATTGTATGGATGGGACTAGTAGCTGAGAGATCAAAAATGGTGAAATGGTTTATTATAATGGATCCAAACCAGGTAAGTATCTCTTTCCTTTCAGATTCTTTCTAGTTTATATGAATTGTAGAAATTTAGAGTATAGAGAAGAGTTGCTGAAGAATTGGTTAAAATTAATAAATGGACATAGTTTAAATTTCTTAAAATGGAAACCAAATTTTACTGATGAAGAGGTCAAGAATCTAAACTTACCTATATGGATCACATTAGACAATATTCCAACAGAACTATGTAACATAAATATCTTCATACAGATTGGAGAAAATTTGGGAGGTATAAAAGGATATGAATTGCATAACTCCAAATCCTCCAATGTGAAATTGCTTGTCAAACTTAAACCAGAGCTATATGATCAAGAAAAAATTAAAATGATAACCAATAGATCAATTTATATGATCAAGTATTCCATTTATTCTGGGAAAATCAAATGTATTAACTATCTAAAAGAAGGAAGAAAGGTGGGAATAAGTAGCTCAGACTTTAGAGAAATAAATCTAGATGAAAATACAAGGGAACACGAAACAAGATAGATTATAAAGACATGAGAAAAGAAGCTTAGTACAGACAAAATGAATAACAAAATAGATAGTATAGTGATTATGGATAATAAGGAAGTGGAAGAAGGGGAGATAATGGATACAAAAATGATTCAGAGTGTGATGAGAAGTATAGAAAAGAAACCATAAAAAGCAGAGGAAAAGGATATAAGCCAAAAGATTCAAAAAAAGATACAAGGAAGGAATCCAATTCCTCAACGGATTAGGGGAAGAAGCAAAAATCTTTAAAAGAGAACACAAGATAGAGAAAACTGAGGTATATGAAATAGAGGAAAATATAAAAGAATTAAAGAGACTAAATGAAGAAATAACTTTCAAAATGAATGATGTTATAGACCAAATTGAAATTATAAGAGCATTAGAGACTCTCGAAAGCCACAAAAAGAAAAAATCAAATGACACTAGAGGATAGAAGAACAAAATCAAATAGAGCAAGGAAAAAGAACAACTATAGGAATAGAGATAGGTAGAAAAGGATGAATCAAGGACAATTAGTAAGCCTAAGGACTGGGAACAGGAACTAGAAAAAATACAATCAATGGAGGATATAGAAAATCTATGGCTATTCAATATAGAAGCTACTCAAAGGGTGAGCATAAAGACACCAACACAAATTAGAGGTAAAACAACATTGATAAAAGAATATGAAGCAAATGGAGATGTGAATGAAGAACATAACTTACAAGGAAGAATTCCTCCAACATCATCTACTCAGTGGAGTAATATTACTATAATGAAAAAGAGCAAAAAAATGAAGCTACAAGTTCTGGGAAACACCAGAAAATGGGGTAGATCCCTTTGCAGGTCAGGAGAATTTAGAACTAAAGAAGACAAGCAAACCTATAGATAGAGTTAAAGAATGGAGCCCAACAAAAATCAAGAATTTATCTGAACAAGGAGAGGATCAAAAACAAATAGAAGAGAATGAAAAAGAAACATGGCAGAACTGAGAAGAATATGGTGTGTTGATGGATATGGAACAAAGACAAATAGAGGAACCAAAAAATATAGAGATCACGGACATAAAAGATGATATAGATCAAAATGAAGAGCAAATGAATATTGCAGAACAAATAATAAGGGAAATAGAAGGAGAGAAAGAAGAGGAAGCAGAAGAAAACTAGAGTATTAATAACGCATAAGAAAATACGGAGTACCTAGGCATCTATAAAAATTAGAAAGGGATCAAAACTCCAAAATGTGGCAAACAAAAACGGAAATGAGGAAGGAAATCATTGAAAGAGATGAGAGAAGCAGATGGCCAGACAAAAAGAGCAATAGAAAATCATCCATTTACTAAAAATAGGGAAGGGGAAGAGTCTTCCTGAATCAGCATGAAAATAACAACTTGGAATGCTAGCTTGGGCCTAAATGCCCCTAGGAGAAAAAAGTTTAATCAAAAGAAACTTAACAATATTTAAATCAAAAATTATATTATTACAAGAAACAAAACTAAACAAGGAAGAGGGGAACAAATTAGAAAATAAATGAGGTAGTTGGAATATGATTCTATAGGATTTTAGAGGAGCCTCAGGAGGATTAGGTATAATATGGAATCCTAGGTAAATTAACCTAAACTTGCTTAATTCCAATCAAAATTGGATGGGTTGTAGAGTCAATAGTGTTAGAAACAATCTACAAATAATACTAATTAATGTATATGGACCAACACAACATAGATTAAAAACAGATATGGGAGGAAATCAACCAATTCATAAATAATCGCAACAATGAAAATATTCTAATAGGAGGAGATTTTAATGTAAGTTTAAATCTGGAGGAAAAGTATGGAGGATTACAACATCGTTCACAAGCATCCTTAGACTTTAATAATTGGATTGTAGTCAATAACTTATTAGACATACCTAGTAACAATCAAATATATACTTGGAATAATAGACGGAAAAACTTCACTTTTATAGCTGAGAAATTAGACAAATTTTTATTCAAAGGGGACATAAGAAATCTAGTATAGAACTAACATCTGAAATCTTACCTATAGCAAGATTAGATTGCTTTCCGGTGAGAATAGAATTATCAAAACCGATTAAACCTCAAAGAAATTCTTTTAAATGTAAAAAAATGTGGTTTCCTGATATGAGTTTTATGGATCAAATTGAGATATGGTGGACACTAGGAGATTTTAAAGGGCAAAAATAATATTGTTTCGTGACAAAAATAAAAATGTTAAATGAAAATATACTTAAATGAACTAATCACATTTTCAAAGAAAAATTAGATAATGAATAAACTCTAAAAAATCTAAATGAGGAAATAATAAAAGAAGGAATGGATAATGCAAAATTTGCTAAAGAAAAAGACTTGCTAGCAAAACAAAAAAAGATATTGGCAAAAGAGGAAACCTTGTAGAGACAAAAATAAAGAGAAACATGGCTACTAGAAGGGGAACACAACACTAAATTCTTTCATAATAGTACTATATTAAATTGATCAAGAAATAAGATCACCAAGATCAAAGATTCAACAGGGAATGTAATCGAGAATCCTGTTGATATAGCAAAAACCTTTGTAGACTATTACACACACTCTCTTAATAATTTTAATAGTTCTAATATGACGACACAAAGGAAAATGTTAGAATCTATTCCAAAACTAGTAACCTTGGAAGATAATACATTTCTAAATAAACCTTTCACACTAGAAGAAATGAAATTTGCTCTCTTTAGTATGAATCCAGATAAATCTCTAGGACTAGATGGATTTCAAGCCTTTTTTTTATCAAAAGTGCTAGGATATAATCGGAGCAAATTTAGGGGCAGCTATAGAAGTGTCAAGGAATGGAGGTTTGATATTATTAGAAATTGATCACACTTTCTTAACATTGATACCCAAAAAAGTTGATCCCAAAGCCCTAGGGGATTTCAGACCCATAGCTTTTTGTAACACTATCTACAAAATTATGTCTAAAACTTTATCTAGGCATCTTAAATTAATTAGATACCTAAAATTATATCGAAGGAACAAATAGGTTTTGTTCCTAGTAGATCGATACTAGATGGAATAATCACTATACAAGAAACTCTACATTCAACAAACAAAAATAAATAAGCAAGTATGTTTTTGAAACTAGATATACAGAAAGCATATGATATGTTGGACTGGAGATTCCTTTGTAAAAATTTAGAAGCCTTTTGATTCTCCAACCAATGGGTGAACTACATTTTTAAATGCATCTCAACCCCAAAAATATCGTTACTGATTAATGGGTCCCCAGAAGGATTATTTGACATGCCTAGAGGCATTAGACAAGGAGACTTGATGTCTCCATTTTTGTTTATAATCATGGCAGAGGATTTCAGAAGATCAATTAAAAAAGCACAATCCAAGGGAAGAAGTAAAGGGATTATAGTGACTGAAATATTCCTAACATAACACATCAACAGTTTGTAGATGATACAATTTTGCCAAGAGAAAGCTCTTTAAGAGAAGCCCAAAACTAGAAAAACATAATTAGGCAATATATGGAAGCATTTGGTCAAAAAGTAAATGCAGATAAATCTAAAATCTTCTTTATAAACATAGAACCAACAATGAGAGATCAGATACGTCATATAATGGGGTATAAAAAAGGAACATTTCCTTGTAAATATCTAGGGATAGAGATAGAGAAAGGCAATAGAAGTAATAGAGGATGGAAAAATATCCTGGATAGAATGGAGAAAAAGATAAGTAACTCAAAAGGAAAATGGCTAACCAAAGCAAGCAAAGTGACAAAAATTAAAACAGTATTGCCGGCACTTCCAACCTATCAATTGTCATGTCTCCCATTAAATAAAAATACAAACAAGAAAATTGAAGCTAAACTTGGGAACTTCTTTTGGAATGATGTAGAAGAACATTAAAAAATGAGATTAATCAAATGGGAAATGATTTGTAAACCCAAGGAACTTGAGGGTTTAGCAATAAAAAATCTAAATTGGCAAAATGAAGCATTGGAAGAAAAAACGGTGTGGAGATTATACCAAGAAAAGGATCAAAAGTGGGCAAAAATTCTTTACAATAAATATTTAAATGCTTTAGATCCTACCTCCTTCTTTAGAATGCATCAACTACCCAAAGGCTCTGTAAGTTGGAACTTCATGGAAAAGTGCAAATCGCTAATAAAAAAAATCATCACTTGGGACATTGGAAGGGGAGAGGAAGCACTCTTTTGAGAGGATTCATGGGATGGACATACCCCAATAGATGGGTTAGGAATTCCAACAAATGTTAAAGACGCTCTAGTTAATCTATGGGGGAAGTATGTTAGTAATTATAAATACAAAAAAAGAAGAAAATAGGAAAGAAAAATAGGTTTGGAGGCCTCTAGAAGGTATAAATCTAGAAGCTAGAGAAAATGAGATATTTGAGAATCTACTACTAAAGACGAAAGTAAATCAAATGGAGAGAGGAGAAAAAATCATTTGGAGAGCTTCCAAAGATGGAAGATATAGTGTTAAGAGAGGTTATGATTTCATAGTTCAATCTCAAATATGGGAAGAAGTAGATCTGCCACTTAGACTATGTTGGAATTCAACATGTCTTCCTAAAGCGAGAATTGTCCTCTAGGCTACCCTCCAAAAGAGAATTTTGATAGCAAAAAGGCTTAAGAAGATCGATTTTGAGGGTCCTTTTAGATGCGTATTATGCAAAAATAGCTATGAAACTATAGATCATTTATTATTCCAATGCCTCTATGCTCAAAAGTGTTGGGAATGGCTCAAGCAAAAGCTTGCGTGGACCTCACCCTTATCAGACAAAATGGAGAGTAATATGAAAGGTTGGCCAAACGACAAATCTTTGAATATATATGAGTAACTTTGGACTATATGTCCCTCTATTATCATATGGGAAATCTGGAAAGAAAGGAATATAAGGATTTTCAATGACAAGGAAATGTTAAGCTCTGTATTACTAAACAAAATTGAAGCAAGCATCACTGAAGTCATGAATGGGCACCTAAGGAAAACTAGCAAAGTTGAAGGTACATTCTCAGAATGGGATGCTAAGATGAAAAGGAATTGGTATAGCATAATTAATCCTCCTCTAACCAATAAGAAATGTAACCAAGAGGCTAGGGACAAATGTAGATGGCTTCCACCTTCGTAAGGATGGACTAAATTGAACTTTGACGGGGCATAAAGAGGAAATCCAAGCAAAGCAGGGATATGATGCATTATAAACAATAATTTGGGGGAGTGGATTGTCAAAAGAGTGAAATCTATGGGAATTCTAACAAATAATCTAGCAAAACTGGAAGTTCTCCAAGAAGGTCTCCAACTATGCATTAACATAGGAGTTAAGAGACTCATTATTGAAGGGGACTCCCAGATTGTGCTCAACGCATTAAGGAAAAGGACTACTCCTAATTGGGTGTTAAATTCTAAACTAGAAGAAGTAATAGAGCTATTAGATCAATTCAAAGAATTGAGATTTCAGCATATTTTTTGAGAAGGAAATCGAATAGTGGATAGTCTAGCAAATATAGGAGTTGATGGTAAATAATTATTAATCTTTAAATGGTCAAGAAAGTCTCATAAATCTTATAAATATTAATTATCTAGAGGATTTAAAATACGATTAAAAATAACCATTTGAATCCTTAGACACTACTCTTAAATAATGAGGTAATTATTAATCGACACAACTAATAGAGATTGTCATCATGTTTAGCTCAGCCTTCTAGAGCTTTCGATGCATCCACTTATAAATAGAGTGTCTCTTCAATATTTTGTCAAGTATCACACTGCTAAACTTTTATGCAAATTATTATGGAAACAACTATAGTAGTTTTCATGTTTTAGAGGCTAGAACTATGGCTTTTAGGGGGAACGTCAAACTAGAAAGATGGAATAGGATCTTAAATCCTATGGAAGATCTTTCCAAGGTCATTATTAGCAGAGTGCTAGGAGAGAAAATCTTCAATTACGATTTTACCTGGCATATGAACAACTCTGTTATAGATTCCTTCATAGCATGTCTAGCTAGGGCTAATATTGAGGAGGGCTTGATCATTAATTTGTGTCATGACATCTTTGATCCTACCTAACTGGAAGGATTAGAACATGCAATGTTGGGCATTGTTAATCAGAAGATCCTCTTATCGGAGGTTTACATGAATCATCCACCTAGCAGTTTAGGTTCTGCTAAGGTCTTTAGGCATCCCATCATGACCATTAGAGACAATATCCAGTTTTACAGAGCCTGACAAAAGATGGAAGCCAACATTTTCTTCCTTCTATACTGGAGGGGATTAGTGGTTGAGCCAAATGCAGTTTGGCTCCAAAATTATCTCACTCTGTATTCTGCATGCATGGAGCCGAAGGTGAATTTGGAAGATTTGGGGAATGTGGAATTCTTACTCCCAAATTTGTACAAGTCAAGCAAAGAGTAGACATCGTTTATCTTTCTGCCTAGGTGCCCGATGACCAACAACAAAGATGCTATAGAGATTATAATGGTGTACATTAAAAATGATGAAATTTAAATACTTTTTAGCTTCTTTATGTAGTTAGGTTTTAGCGAATCTTGTGTGCAGGGTTTTGTCTTTAGGGCTTTGTTTAGTGCCTTGGAGCCACCTTTTTTGGTTTTGCCCTATGTATATTTTTGGCCCCTTTTGTATCTTTATGTTTTTGTTGTTCGCTCTAGCTCTGCCTCTAAGGATTTTAGCTTAAGCTCCGTGGGTTTCAAACTAAAGGTTTTTTTATTGTAAATATTATAAAGTTGGATACAATATATCATTTTTTCTATCTATATTTATTCTTGATTTTGAATACAGTAGAAATGGAATCAGCTTCAGATATCTCATAATGTTTTAATTTGACACCCTTGAAATGATGAATGAATGGATAGGAAAATTCAAAGGTAGAGTCTTTTAAGAGACTGTAGAGTTCCAGATTTATTGCAATAATGATTATTCTACAAATGTTCCTTGAATTTAGCATTCTTAACTTTTAAACTTAGTCAATCTTTGAGGCTTTCAAGAGAAACTAATTTAAGGGAAAGATATGGCTAACATCTAATTAACTCTCTACATAAACATCCCCAAAAAAGTCAAGTGTCAATTCACGAATCTAAATATTAATCTATTATACTGGTAAAAGAGAAGACATTATGGAAAGGTAACATTAAATAACATTATACTAAAACCCATTGGGAAAATTTCATTACTATAGATTAAGAGATTACTCTTTGTCATATAAGGCTAATAATAGATAGTATGATCTCATATTAGAACTCTTAAAAATACTACGCATCATGTATTAATGTGGAGATCTGAAATCTGGTAATTACAGAAAAAGATAACAAGGTCAGTATTCATTGAGGCAATGTTTAATGGTTACACTAAGTATGCTTTTGGAATTTGATTATTTATCCCTTTATCTTTTTGTCATCTCAACTTTGGTATCTAACCCTCTTTTGGAAGCTAGCCATGTTTTGTCATGATGTAGTTAAGACTATCACATATTGGTAGGACATTCGATGCGGAGCTTGATATCTTGTCACTCTTCAAAATATTTAATTCTTTGTCCTTTGTAATTTCCTCATCAGTTATTAATATTGTATAAGGTTATAAGAAAGAATTTATAAATCAACTAGGGTATGCCCCTTTTAAACTGTATAATATAGGACTTTGGTCCAAGGCAAGACTGGAGGTTTTCTTACTTTGTTCTTTCCTACTAGTGCCCATTTGAATGGAGAACTCTATAACCTCTTTATTTATTTATTTGTCTAATATAATACAAGGCTTCGACCATTTACCAATACCCAAAAAAAAACTTTATAATTAGTGCCATAGGCTTTTGGGTTCCATAAATGTTGATTGTTTCTTGTTTGTGCTTCATCTATTTAGCAGGGGCTTGGGTTGGAATGTGATACATGCATTTTCAAGTATTGTTGTAAAAGTAATTCATATATTTAATGCCACAAATAAGGGTAAATGTGTAGATATACTATTGTAACCTCTATTATTGATCTTACAATCAATTCATGCCTCATGAACTAACATTTTCTCACGAAATTCACACTAATTATCTATTTTCAAGATAATAAATAAATATAATAACACTCAAGATGAAACTTTTAAGTACTAAGATGGGTGACCTCTTGGGAAGTCCTAATGCATCACCTAAATGCAATGTGTTGAGTGTTCCTTTCATTATTATGGGAGATGGTGTCTAGCAAACCACTAAGTACTGATGAAACATGGGTCAATGATTGGAGATAATTTCCACAACAAGTCAATGAGTTTGACTCAAAAATTGTATAATTGAAACCTCATAGCGATATCACAATTTGACTTGTAGAAATTATATCATCATTATGAACTTGTATAATAACTAATAGAATTGGAATAAAAGAAATATGAAAAATCTTTTGAACAATGAAGATAATTAATAAACAAATAACATTATTTAAATTCTAAAAATATATTACACCTACAATTTTTTTAAGGCTCGTTTGGCTACAAGAATTGTTGAATGCGACATTCATCTATGTTGGAATAAGCTCACTTCTAGTATTTGTGCATTCTTAAAATAAGTTATGGAATATCATTTGGATCTGTTTGGTTGACCTAGAAGAGGAGTCGAAATATGCATATTCTCTGTTTGGTTGGAACAATTGAAATAGGAATTGGAATAAGTTTTGTTTTAAATTTTCATAAATAAATTATTATATTTTGTTTGGTAATATTTTAAATAAACTAGAATTTTAAATAAACAAGATTTTTTATTTAAAAAAATAAGTTTTTTTTATAGAAAATTTAAAAAGCCAAATTATTTTAATTAGTCTTTATTTTATTTTTTAAATTTGACCTTATAAGTGAAAGATATACCAGAACCTTTGAAACTCGTTGAAATTGAAAGGACATATTATATTGTATATTATAAATTTAATTCTAAATTAAATCAAATTATTTTAACGAGTATAAGATCAAAACTAAAATCATTTTATTTTAAAATATATTAAAGAAAATAAAAAATACAAATAAGTCGAGATCATTAATATGATATTTAAATGATCATTCAACGTAGTTTTTTTTTTTTTATAGTTAAGAGGCCGAAGCTAATATTCATAATTATTATGTGATGTGATTAATTATTATTTATTAAGCTTGTGTAGAGTTGAACCCAAGAACTCTTCGATAAGAGACTCACAATTTACCATTGTGTTGTAGGCTCTTGCCTATCTTTCAACATAGTTTTAATTATAAGACTAAACAAAAGATTTATTTATAAAGACAATTTTATGAAAGTTTAGAAAAGATATCAACTATGATATTAGTATTTTTTGTCATTTAAAAAAAGACACATATTAAACGTTAAATAATGTTGACCTAGTTTATATCTTATGATGAACAAAGCAAATAGTCCAAAAACACATTCGAGTGACAAAATACAATCAAACAACAATGTCACGGACTGGAGAACCCATCAAATTGGATTTATTAAAAATTGAAATAAGAAATAAGAATAAGTTGTTGCATTTAGATTTTCTTATTCCCACCCAATTCATGCAACAAAACGTTGCAAGCATAGGAATAGAAAATTAGAATGCAAATGTGGAATAGGAATGGAAAAGAGTAATCCCATTCTTGTTTGGTTCGCCTAGTATTTGACTGGGAATATGTTACTCCGTTGCTTGGTTGTACAAAATTGGAATTGGAATGCAGTTAAGTTTCTATTTTAATATATTTTATTTGTTTTAATATATTATTATATTTGGTTAATTATTTCAACTTATTGTAAAGAAAATATTTTGTTTATTCTATTTTATTCAAAGAAATTAATTTATTTTGACAATTTTTAAATGAATGGATTTGATTAATTATTTCAACTTATTGTAAAGAAAATAATTTTTTTAATTCTATTTTAATCAATGAAATTAATAAGAAATTAATTTATTTCAACATTTTTTAAATGAATGGATTTGGTTAATTATTTCAACTTATTAGTAAAGAAAATAAATTTTTTAATTCTATTTTATTCAATGAAATTAATAAGAAATTAATTAATTTCGTATATAAAAAATTTAGTATTTACAAATGGATTGTGGAAATCTGATGATGTTAAATTAATTAATTTCAACATTTTTTAAATGAATGGATATAAACATAAAAATGTTATACATAATGATATACTCTTGAAATTAGTAAAATTTGCTCACCATTTATATACAAAATCATAAAAGCTTTAGTCTCCATGATCATAATTGTTCTTTACAACAAAATGGTCATTTCATTACTAAAATTACAATCACCAACACCAATAGGGTGTTTATAAAAACTAGAACAAAATTAAGTCTACATTGAAACATGATTTCAGATTTTGCCATTAAACCAATCTCCCTAGTAGCTCTCCCCCACACAATACACAACTTGCAATCATTCCTTTCTTCTTCGATAGATTTCGATGTGGTTGACATAGATGAGCCATCTTTGACCCACTTGAAGATATTGCAGTCATTGTCCCCCTGCATTCCACAACTACATTAGGGCTTGCCATAATAATGAAATAAAAAATAAACATATAAAAGATTAGTAACAACCTTTCTTTTATCTGGACAACACAAAAACCTACGCCTAGGATTATTCTCTATACGTGCAATCTTCATTGCTACAGTTCCAGCACCACATCGACACATTGGAAAAGTTGTCAAATCCATTGACCCTATATAAATAATGAACAAATATAATGAGAAATTACTAAAAAGGTGTAAAATATATTTTGATATCTATATTCAATGGACTATGTTGTGATTTCTCAGTCCAATCCTGCTAGTAATGCAAATACCTCGTGACTTACAACTTTTGACACATGATTAGCCATGGATATACAGACATTGTTTCACTAAAATGAGAGAAAATGTACATAACCAAGTAAGTCATTCTCCATTACAATCACTATGCTGCAACACTTAACAAAAAATATCTATTACTTGATGCATATGTGCATAGCAAACATTTATCACTTAATGGACATAAATAAAAGAACAAATAAAAGATTCAAACTAATGAAATTTTCAAAGTAATCCAAACACTTCGTTCAAAAAGGCCCTAGTTGTGGAAATGCTATGTCCATCCATGGCTTTGCTTGCCCATTGTAATGGATTACAAAAACTTGTTGGATTACTTCATACTACATAAATAATAACTAGATGCTTATAGTATTCAACTTTTCAACTACAATCTACTTTATACCTAGTCAACTACAAACTAAGTATATACAAACTAAAGAGGTCAATGGCTTCATGGAGATCAATTGTCTATAAATATCTCAGTTTGAAAACATAAGTCATGAAAAAGGAGGTACACAATTTTATGACAATTAATTCCAATGATATCCATGGCTTTCAACAAAGTGTTAACTATTTTCTTATGCCTCATCTTTTTGTAGGAAGATAGAAGGAGATACTTTCTGAAATCCATGGCCAAGACGCTGAAGTTAAGCATGGACTTAGAAGGGGAAAGTTATAATAATGGAAAAGATTATGATTCTGTCATGGATTTTCCTATTGCATGTTGTTCTTAACACAAGAAGGCCAAATTCTGCATGGATGACCATCTGCGGCTGATGTTGCCATGCAAGAGAAGGAATGTAAGATATGTGTCGTAGAGGAGAGTAATAGTGGAAATGAAAATTTATGTGGGAAAGAGGATTCTCCCAATAAGAAGGCTCATGTTGATGCAAGTGTGCAGGTGCCTAATGTTAGAGTAAATAATTAATGATTAATTATTTATTCTATTACTTAAGCTTACTTAGGTTAATGCATTTATTTAATATTTAGTATTTAATGCATGTAGTGGTTAGTTGTTGACAACACGGGAGTTTGTTCCCTTCTAGTTATCACACTTATCTTCTACCACCTTCCAGCTTGTTCTACAAGCTTCCATGAGCTCTTTATATTCGGGCTCTCTCTCATTGTATTTTCACAACATATATCATATTGCATATTGTAAATACATTTCTTATTGTGTTTGCATAATTTGCTCTCATGTTCGTTTAGGGTTTTCCCTTGCTCCATGCTCTTCCCCTTCTTGGCTTCTCTTTGACAGGTTCACATGCAGGTGATCTTGGGCGTCTTCGGAGTTGGCTTTCCTCAACTCCAACATGGTATCAGAGCCTTCCTGCTGCAGCTTCGTTGAAGAAATTTTGAAGCCGTGATTTGAAGTCACAAACCCTAGTTTGTTTATGCATTTTTTCTTCAAATCGGAGGATCAGCAAATTTTTGGAGCACTTTCAGCCCAAACGGACATCACCATTGGATCCGGAAGGCCATTTGCAGTCAGGATTCATATAAAACTTTTCGATTTTGGACACAGGGCAATTTTGGGGATTTTTTGAAGCCTCTAGGGTCTGCTGTACGAATCGTATGAATGCACGGCGATTTAAAAAATAAAAAAAAGGGACGCAGAGCTCGCCGCCGCGGCACCAGCCACCGGCCACCACGGGGCCGCCCCTGCCCAGCTCCTCCGGCTGGGTCTCCTCCTGGCCACAGCTCACCGCCGTTCTTCAAGCCTCCGGCCCACCACCCTCCGTCTGCACCAGGCAGTTTCTGCTCCGCCGCGGGCTGTTTCCGCTCAGTGGCGCCCTCTATTTTGTGCGCTGCCCCCTTCTTCGCTCAATGGTCCTGCGGCCACCTCCGCCCGCCGATCTCCGCCTCCGTTGATCTGCTCCGCTCAACAGGTGTCAACCCGTTCGCCCCGCCACCTCTGCAACTGACACGTGGAGGATCTATCAACCCAGTCCGCATGAGACACGTGGCAGGGGTGCCACGTGGTACATTGCCATGTGGACTCTGCCACGTCAGCACTTCTACCACATGGCGATGCCACGTGGCTCTTTTTTGCGATGACGGCTGACGGGCCGTCAAATTTAATGCCCTAAATTGCTGACATCACCATGAGGTCAGCGCTGCCTCAGACCTTGCATGCACCTCTCCTGATTTATTTTTGGACCTACTTGTGGTTTTTTGGCCATAACTTTTGCATACGAAGCTATTTTTCCGATCTGAAAGAAGCGTCGGAAAGCTGGTTCCAAGACAGAGATTTTGGTGCAGGTATTTTTTGTTTTTGATGCTTTTTTATTGCCCATTTTTTTAGTTGAAGTCTAAAGTCTTGTTTTTGACTCTGACATGCATATCTTTTGCGTCCCATGCCTGTTTTTTGAAAACTTTATATTTTTGGAAAGCTGGTTCTGTGTACTTTTAAAAAATGTAGTCCTTTTTTTTCACTTTTGGCCTCTGCTCTTTCTATCATAGTTTTGGCATTTTTGCTATATGGTAGATATTTTGAGTGTTTTAGGCCCGAGGATCGTTTTTCTGGCATGGTTTGCTTTGTTTTTGGTTGTACTTTCTTTTGTTACAACTCTTTTTTCATTCTGATCATTGTAGCTATCATTTTGAAGCACTTTTTTGTTTCGCACTGAGATAAAGTGCCACTTTTGCATTCTGGGAATCATGAACATTGTTTTGAGTCAGTTGTACTTGCACTTTTTTCATAAAGCAACATGGGGGGATTATTGTTTGCTGTTTTAGGCATTCTCCCTTTGTCAAGTGAGTGTCCCTTACACAACATTAGCCCCATGTAGAGTCAGTTTGACCGTGTCTTTATAGGTGTTTGTACCTCTTTTCCTCTCTCCTCGTTCTTGGTTCGTCCGTAGGAGACTTTGGCTCACCTTCTCAGTTGCTTGTCATCACACCCTGTCTGCATTAAGGGGGGATTATGTTGTTGTTCTAATGCATCCGTGGTTCGATGGTTCGATAGTATGAACTATGTATTTAGTGGTTGATCCTATATACAAGGCGATTGCAGTGGCTGGCTACCTATGCATTTCGGTGAGATGGATCATCTACCATATAGACATGCTCGATTTGTGCCTTCTTCTTCCATGGAGGTTCTTTTGATCAGCAGTTTGGAAGATTTGCGGCTTCTTCATGCTTCAGTGATGCTGCTTCTTCATGATCACTCTTTCTTCCTGTTTTAGGGGACAATTTCCCTAGTTGGAGACTTCTTCAGTTCTTCACTAGGTTCTTACCTCTTTTTGGGGGAGGGTTTTTCTCATGTGGTTTTCTCTCTTTCCCCGCTTACAGAGGTTGCATTCTTATTGCATCGTACTTAGGTACCTAACATGGCCTCGTTGTCGGGACCCATTATGCATTCATCTTAGTTTTGTGAGCTTAAGGCATTTCCCTAAGTTGCACTTAAGGGGGGGTGTTAGAGTAAATAATTAATAATTATTTATTTATTCTATTACTTAAGCTTACTTAGGTTAATGCATTTATTTAATATTTAGTATTTAATGCATGTAGTGGTTAGTTGTTGACAACACGGGAGTTTGTTCCCTTCTAGTTATCACACTTATCTTCTACCACCTTCCAGCTTGTTCTACAAGCTTCCATGAGCTCTTTATATTCGGGCTCTCTGTCATTGTATTTTCACAACATATATCATATTGCATATTGTAAATACATTTCTTATTGTGTTTGCATAATTTGCTCTCATGTCCGTTTAGGGTTTTCCCTTGCTCCATGCTCTTCCCCTTCTTGGCTTCTCTTTGACAGGTTCGCATGCAGGTGATCTTGGGCGTCTTCGGAGTTGGCTTTCCTCGATTCTGTCATGGATTTTCCTATTGCATGTTGTTCTCGACACAAGAAGGCCAAATTCTGCATGGATGACCATCTGCGGCTGATGTTGCCATGCAAGAGAAAGAATGTAAGATATGTGTCGTAGAGGAGAGTAATAGTGGAAATGAAAATTTATGTGGGAAAGAGGATTCTCCCAATAAGAAGGCTCATGTTGATGCAAGTGTGCAGGTGCCTAAGAGGATCATAGCCTTGAGAACACAATCACAAGCAAGTACTGAAAGTTTCTATGGGGAGGATCTATAGTATCAAATATAATTATTTAAAAACTTCAAAATAATTGTCTACTCTGTAAGAAAAGTAATTGTGTTTGGATAGGGTTTCAATTTGAATAAGAATGGTATTTATGAAATAATTAGTTTTGTGATATTTCTATCAAGATTTAACTCTATAGTTTTTGAGTCAGATTCATTAACATATGTTTCATGGGTAGTGATTCAACACTTAGCACTCATTGGATCTATATGTCTACACAACAAGCCAAATATCTCCTACTTATCATTTTTATCATTTGATGAACTTAAGAAGCTTTCTAATGAATGATTCATAAGGCACAACATTTGTGAAGGTTTTGCAAATGGTGTTACAAGCAGAGTGGGTTAAGCTTGCTCAAGCTGGAGTAGTACTGCACATCACCTAGATCCAATGAGTAAGTGTTCCATTTATTCTCACAACAGATTGATTGTGTGAATCGCTACTCATCAAACACGGGTCAATGATTCTCACAAGAGATGGATTGGTGTGAATCACTACTCATCAAACATGGGCCAATGATTCTCCTGAGAGATGGATTGATGTGAATGAGTTTGAATAAAAAAACTACATAGACACCAATATCACAATTTGACTTACTGTGGTGCATGCATTTTCCATGGATCAACTGCAATTGTTACTAGTACCATGTCCTCTTATTTAGCAGTTAACAAGAAAAATTAGAAACAAGAAATTTGATTTCCAGAAAAAGGATTTGTAATGCAAAATATTAACCTTGTTAGCCTTGGCCACTGCCCATAAATTTACACTACCTAGAAATTTCATACATAGCCTTCCTACCCTTGGCCACTGGCTGTAGGTTATGGATGCCAACAACCAATTAGCCACTACCTATAATCCAAATACTTTTTCCAAAAAGGTCTTAGGTGTGGAAATGCTATGTCCAGCCATGGCTTTACTTTTCCATTGTAATGGATTACAATAGCTTGTAGTATGTAGTTTACTAGGTATAAAGTAGATTATAATTTAAAATCTAGGACTATTTTGGTATTCCAAGAATATGAGGCAAACAAGCTAGTTTGACCTTCGCTAGAGTATTTTCAGGCATACTATTAATGGTTCACCACCTGCAATTTATGTTCTACTTTACCACAACCTTGACATGACTATCATCTACAATTTAGGCATATGAAGAGGCCTGATTTCTTAAACACTATGAAATATAGGTTCAAGATTCTTTGTTCCATTTAAAACAACACAACAACATGATATGAAAGATTAGAGCTGATGAAGTGAAAATGACACAAGGAATGAAGAAGCTACAATAGTGCTATAAAATATGATTCATTAATTGCTTCAAAAAGATGGTAAGTTCATAGTCTCAAAAAATAGGAGGTCCCATATCAAATATGATCCATTGAATAGATGTGATTGTTCTTACAATAAAGCTTCTTAAAGTGAAGAGTTGGGATATCATTGAGATCCTCCAAACTTATATCTCGCATAATTTTTTGTATCCTCTACACTCATCTATAGGAAACCCCATGCTTTCGTAGGTTCAGAAGTGAAAGTGTCATACACAATAATCAGAGTCTATTGTCTTAGTCTTGGTATGGCTTTGAGGGTTGCAAATGCAGCTATTATATCTTGCTTAGTTTCTCCTTTGTCAACTTTGATAGTGTGAGCCTCCTTCATGCCCGTACGTATGTCTTGGATGCTTTCACAGATAACATCCAAAGAAGAAGCCATGCTTGCCTTCCTCTTCTTTGGCCTTCTTGATGATGGTGTGGAATGACTCTATCTAACAGATGTACTAGAAATATTTTCATGAACAATCTCTTCATCAACAATAGGAGTGTCATCCATGGGCATACTAAAGTCCCTATCATCATCAAGGTCAACAACCTCATAAAAAAGGTGACCATCTTCGGTCTCTGTGGCTGTTACAGCTTGAGTTCCATCTACCATGTCATTCCTAATAATGACTGCTAAGTCATTGAAATAGAGGAATGGTTGCTTCTTGTACACTCTGGCATTTTCAAAATCCCTCCTCTATATGATGAAGAAGGAATTAGATATATGTCTTTTATTACAATTAATAAAGAGATATTTTACTAGCATAAAAATATTGTCAAGACTACATTACCTTCAACAACTCTTCCCATATAGTATCATCAGCATCACACATTGCGTACTCTCATTCCATGTGGATCTTCTCGTATTTCTCAATTCTTTCATAATTCTTGTAGCCTTGTTTCCATGTTTTTAATTTGTTCTTAAAGTTTTCCCTTCCTAGATTCATCTTCATGTCTTCGTTGAACCTCCTTTCGATGGCAGTCCAAGCTTCTTTTTGAAACCCACCTTCACCTTTTCTGCCTAACTAAACTTTTGCATCGAGCAAATCCAACAATTTCTGCTCCATGTCTCTTGTCCAAACTACTTTTGTATTTATTGATGATGAATGAATTGCAGTCACATGAAGATCCTCATCTACTCTTGTCAAAAGATTGGTGAACGACATATTTAGCAATGAATTGGTAGCTGCAAAACTTCCATAAAATAATTCATTGTCATCATTAAGATGCAGAATTATATCAAGAGCTGAAGATAGATGTGTGTGAGGTTACTTGCTACCACAATAAGGCAATTTGAATGCCATTTATGTTGTTAAACAACTACCCTACCTCAACGGAATATGAATAGGGTATGAATATCAATCAAAGCATAGAGGAAATGAAGATTATAGTAAATATGGAGGCACATAATGCAATAAATATGGGTATGAATATCAATCTAAATTGTTTGATAGAATTCCTCAAAGATATCTCAAGATATTCCTTAAAAATGAAAAGGAGTTGTCTCAATAAAATTTCAAGTAACTAATAATCTGTACACATTTATGTAATTATTAAATTCAATCGTTCATTATAGCACACAAGTAAATGTCGCTAGTAGTTGTGTACTCATTTTCATTTTCTATCTTTAAAGATTTAATGTGTAGTTTTTGAGTCAAAATCGTTGATTCATATTTAATGAGTAGTGGTTTACACAAATCTATCTCTCACAACAATGAATAGAACAAAGCTGGGCATCAGGACTTCCTAGTCAAGTGCGCTTAACTACAGAGTTGTGTCTATGGTTAAACCCACTCTACTTGCAAATGGGTTGGTTGCACCCTACTTGAAAATGAGGTTACAAGAAGAGTGGTTTTAACAATAAAGGAAGCTCATGTAGTCAAGCTGACCTGTAGTTGAGCTGACCTCTGATGCTTCACCTTTTTGAGCATCACTTAGATGCAATGAGTGCCAGGTGTTCTATTCATTATCATAAGAGATGAATTTGTGTAAACTACTACTCATGAAATATGGATCAATAAATTTGACGAAAAAACTAGACAGTTAAATGCTAATGCTGATAGCAATATCACATTTTCTATCTTTCAAAATTATAAAAACATGAACAACTGAATTTAATAATCACATAAATGTGTACATATTATTGTCAGTGCATTTCCTACCCATTTTATGAGTCTTAAGGAGTTAGGCTCTTATTTTTCTAGTAAGAAAATTTGACATCTCAGATAATGGAGATATAACATATTACTCTATTTTCATTTTTCCAATATCAATTGACAATGCCTAGACTGAATCTTTTTAGTCGTGAAAGCCTACAAAATTGGTTGATAAATATTTCTTTGAACAAATAAAATAAAACTAAAATAATAATTTCCAAGCATGAGCATAAGCAAGCTACAAATTCATAAATTTAATCTTGTTCTTTAAAAAGGATTCTTAACTTTATACTCACCTTGCATATCACAGATTTGATTTATAGTTCAGTTAATTGTCTGATGAAAAACATTCATAGTGAAAAATAAAGTTGCCTCGCAGCCCAAAAATGTTTTTAAAAGTTTATTTCCTTAGCAAGTTTACCTATGAAAAAAAAATCCCCCTCATCTCAAAAGCCTTTACCATGTCTTGCAAAAACTCACATCCACAAAGGAAAAAATGATAAACAATACAAAAAGTTGATATCAGAACTGACAACTGAATCCAACTCTGACAAGGATATTTTTTGATGGATAAGGCTCAACAGTATGATAGTAACTTATTTTAAACACTTTATCTATGCTTTGGTTATGTAGACAATATATATTTTAAACTATGAACTGGTTATGTAGATAATATATGTAGGTAATGAGAAAATCTAGATGAATAGATGTAGTTATATTTAGAAATTACTAATAAAAGATGGTCCAAGTACCAGACGTGTTGCAACCATAGAGCCTTTCTATAGAAATACCAAGTACATTAATTCTAAATATCTAAAAAAACTATATAAGTCCATACACACTAGACAAACTCAAGTGTCCAGTACCCATAAGTATAAAGTGCAATTTATATTAAGTACAAATTGCAAATAAATGTTCATGTTTTCTAGAACAACTAAGTTCGAGAGTTGTAGTCTTCCCACATCCTTTGGGCTATTTCATCTCGAAATTTCCCCCAGTCATCTCTATCTCGCTAGTTCATCCTATAAGTCTCAAGAACTAACACGTTAATCCCACCACAATCATCATCATCCTCTTCAATTTCCACTTTTGATTGGAATAACATCCTCCATCATAATGAAGTTGTGTAATATGCCACATGCTAAAACAATCTTTGTTTGGGTCATGATATTATATGATGTCGCATGCTTCAAGATAGGGAAGTGTTGCTTGAAGATACCAAATGTACGCTCTATCACATTCCTAACAGAGGAGTGTCGATGGTTAAATAACTCGAGGCGCGTACACCAGTATGAAGTAAGAAATCCAGGTACATTTGGATACCCAACATCAACCAAATAGAATTTTCCTACGCAAATACAAATAAAGTTATCATCAACATATAGCATAAGGTTTTCATTTAATATAATCAAAATATAACCATATAAAAATATGAATTAATATACCAGGGAGAACCACAAGGGGATCCACTCTAGAGAGAGCTGAAACAAGCACTTGACTATCTACAACAAACCTTTCCCAACCAGCAATAATGTACTGAAACTTATGGTCAAACGAACAAACACTCAAAACATTCTATGACAAGTTGCCTTTTCTATCTCGATATTTGGCTTGGACGTCCACATTAACCGTAATTGGCATATGGGTTCCATCAATTGCACCAATACAATCCTATAATAAGCAATAATCTTATCAAATACATATTAATATATTTAAGTTTGTAGTGATGAAATACATGGCACTAGTATATTTACCTTGAAGAATGGATGAAAAATGGTCTTTCCCAGCTATTTCTAGAGGAGTGGTTGCAACAGGGGGTAAAAGATACTCATTATGCAACCCTAAGATAGCCTTCAAGACCTTGTGGAAGTGTCGACTCACTGTCTCCCTAGAATGACCAAAGTTATGACCAAACTTACGATTCCTCAGATTGTGTCCAATGGTATGAAGGAACTTAACAAGTTGTTATTCTAATGTTAAATTTGGCGTATCTTTAATTCTCCCTTTTGCCTTAGAATTGTGGCCAAGCAAAAGAAGGCTACTCTACTCATGCATATTTGGTCATGGCAATCAATATTTATTTGATTGGATAATGCACTTATAAAAAGGACGTAAAGGTCTTCTTCGCTTACGTCTCTGACTTCTAGCTTCTTCAAAAGATGCTACTATGATTAGGACAAGGTTGGCAAGAAAAATAGCGAGTAGGCGCATGACCTTAATCTTCTTAACAATGGCTCCTTGGATTTCTATATCATCAATAGGATCCATTGAATGACCTACAACCACTTAATGGATTAAATGTTTGGCATACCCACATAATAATATATAAATATATAAAATGTAAGGCAAGCATTAATCACATGGACTTGTATAGACATATTAAACATAGATATATATCATAGCATACTACATAATATATATCAAAACATAGATGCTGATACAGTCAACATTATGATCCATCAAAAATAACCTCCAATTCTTTAAGGAAGACAAGATTTTCATTTGTGAATAAATTTCAATAGATCACAATACTATTCTACACCATTACTGTTATATTTCAAGGTCACTCATTACTGTTCTACATCATTCTTCCTATTGGTCTTCAACCAAATAAAAAAAAGCCTCCAATCATGGCTTTCATCCATAAAGATGACACTAAAAATAAACATAAATTGCATTCTACAACTTTTATTTATTCACGTAAACAATATTTACTAGCCTAAATCACATCTGTTATGAATCTCAGATATTATCTTATCCAAAGATTGTTCAGTCAATCGGTACAAGAAAAAAATGTGTTGGAAAATAGGTTGAAAGAAAGTAATAATGCAATCAAGGAATTACTTGGGCTTAAAAATGAGCTTGATCAAACAAAACAATTAAGTGAGAATCTTAAAAAATCATGCACTAAATTAGGACAGGAAAAGAACCTGATTATTTGATGTAACACTAACTAGCTATGCAATGATTGAACAGAAAATACTTATCGATAGTGTTGGCAGGGGCCACATCCTACAACCATGTAATAACTATCCCCAATTTTTTTTGGAACCATGGAGATGCAATATTCAACGTAGAGAAAACCAAAATGTTGATTGTTAGCTTTAGATAACATGCATGATAATAACCTAACATATGCAATGCTCTCAACAACAACTAGATGAGTGGGGGTTTGAGTCATCACCACTCTTATCAATACAATAACATATAAAATAACTAGATGAAGTGGTGGCAGCACCTTTGCCACTCAATTACCACATTGTACAGATGTAACAAAGGCCAAGCTCAAATAATTTTGAAAATTTGGCATGAAATGCTATTGGCTTTTTTGTAACATTATATTATCTTATAAAATTAGAAGCATATCTAGTACCCAATAAAAGATTATTAAGGCTTGACATAACTATGAGCACAAGAGTTTTATCAACTATTACTAAGGCTTGAGATAACTATGGGCACAAGAGTTTTATCAATTGGTTTAGGAAGGGAAGATGGATACTCCATGATATTAGCTTGTGCCAATAAACCACATGCTAGGGATGCAACATTAAAACAAAAATTGTAAAATTTATATAATTTATTCATTATATATTTTTCCATCTTCTAGAAATCCTTGTGCCATTTTTGGCATGTGGTAACCCTATCCCAGTCTTGGTCTCTCATTTCTCAAACATACACCATCGCTAAGTGAATATGGCCATTCACACACAATGTACAAAAATGCAGTTTATTTTAAATTTGTGTTGTTACAATTCATGGAAGTTATATTTTTGAACCAAAATATTTTTTCTAGGATTTCTCATCCCCTTTGTAGTAGGCAAAGTCCCATTTACAAACTTTCATATAACAAAAGATGGAATCCAACTTGCAACTAATTAAAAAGTAAGCTAGATATCATTTTTTGATGTTCTGATTGATGACACATGGGAATATAGTGAAGAAACCATTAATTCTTTGATGATTCAAGAAGTTGTTCTAGCAATATCCTTCTAGAAGGCAAGGTAAGAAGTTATAAATGTTTTATCATAACAAGCACTGGCGACACAAGCAAAATTACTTGAAAAGATTATTGATTATCATTGCACTGCTCTCAGTTTATCAACAAACTAATAGAAAAGGGGCACTTCTTAAAGAAAAGCAACTATAGAAGCCCTGTAAGTACATAGATAACAACATAACTATTAAGGCTTCACAAAACTCTCATTAAGAGGAAAACTACTCTCTCATTAAGAGGAAAATTGAAGACAACAATAAAAGCTTATAAGTGATTTCCTAGCAAGACAAAACAGTGACAATATTACATAAGAACACATTATACATGCTTAGGATCAAACAAGCAGCATACACAATGTGGAAGGTTTACTTCAAATAAATGAGAACATCCCTCACCATTCCATCCACATACAATGTAAGGATACACCTGTATAGCCAAGTATACACCTCAATAGTCAATTCAATATTAAATACAGTGGGTAAAAAATATTTGATTAATTTCATAAAATTAGGTACAATGGAGAAAACAAATTAATTAATTTTATGATATCAAACCACAATGGAGATGAAAGTATAAATTGTCTAATCTGTGATAGCTAACTCCAATTGTTACATACATGTCACTGTTATTTAATCTATTTGGAAGCTTTTGCTTCCTTAAAGTTTAACACTAGAAACAATTTTTATTTTGTCCATGTTGCACATCTACAACTCTACCAAAAGCAAAGGGAATCAGAGCCATGCCATCCACCTCAAAGTGTACCAGACAATAGTGTTTCCTCAAGTCTTCTGGAATGGATGAATTCCTGAAGTGACTACTTATGACCAGGTTTTGTATCAAATTGCACATTGACACTAATATAACCATACCAGGACCTTGAACATGTCTGCAATATGGAATTCTCAATGATCGTAATGAACTGCAAGATGTAAAACCAGCCAAGGCAAAATGGTTTTTAAAGATTTCCCATCCTAAAAATATTGTCTAGACTTTGGAGAAGAAGGCACTAATAATGCAGAACAAGAGAGTAGGCTGTAACAAATGCCATACAAGTGCAACAATCAAATCAATCAAAGCAATGAGACATTGATACAATGCAATCACTTACTCATACTTTCATAGCTGTTAGACTCAAGATTAGTGTTATCACATGACACATAGAGGCACATATGATTTTTAACAGTCTTCAAGTCATGAAGGAGGTCCTATTGTAATAGGACAACAAAAGCTCTGTTAGTCAAAACACATTATTTTGATTCAAAATTGAAATAGAAAAGTTCACACAAAATTTCAAAGCTAATATAACATAAGGCTTTGATCCAGCTATTAAAGATGGCTTATGCAATGCTAGATATGTGAAAAAAAAGTATAAAATGCATGAAGTTCTTTTATTGTGCACGTTACAAAAGAATATCTATTTATTGTGCATTCAAACTATTTTTTCTAGTAGATGTATGTGCCACTAGATAAATGTTTCCTAGTGAAGTTGATAAACGCTCATATGCCCACAATGCATAAACGATTACATAACAAAAATGACGGTGAATGAGAATATTTTGGCTCAGTATGCCCGCATTTTCATATTGAATGGAACAACTACAAACTGGCTAGAAACTTTATCATGTGCAATGTTGCATGACATTGCATTGCTATTCATCAGTGTGGAAATTTTGATGATTGAAGAAGGCCACCTCAAGCCTATAAAACCCTAATGTGTAAACCCTAATCAATGCCTTCTTCTCCGAAGTCTAGATTCACATAAAACATCGCAGATTTATTTATAATATCCCCATGGTGGAGAATGTTTCACACGGGCAACCTAAAGTGCTCATTGCAGATTATATGTGGTCTGAGTTGAACGATAATGTTACACAGAGCATTTTGAAGCGACATTTTGAACGATATCAAGTAGTAGCTGTTAATGAGACCTCCATAAAGGTTTGTGACTGTTCGAAGCACTCATGGTTAACTCCGACTGTACTTTACCTTGGAAATAAATGCCATAATATTGCCAATATCAAATAAAAGAAAACTAGGGATCTAGAAGTAATCTGAACCTCCATACATCATGGTTATATAGATGAGTATCCCAAAACAATTTAAAAAAAAAATTGTCAAACCCTTCGAGATTTTACATACTGTTGTAGATGAAACCCAAATGGAGAGTGAAGCCATTGTGGAGCGAAGAAGAAACCCTGCCAAAAAAACCTTGCAAATGATTTGGCTGCCAAAATGTTAGCCAATGTAGATTAAAATGATTTGGACACCAAAAATTTTTTGCCCTAATGGGCAAACTCATAGACCCGAAAAAATATGAAATTTGAGATAATAGGATTGAGAATAGGGATGGCCTATTCTAATAACAGGTTTTTTTTTGGCATAGACTTATGCTCGTTCTAGGGGTAAAATTGGAATACGAAACCCTATTCTCTATTCCAATTTGGCATACCAAACAGAGAATAGAAAACATATTCTAGAATGTCTATTCCTATTCCAGCAACCAACCGTTTGGTTGCTGGCATAGGAATAGAAAATTAGAATAGAAAAATGGAATGGGAATGGAATTATATTTTATTTTTTTATATAAAAAAACAGATTGGGAATAGGAATGGATATTTCAGTTTCAACTATTTTTTGGCATAGACATATGCTCATTTTAGGGGCAAAATTAGAATTTGTCTTCTTATTCCCAATTTTGATTGAACGTACCAAACAACAAATATAAAACATATTCTAATTTCATCTTTCTATTCCAGTCTTATTCGCAACCAAATAGGTAGTGAATATAAACAGACTTATAAATCTTGAAAAATCTAATTGATACGTTAAAAAAACAGAAATTGAATCTAATAAAAACAACAATAACTACCCGCGTAAACAAAAAATTTGTTCATTTATTCAAATTCCCTATAAACTCAAACTTAAATCAATTCTTTTACTATCGTACTTATGTCAATTAATTGTTAAGTAGCCTAGCCTAGGCACTGTCTATACAAAGACCAAAATGCACTTTTATTAATTAATTATAATTTTTTATATGAATGTTAATTTGTTAAAAAATACAAATGCAAGAGCATTTTGGCCCCTCTATAGCCAAAACCGCCTAGCCTAGATATTTTAATATTTAATGGTGGTGTATGGTCCCTCCAATAGTGCAATATTCTCTGGAGGATCGAATCTGGTGCCACGACAGAAAGATGAGTAGAAGGGAATTTGTGCACGGAAATCATTTATTCGTTCTTTCTTGCGGGACGTTTGACAATCTTCGTGTACTTAAAGAGACGGCTCCGGAGTTGACTAGGTGGCTATTTACATTTAAGGTCATTGTTCCTGAACAGGGCGGATTCGTTGCACCTGAACAGGGCGGATACATTGCCATTTCAAAGAATTTTGCAGTTGCTCTGGGTTTTCCCTCTACCATCTCTTTTCCTTTAACAGAATCGGGAGTAGAAAATATAAGGTTTTGCCAGTTTAATTTGATGATATTTGCAAATTATGAGGGTTATGTAGTGAAGTTGGGTGGCGTGATGTATTGATTGAGTTTCCGCAGGAATATTTAAATGGCGAGGAAAATGATGTTGAAGGACGGCGTGGAGGAGGCCGCATACGACTTCGACTTGTTTGTGATCGGTGCGGGAAGCGGTGGAGTTCGTTCTGCCCGCACTGCAGCTGGTTTCGGTGCCAAGGTCTATACATTATTGCTCTTTCATTTTCAAGATTGCTCTTTTAAGGCCTGTAATTTAAATTTCCCTCGCTAAAAAAATCATCATACCTGCACTGTAGCACCTAATGTAAATTTTGATCCAATTTTTGGAACTGTCTCTTTGTCAGTCAGCAGGCTGTCATGCCGGTTGTTCGAAATGATAATTTTGTAATTTGAACATGCGACCTTGATCTTTACAAGCCGAGAAACTGACGGACACACAAATGCATATAAAGGAGGTATTGGACCGCTGGTCGGTTTTACTTCAAAAACTCGAAATTACTAATGTACCCACTGTCTAAGCGTCTCCCTTTCTCTCAGCCTCTAACGAAAACGTGTTTTTACCATGAACTGAGAAAACAAATCGTGTCGAGAATTATTAACTTAATCATCTTGAGACGGCAGGCGGGAACATGCATGCCGTTTTTCAGAAAATAGGGTACATGGCTATGTGAAAGAGCCTTAAGGCAGCTTAAAATGAAATTGAACTCCATAAAATAAAAATACTTAAATTTATAAGTGTAAAAATGTCAAGGACCTGAAAGAATTTATAAATTAGCGAATCTAATAAATGAAATGCCCATAAAAAAATGCCGATTCATCAATCTCTCTCCACTAAGATCAATATAAAGCCCTTAGATTTCACAAGGTTTTTTCGAATCTATAATATGAGAGATCTTTTGAATCTATGATACGAGAGATCATTTGTCTAGAATTGTTCAAATGGGAAAACACCTGTAGACATTTTTTTTGGGATAAGGGATTAGGGTCCCTTCCCCATTATATTAACTTCAAAAAATGGCATATCAGCACATATTGCTAATTACATATGCCTGATAAGTGTTAAAGACATCAGGGAAACGTAAGACTAGTTTAATACCTACTAAATTCTAGCTATATCAGTCTTAACAACCTAGTCATGAACCACAAATCCCCATTAGGACAAAAATAAGGAAAGATTAAAAGCTAAGAAAATTCTAATATGCAGGTGTTTATCAAGTGTTACCACCCCTGCTGCAGAAACCAACTTCCTTGGCTTCACATTTCTTTCCTGATCCAAGAGAGACACTGCTGTAAGGAAGGGTTTACTAAATTCTTTGAAATCAAACTTGTGACAGCTCGTTTGTTTGTCCATAAACAAGTACAGCTTTCAAAATGTCACTTGTTCTGACAGATCTAGAACCTTTTCCCAAGCGTACAGAATGAGCCCATAAACACAATGCCTCTGAACTTCACACCAGATATAGATATCTCCAACACTCAGTACTAATTGAAACCTCCCTTGAATCTCAACTACACTAGGCATTCCCCTACTTCCTTCGCTGTGGCTTTGTTCTTGACCAATTAGACAAGATTAGAATGAAAATAAGAAGGCACTTCTGAGTTAACATGGATCCTCATGTTAAGGTGCAGACTCCAAATAATCTACACCCAGAATCTCCTTTGGATGGCAAGAAACATATCAATGAACATCGGAGATTGGTCCTTTGAAGGCCATGCCAAGATTTTTAGTTCGTAATTTACAATAAGCTTCTGTATAAGATAAAAATATTTTTCTGGTTATAGAAGTCTCTGCTTAGAATTCTAGTTGCTGTCTTTAAAGCCTTGTGTTTAATTTTACTTGTGACATTCTTTTGCATTTTATGGGCTATTTTTTTAAACTGTACGATCTGCCAGTTTAGTAGACCAGTTTTCAAACACAGTGTGATAGTTATCATCTTTAGTTATTTTTTACCAAATTGTATTTTAGGATTAGAAAATTAAAAAATCTATTAAAAAAATTACCCCTGTACTGATTTAGAAGATAAACTGCTGTAAAGACTGCTCCAATCCAAAACATCTTTGGAATGTCTCTATGCTTTGACATTGATTGAGCCATCTTGGTGTTTGTAATGCTTTGGGCAATGGTTCTACACCATATACAGGTGCACAACACTTATCCCACATAGTGTGCATCATATTTCGAAGCACATGCAATCATCACTTTTCATACATAGATTACACTTCTAGTTTGGTATATAAAGAGGCCGCATCTGTAGATTGAAGGTGTTGAGAGGTCATAAACATAGTTTGGACTTATATCATCAAAGATATACACATAATGATTCCGCTATCCTTTGAAAACAATTATCTTCTTACACGACATCACTTTTACCATTTAGCCATCATTTGCAGCATATCCTTCACTAGGCGCGATCACAATTTGCGAACATATACAGTTTCTATACCATACATGAATAGTTTAGAGATATAAAGAGTTTGTGTGCACAATGCAAATTCATAGAACAAAGTCCTTGATCGAAGACATTTTGAGATCATAGTTTGAAGGCATTTCATAACATTCTAAGATTGCAATTTGAAGGGATATCACATAGAGATTAGAGGCATTCCGATTGTGCACACATATTGATTGTTCTAATCATAGTAACTTCCGATCATCTGAAACCTTTCTATGCCTACTAGATTTGTATATTTATTAGTATCGACACATCACAATATGAATACCTATCACTGGGAGGCCAATTGTTGAAGACTGCTGGACATTTTGTTTGCAATTTTCAAACTAATAATCAATTGATCTCTGATTCGTTGCTTGAATTTCATGTCAATTCTTTGTTTTTATCAGTTTCCGTTTCTTGGGACATTACAGTTGTAGTAGAGCTGGTGAGCTTGTGAACATGTTAGAAAGAATTTGACGCACCGTGAGCTTTTAGTATATTGAAGGAGATATCATTCTTTTGATAGGATGGAGGATTTACACTTTGACATGATGGTTTTTTGTTGAGGGAATTTACAAGGTGCAACTTTAACTCAAAGAGACCCTAAAAAAGGGCAACAACAAATTAATGAGATCCTTTTCGCACTTGGTTGATGGGAGAACACAATGGTCATGGCAATAACTTGGTTAATGAGAGATTACATGCCCAACAAGCCCATACATGTCCAAAGATGCTCACATTTCTTCCAAGGACCAAACTACACGAAGAACAAACTCTCTTCTTGGTGGAATTACAAAGAGGAAAGCCAACAGATTGGCTTGATGTTGGACTCGGATTAGAGTTGACTCTTAAGGATCACATGGAGTTGATGATGAGATTTTCGACTACCAAGAATAATGGAAGCTAGAACAATGATCTCAAGTGAAGGATTGGCATTGCAAACCTTCATACTGTTGATGGATGTGGGAAGTTATTAATGAGAGATTGGGTGCAAAAGGAAGTAGCTGTTAGCATGAATGCTGGTGCTATGGGGGAGCATTGTAGAACATCGATATGATGTATTCATGACTGTGTTTGTCATTGATGACAACATAGTAATAAGTTTGTAAAAGATTGTCAGAGCAGTAGATTGTGATTTTTGTATTGAGAATGTTATATTACCTATCTGATGATGCGCAGTTACCAACGCACACTACAATATGTATTTGTGACAAGGGTAAGTGCGCAAAACTTGAATCGATAGTGTATGGAAGATATGATTGATTCACAGAGAACCATATGGAAACAGAGTATTAGGAAAGTAGTTCCTATTGTATGATTGCTACAGTTCATTACAATTATAGTGAAGGGTTGTGCAGTTAACTGGAGATAGTATATTGACCACTGATGACGTCAAAGAGTGCGCATGTACGGAAGTCGCATGTGTGAGAGTTTGTGTATAACTGTGAGTTGACAACATTAATTAAATGTGTATTTCATTTAATTAATGTATGGAAAGCCGACTCAAGGATTTATTATTGATTATGGTATAAAGGAAATATGTTTTCCATGTTCTACATAGTGCGAGTAGAGAATACTTGCGAATTATTGAGCAGCAAAGCGATACAAAAGCAGAGTGACCTACCTATGCATGTAAGTGACCTTAAGGGTTATTGTTATTGAGTTCAGAGTTCCAGATTTGATTGCATGATCTGAAGGTGAAGGAGTTCGACATACTGGACAGAGGAAGAAGTGAAAGCTTGTTACACATCTATTATTCTGTAAGGAATAGTACCAAGGTCAATTGGACAGTGGGTTCATTGGTCTGATCCTGAAGCTGGTTGGACAGTGGGTTCAGCTGCCTTCCACAACTCCTAACAGGGTTGGAATCTTCTAACAGGGATTCAAAGTCTCCTAATAGGGACTCTTTGTACTAAATGTTGTAATAGACTCCTAACAGGGTCCATCCTCTAACAAGGAATATTCATATTAGTACATCATTTTGTGGGCATCATTCCCACCGGGGTTTTCCCTCTGATCAAGGGTTTCCCTAGTCAACATATCTGGTGTAATTGTTTATGTGCATCTCTTTATTGTTCTTGTTTACTTTGGTTGAATGGTCAAGATTGTTTAAGAGGATAAATGTTTTAAATTGTCATATAACTGATTCACCCCCCCCTCTCAGTTATATTGGTGGACTATTGTTTCTAACAATTGGTATTAGAGCATCAAGTCCTTGAAGAAAAAGTTTAACAACTTTGGGAGATCCATGGCAAACATGTTCAGAAAGGAAAGTCCGAGATTTGATGGCACAAATTACGATAGTTGGGAGGATGAAATGAAGACTCATCTTTTGTGCATGGGTCCAGGATATTAGCTTGTAACGAAGGCATCTAAAAAGAAGACAATCTTGAAAGCTGTACTAAGGAACAAAGAGAAGTATTTATGTGCAACATAAGGGCAAGAGAAGCAATATTGTCAGCTCTACTTGAAAGTGAGTATAGCCAAGTAAAACAACTCAAAAAATCTCATGAAATTTGGAAAACCTTAGAAGCTAATTATGAGGGTGATACACAAGCAAAAAGAGTTAGATTACAAAATCTGTATTTTGCATTCCAAAATGCTAGAATGATGGAAGATGAATCTGTAAGAAGCTATATTGGTAGAATATCTAAGATTGTTGCAAGAATCACATCTCTTGGTGGAAAGAAATCTGATGATGAAGTAATATGGAAGATCTTGAAAAGTCTGACACCACCTTTCAAGACAATAACACAGATGATTTGGGTGATGATACCTTGTACTACTAATCTCACCAAAGAAACATTGCTTGGTAGATTGGAAGCTGAAGAATTTGATTTGAAACAATCTGGAGAATTAGCAAAAGTTGAGACAACATTTAGTGCATTAAATATTAAACTTGGTCTAGCAAGGAACACAAAAACGCAAGGAGACATTGCTAGCAGCAGCAAGTCTATTGAGGAAAAGATCTAGGAAGGAGTGGCTCTTCTTGTGGAAAGAGAAAAAGATGGTAAGAATATCTTTAAATGTTGGGCATGTAATGAATATGGTCATTATTCATCTAAGTGTCCTAAAAGAGAAAGAAAGTATAAAGGAAGATTCAAATCTAGAAGACTTAGAAATTGTTTATATGTTAATAGAGAAGAAGAAGAAGAAGAATCTGATCAAAACAAATCTGAAGATGAATTAGGATTTGTAGCTATAAAGGAGGATGATCTTGATAGAGAGATTAGAGAAGAAAGCACACTGATTTCACAATTTGAAAGGAAAGATTGGATCATTGATAGTGGTTCACATCACATGACTGGTGATATGAGCAAATTTGTCAAATTTAGAAGCCATGATGGAGGAATTGTCAGAGTAGAGAACAATGCAGCCTGTCACATTAGAGGAATTGGATCTATCACACTTGATGGTAAAACAAATATTGATGATGTTTATTTTGTTGATGGACTAAAACATAACTTGTTAAGTGTTGGATAGCTTATGGACAAAGGTTACCAGTTACAGTTTGGAAATGACACATGCATCATCAAGGACAAGAAGGGAAAATTGCTTGGTACTGGCACAAGAACCAGAGGTAATGTATTTCAGTTAAACACCATTGAAATAACATGTTTAGTAGCTAAAGTTGACAACAATTGGTTATGGCACATAAGATTTTGTCATATAAACTTTGATAACATTGTGAAAGCTAGTAAATACACTTGCTGTGAGAGATTTACCTAAGATCACTAAGCCCGCTAACATTATTTGTAAGGAATATATCTTGGCTAAGCAGAAGAAAGTTTCATTTCCTAGCAAGCAGTTTGGTATTACACAAAAGCTGGAATTGGTTCATATAGATTTGAGTGTTCCCGCAAGAATAAGAGGATTCTATGGAGAAAGGTATTTTATGATTTTTGTTGATGATTTTACCAGAATGATGTGGGTAGCTTTTCTTAAAGAAAAATCAGAGGCATTTGAGAAATTCAGGATATTCAAGAACAAAGTAGAGAATGAATCTGGAGTTAAAATCAAGAGCTTAAGATCCGATAGAGGAGGAGAATTCACTTCTAAAGATTTCAATATCTACTGCGAAGAACATGGAATCAAGAGACAACTATCTTCACCTCATTCACCTGAACAAAATGGGATTGTTGAAAGAAGAAACAGATCAATTGCTGAAGCAGCAAGAGCTATGTTATTCGAAAATGATATACCAAAGACTTTTTGGAGAGAAGCAATCAATACCTTATTAGAAAAGGTATGGAGAAAACACCTTATGAGTTATGGTTTGGTTACTCACCATCAGTCAAATATTTTAGAATATTTGGAAGCAAATGCTACATCAAAAGAGATGATGATATTGGTAAGTTTGATCCAAGGAGCGATGAAGGTATGTTTCTTGGCTATTCATTAAAAAGTAAAGCTTACAGATGTTTCAACTATAGATCAAAAACTATAGTAGAATGTGCAAATGTGAGAATAGATGAAAAGTTTGGCACTAAAGAGAAAATGATGGATTATAACTCTGATGAAGATAATTATTCTGGGATGATCAACATATGTAATGAATTATTTCTCAAGACTAACAATGACTTGTAGAATAATTTGCAAACTGAAGAAGTAAGAGAAGAACAGAGCGCAGTACTTGAAATAAGAGTTGAAGCAGTAACTCCTACCCCAAATAAGAATGTGATAAGAAATCATCTTGCTGATCAGATAATAGGAAGTAAAGAAAAAGGAGTAATGAAAGAAGCAGAATCAATGAAGAACTATGCCTAATATCTCAAGTAGAACCAAAAAGCGCAGATGAAGCAATCAAGGATGATCATTGGATAAAAGCAATGGAGGAAGAACTTCAATAGATAATAAGAAATGACACATGGGAATTAGTTCCTAGACCCAAGGACAAAAATATGATTGGCACAAAATGGGTATTCAGGAATAAAATGAATGGACAAGGAGAAGTAATGAGAAACAAAGCAAGGCTAGTATGCAAAGGCTAATCTCAGCAAGAAGGAATTGATTAGGAGGAAACATATGCACCTATAGCGAGAACGAAAGCAATCAGAATGTTCTTGGCATATGCAACAAATAAAAATTTCAAGGTATATCAGATGGATGTTAAGTCAGCATTCTTGAATGGAGAATTTGAAGAAGAAGTTTATATTGAGCAACCAAAAGGTTTTCCTTTTGACAGTAGAGAAGGATATGGTTTGTAGATTAAAGAAAGCCTTTTATGAATTAAAGCAAGCACCTAGAACTTGGTATGCAAGGTTGGATAAATACTTAGCAAAACTTGGATTTGCCAAGGGAACAACAGATAGCAACTTGTACTTGAAAGAAATAGAAAATGGTTTGCTGATAATCATTGTATTTGTTGATGATATCATTTTTGGAGGAAATGATGAAGCCGGTAACAAATTCTCAGAAGATATGAATAATGAATTTGAGATGAGCATGATAGGAGAAATGAAATTTTTGTTAGGATTGCAAATTGTTCAAAACAAAGAAGGTATCTTTATTTCTCAGACCAAGTATTTGAAAGATCTGCTGAAAAGATTTGGACTAGAAAATTGTAAACTTGTTGCAACTCCTATGGTAACTGGTCACAAGTTATCAAGAAAGGATGAGACACTTACTGTTGAACAAAAGAAGCACAGATCTATGATTGGAGGATTACAATATCTAGCTCATAGTAGACTAGATATAGCTAATGCGGTTGGAATTGTGGCAAGATTTCAGGCTGATCCTAAAGGATATCACTGCGCAGCTGTAAAAAGGATATTAAGATATCTGAAAGGGACATTTGATTATGGCATTTGGTATGACAAAAGTAATGATTTTACCCTTTACACTTATATTGATGCTGATTGGGCTGGAGATATGGATGATAGAAAAAGCATCAGTGGAGGAGCATTCTTTCTTGGTGGAAGACTAGTTTCTTGGCTTAGTAGAAAACAAGATTGCACTTCACAAAGTACTGTAAAGGTAGAATATGTTGCAGCAACAAACAACTGTAATCAAGTTATATGGATTAAGCAGATGATGAAGGACATTGGAATTACATTCAAAGAACCTGTTATTATTTATTGTGATAACACAAGTACAGTAAGTATGTCTAAGAATCCTGTTTTGCATTCTAAGACTAAGCACATCTTTATAAAGTATCATGTGCTGAGAGAGAAAGTTTCAGAGAAAGAAATCAGATTGGAATATATTAATACTAAGGAACAGATTGCAGACATTTTCACAAAGGCCTTACCAAAGGACACATTTGAGTATCTAAGAGGTATGCTTGGGGTCATGCCCCAACCTACTTTTGAATAGAAGATGCAAATGTGCATCAGTCCAGGGTACATAGCACCATTGTTAGACTGGACTGAACGCTGTTGCTTCCTCAATCGGGGAGTATTTGTGATGAATAGAGTCAATAAAGGATGCTTGGTAGTTGGTAATTGGTATGCAACAGTGTCTTTAGACACTTGAGTTGTTAATGGAATTTTATATAAAAGTTGTAAAGCAACAAACTGACTTGTGGTCGTGTTGATAAATTATTGGATGTTAAAAAAAAATTGAACCAACTGTGTATTATCTTTGACATTGATGCCAATGGGGGAGAAAGTGACATGAAAAACATTCTGTGTAGTTTAATTGAGAAGAAAGCAGAACATGATGGTATTTTTGGAACTTAGATGTTTTTCACCTATGTTGCCGTCAATGCTAAAGGGGGAGATTGTTAGCATGAATGTTGACGCTATGGGGGAGCATTGTAGAACATTGATATGATGTATTCATCATTGTGTTTGTCATTGATGACAACATAGTAATAAGTTTGTAAAAGACTAATAGAGCAGCAGACTGTGATTTTTGTATTGAGAATGTTATATTACCTATCTGATGATGCGCAGTTACTAGCGCATACTACAGTATATATTTGTGACAAGGGTAAGTGTGCAGAACCTGAATTGACAATGTATGGAAGATATGATTGATTCACAGAGAACCATATGGAAACAGAGTATTAGGAAAGCAGTTCCTATTGTATGATTGCTACAGTTCATTACAATTATAGTGAAGGGTTGCGTAATTAATTGGAGATAGGATATTGACTGCTGATGACGTCAGAGAGTGTGCATGTACGAAAGTTGCATGTGTGAAAGTTTGTGTATAATTGCAAGTCGACAGCATTAATTAAATATGTATTTCATTTAATTACTTTATGGAAAGCGGACTCAAGGATTTATTATTGAGTATGGTATAAAGGAAAGATGTTTTCCGTGTTCTAAATAGTGTGAGTAGAGAAGACTTGCGAATTACTGAGCAGCAAAGCGATACAAAAGCAGAGTGACCTACCTATGCATGTAAGTGTCCTTAAGGGTTATTGTTATTGAGTTTAGAGTTCCAGATCTAATTGCATGATCTGAAGGTGAAGAAGTTCGACGTACTGGATAGAGGAAGAAGTGAAAGCTTGTTACACATCTATTATTTTGAAAGGAATAGTACCAAGGTCAATTGGACAGTGGGTTCATTGATTTGATCCTGAAGCTGGTTAGACAATGGGTTCAGCTACCTTCCACAACTCCTAACAGGGATTCAAAGTCTCCTAACAAGGACTCTTTGTAATAGACTCCTAACAGGGTCCATCCTCTAACAAGGAATATTCATATTAGTACATCATTTTGTGGGCATCATTCCCACCGGGGTTTTCCCTCTGATCAAGGGTTTCCCTAGTCAACATACCTGGTGTAATTGTTTATGTGCATCTCTTTATGGTTGTTGTTTACTTTGGTTGAATGGTCAAGATTGTTTAAGAGGATAAATGTTTTAAATTGTCATACCCCTCTCAGTTATATTGGTGGACTATTTTTTCTAACAGCAACATACTTTCAGGTCCATCCTATGCCCAAGAATGAGGCAATCAAATTTGCAGCCCTACATCTTGCTGGGATTGCACATGAATGGTGGCACCATGGTTATGTCCAAGCTATCATTTCATATGTCGACTTCACAGAGACTCATTGATCAGTTTGATAGGAAGGACCTGAAGCTCAATATCAAGAAATTAGTGTGCGACAAAGTAGTTCCATGGATTTCTACATTGCTAAGTTCCAAAGGCTTTCAATTTTGGTGACAGTCATTTTAGAGAGGAGACTATAGCGCTATTAATGGATGGGTTGTTAGACCCTTTGAATGGTGGGGTCATAGTTCAAAATATCGTTATTGGTAACTAATTGCTTGTAGAAAGCCAAGACAACTCTAATAAACCTTATGAAAGGTGGATGGACAAAACAAACTAAAACTAAAAAATACTCAATCTACTGCAACAGTAATATATTTCAATAACCATTTTGTCCATGTCAATTACATTACATGATGCCTCTATTTATAGAAGTCTTAGATCATGTCTGGAAACATCTAAATTGACCGACATAGAACAAATAAACTTTTCTAGAATTATCTATGACTTCCAGAACTTTACCTAACCCTATTCGTCTATCCAGGAATTTCTAGAATCCTTTGCTATGATTTTACATTTCATTTGAGGGGGAAATTACTCATTCCAACACTCCCCCCTAATTTCAACCTTAAATGTTGTTGCATATGAATCCAAATCCTTTCTTTTGCCTGATGACAAAATGCTTCATATCCCTTAATTTCTTGATGCATAGTCTCTTCCAAGGTTGTGGCCTTTGATTTCCAAAAATATTTTGTCAGCAATTGGCTGAATCTTTTACCAACAATTTCCTCTTTTCATAGGTTCCACTAATAATCTTGCCTCATTTGTCACAAATGCCGGTGACAAGATTCATTGATAACCTTGATCAAAATCATGTCTTCTTTCAGCTACCCTTTGATAGCTTCATCTGTCACAAATGATGATAGGGTTCTCCAAATAATCTTGCTCTACAAAATAAAAATCTCTTTGCTGTCACAAATGGTGACAAACAAATTCCTTCCTTCTTCAACTATCCATTGATTAGCTGCTTCTGTCAAAAAATAATGACAGGATATGTAATGATCCCATCTTTTGGCCTTCATGTTCTCCAAAGTCTAAGTGGAGGATAAGAAAAATTAAAGTCATTCAATTAAAATTAAAAGGTGACTTTGTATTAATAGCTTCTAGGGTATGTATTAATTATTGGAAGGACGGAAGCTTCTCGTGATTTAATTAATTATTGCCACGGAGGAATTTCTAGGGTATGCATTAATTATTGGAAGGAGGAAGCTTCTAGCTCATGCAATTAATTAATGTTTAGTTCCTTCCAGAAGGATGAAGAAAATGATAAGTAGGGCTGAAAGTTTCATTGCTGATCAAGGGATGATTATGACTTGCATTTGATAAGAGCTTGGATGTGTGAATCACACTCCTTTTTGGGCAATAGAGGACGTTCATTCTCTGTTGTAACATTCTAGACGTCATTCCCTTAGGGTTTGGCCTTTGGAATACATCTCTTTGTAATTGATTGCAGCATTCTCAGCATTAATATAATTTCAGCCTTGGTTCAGCTTTTGGGCATTCCTGGGTGTCCATTACAGTGGTATCAGAGCTATTTCTAGGGTAACCATTATAGTGGTATCAGAGCTTGTTTATCCTGCCATCCTAGTGGGTACAAACACAATGAATAGGTGATGATATGACAGATTGGAGTGTTCAACTTTTAACTCATCACTATAATTTAAGAAGAACCAGGGCTCGTCTAAACATAGGACAAGAGGAACAGGGAAATCTAGAGGATCATATTGATACAGGTGAACAGGTTATTGGCAATATGGGAGACAAGAATGCTCGGGATCCTGGAGAGGAAAGATTCTTACAGTTATTAGAGACCTTGGCACAGGGACAGCGATTAGCAGAACAGAGGGCACAGGAACAAAATCAGAGAATGGAGCTTATGATGCAGATGATGGCTCGTCAAATGGGGTTGAACGCTAACATAGGTGGAGGAAATAATCAGAATGGTAATAATCAGAATGGTAACAATCAGAATGGGAATAATCAGGATGGGACACATAATGGAGATGAACAAGTTGGGAACAATTTCGGTCATGCACCCCAGCAAGCTAGGACAGTGAGTTCGAGGCCCATGATTCCCACATTTCCTCCTAGAGCTCCAGAGCAGCCCGTACTAGAGCCCCAGATCACTGATATACAGGACCAGTTGAGGAGAGATTGGGAAGCCGGAGGTCCAGATTTTACTGCTGCAATTACCTTTAGAGAGTATATGGATGTGCGGATGAAACATATGCCACGTGGACATGACAGGAACCAGAGCTATGAGCTACGGAAGAAAGTAAGGAAATTTCAGTTACCATATTATGATGGTTCGGGGAAGTCTACAGCAAGAGCTTGGGTTCAAAAGCTTGACACATACTTTCAATTGAACCCTATGCCTGAGGAAGAAGCTATTAAGTATGCAGCAATTCATCTGGATGGGTTAGCACACGAGTGGTGGCATCATGGTATGGTCACTATGGGTCATGCACACATTACCTCATATGTGGAGTTTATGGAGAGGCTGATCGAATGTTTTGATAGGAAGGATCCAGAACTCCATTTCAAGGAGTTAGCTCAGCTTAGAAAATGGGGATCATTGGAAACATACATATCAAAATTTTAGAAACTAGCAGTGTTAGTAACAGATGTATCTGAACGGAGGATACTGGTTCTATTTATGGATGGGTTAGCTGATCCGTTGAGAGGGTGGATTAAAGCTCTCAACCCTCCCACTTTGCAGGAAGCCATTAAGAAAGCTCGTGACATGGACTCCTCTTCAGCTTCTAAAAATAAATTCCAGGCAAAGAGTTTCCCTTCAAGGAAAGATAAGGATAGTAAACCTTTTCATAGAGAGGCTCAGCCACCTAAGGAGGAAAGCAAGAGGTTGGACAATGAGACACTTAATGATCTTAGGAACAAGAAGCTTTGTTTTCATTGCAGGGAGCCGTGGGATTTGTCACATAAGTGTCCATTGAAAGCAAAAGCTAAGCAAATGGAGTGCTTTTCAGCCGAAGAGTCAGTGGATGGAGATTCAGAGCAGTCATCAGAATCAGATGGAGATGATAATTCTTCACATGAGGAAGTGCACAGTGATAGCACGATAGCTCAGTTGTCCAGTATACAGGAGACCGTCACTTTCAGAGTTAGGGGAACTTTGGATGGACAAAGATTTGTGGCACTCATTGATACACGGGCAACACATAACTTCATGGATGAAAACTTTGTGTCACGCAGAGGGCTACATACAGAAGAGCATAAGGGATTTAAGGTGATGGTTGCCGACGGCTTCAAAATCGACTGTACAAAGAAAATCTCCAACTTGCAGCGTCGTTTGGGAGATTATGACATGGTGGGAGATTTTTTTGTTGTTAACATTGGTGATCAGGATATGGTGCTTGGGATGAATTGGATGAAATCTCTGGAAGAGTTTACATTTAACCTCCAGAAAATGGAAATGAGGTTTGAGGCAAATGGTAAGAAGATAGTGCTCAGAGGTCTGTTAGATGGGAGACTTCGAGTGGTGTCACTCAAGCGGATGCAGAGTTTCTTCAGACACGACTAGGTGCAGTGGACAACAGAGTTCAGAGTAATGTCTGAGGTGACAGAGCAGCATAAACAGGAGTATCCACCTGATGTACAAAAAATAATAACCAAACATACTAAGATGTTTGGTGAGATACCTCCAGGGAGACCCCCGGATAGGGGAATCGAGCATGTTATTGAGTTAGAGGAAGGGGCTAAGCCAGTCATCATCACACCCTACCGCCATCCAAAGAGATATAAGGATGAAATAGAAAAGGCAATCAAGGAGTTGATTGACATGGGGCACATACGGCCAAGCAAGAGTCCTTTCGCTTCTTCAGTAGTATTGGTAAAGAAGAAGGATGGTACAATGAGGATGTGCATTGATTATAGGGAGCTAAACAATAAGACACTAAAAAACCGATACCCTATTCCGCGCATCGATGAGCTTATTGATGAATTGCACGGTGCATGCTACTTCTCTAAGATTGATTTGAGATACGGCGACCACCAGATACGGGTTAGAGAGGTGGATGTGGAGAAGACAACTTTTAGATGCCACTATGGACATTTTGAGTTCTTAGTCATGCCCTTTGGGTTGACTAATGCCCCCGCCACTTTCCAGACCTGTATGAATAGAGTATTCAGAGATCAGTTGAGGAAGTTTGTGTTGATCTTTTTTGATGATATACTGATATACAGCTGTACTTGGGAGGAACATTTGAAGCATATTGATGCAGTGCTCAACATTCTGGAGAGGGAGTCATTATATGCCAAGATGAGTAAATGCGAGTTCGGGATGACAGAGTTGCTCTATCTAGGGCATATTATTAGTGCAGGAAGTGTTCGGGTTGACCCAGACAAGATCAGGGCCATTCTAGATTGGCCACCGCCGAGGAACACTTCACAACTCAAGGGATTTCTTGGGCTTTGCGGGTTCTACCGCAGATTTGTGAAGGGATTTTCACAGATAGCAGCACCACTTACAGATTTGACACGGAGAGACAGTTTCAAGTGGTTAGAGAGGGCTCAGGATTGTTTTGACAGGTTCAAGGAGCTGATGAGTACATGTCTTGTTTTAGCCATTCCAGATTTCACCAAGCCTTTTGAGCTACAGTGTGATGCCTCAGGAGAGGGCGTAGGAGCTGTCCTCATGCAAGACAAACATCCCATCGCATATGAAAGTAGGAAATTACGAGGTGTTGAGAGAACTTACAACATCTATGACAAAGAAATGCTAGCAATCATGCACGCGCTAGCTAAGTTCAGGCAATACTTAGCAGGGAGCCGATTCACAGTAAAAACAAATCATAACAACTTGAAACATTTCCTTGGACAGAAGGATCTTAATGACAGGCAACAGAAATGGGTGAGTAAGTTACAGGCTTATGATTTTGACATAGTCTATGTCAAAGGGAAGAAAAATATTGTCGCAGATGCTTTATCCAGAAGGCCTCATTTGCTTGCTGTTGGGATAGTCATGGATGATTGGAGAGAGTTGATCTTGGCAGAGTATGCCAAGGATAGTTGGGCATCTAGTGTTATTGAAAGAACTATTCAGGATAGTCGATACACTGTTGTAAATGATCTGATCATCTACAAGGAAAGGATTTATTTAGTACCCGGGTTTGCTATGAAGCAGAAGATTTTGAGGGCATTTCATGATTCACCATTGGCAGGACATCCTGGATTCTTTAAGACATATCGGCAGGTGAGAGAGTGCTTCACTTGGAAAGGACTCAAAACAGAGGTGCTTTAGTTTGTTAGGGAGTGCCAAGTATGTCAGCAGAACAAACAGGAACATTCTTTTTCAGGTGGTTTACTACAACCCCTACCCATACTAGAGAAGAAGTGGGATAGCATTTCCATGGATTTCATCACAGGCATCCCCAAGGCACAGGGTCGGGATTGTATTTTTGTTGTGGTAGACAGATTGACGAAATTTGCACATTTCTTTGCAATTTCGTCTACGTATTCAGCAGCACAAACAACAGAACTATTTTTTCGAGAGGTATTCAAACTACATGGGATACCAAGAAGCATAGTCAGTGACAGAGACAACAGATTTATGAGCCACTTTTGGCAGGAGTTGTTCAAGTTATGTAGAACAGAGCTCACTCCAAGTACCAGTTACCACCCCCAAACCAATGGGCAAACAGAGATAGTGAACAAGTGGGTTGAGGGATATCTCCGAAACTATATTGCAGGGCAGCAGAGGGCTTGGGTGAAGTGGCTACATCTAGGGGAGTACTGCTATAATACCTCTTTCCATATGTCTATTCAAATGTCCCCTTTCATGGCACTGTACGGGTATGATGCTCCTCATTTTCTAGATTTGTTATTTGGGGACAATAGGGTGCCTAAGGCCAAGGATATTTTGCAGGAGTGTCAGGACATTATGAGATCCTTGAAGGAAAATTTGCAAAAGGCACAAAATCAGCAGAAGCAATATGCTGATCAGCACAGGGTTGAGAGGTCTTTCAAGGTAGGAGACATGGTGTACCTCATGTTACAGCCATATAGACAGTCCTCTCTCAAGAAGAGTGGAGCAGAGAAATTGAAACCACGCTACTATGGACCGTTTAAAGTAATCAGGAGAGTGGGCGAAGTAGCTTATGAGTTGGAGTTGCCTGCAGACAGTAAAGTGCATAATGTGTTCCATGTGTCACGCCTTAAGAAGGCATTGGGCCACAATGTGGTGCCTTCAGTAGTATTGCCACCTCCTGATGATGAGGGAAAGCTTATCTTGGTTCCTGAGGCTATACTTGACTCCAGCGAGAGGTTGCTTCGCAGGCGGATCATCAAGGAGTTCTTGGTCAAGTGGAGAAATCTACCAGTGGAGGATGCTACTTGGGAAAATGAGCAGATATTACAGCATCCAGAGTTGAAATTGCTTGAGGACAAGCAATTTCGGGAAGGGCGGACTGTAATGTCCCCTTTTTAGCATTCATAGCATGATGTTGTCATTAGCTTATTTCCCCACGGTCCCGTAGGCTAACCAGGACATTAAAGGGGCTTAGAGGCTATTTGACCTAGATAGTTTCAGTTGCAGGTCTTTCTGAGGGGTTTTGAGGCAACTTTGGGCATACTTACTATTTATAGTAAGTCATCTTGGACATGGGCGGACATCCAGTGGCAACGGTATGTCGATGGTAATTGTTTAAAATCGACAAGAAGACTTGTTTATCATTGATAAGATTTGTTATGCATTGATAAAGCTATTTTATAAAGTTAAATTTAAATATTTAACTTTATTAATGCATAGACTATAGTTTGTGGGAAATATTAAAATTAAAAGAGTCCTCTTTATTTTATAACACATTGGAGACATAAGTTACATAAAGGGAGTTATGTTTTATCCCACATTGAGAAAACGAAGGATGGAGCTCTTGTGAGAACACTATAAAAGAAATGGAAGAGCTTCTTTTAAGCATGCTTGGAAATATCAAAGAAATTGAGAAATTTTTTGGAGATTATGTCTCAATAGTTTGAAGGACGAAATCCCTTCAAGCTGGAAATCTTGATGCCATTGAAAGATATGGTCTTGAGATTTAACATGGCAGCAGTCCGAAAAAGCAGATAGGAAAAAGCAGTTCGAAAAAGCGGAACCGAAAAAGCAGGCTGAAAAAGCAGTCCGTAAAAGCAGTTCAAAAAGCAGATTCGAAAAAGCAAATCGGAAAAGCAAAGCAGAAGGGGCAGCATTGAAGGAAATTATTACAGCCATCTACAACCAGGTTCCCTTGTTAGTATTGTTTTTAGGGTATTATAAGTTTCAGCTGTAAGTGTGCATTATACCAGCATTATCATTTTGTAATCCATGTAAATGCAAGGGACGTATGACTGATATAGTATTTTAGCTGGCTTTAAATGACTCTTTCTTCAATTTGCATCAATGAGAATCTTGTGCTAGAAGACTCCAAATGGGCTACACAATGACCTAACATGAGTGTGCTACTAATTTTGACAATATTCAGTGCATATATATGATCTAAGCATGAGAAATGAATACCTACAACCAACTGACATTTTTACAAACAGTTGGTATGCAAACTAACTAGCTGATAAATAATGATATTGAATTGCTTAAATGACACCAGCAACTATTATCTTCTTAATTGCAATGAAATTTTCAATACATTGCTCATGAAATATGGCCAAGACTTTTGGCATTTACATGGATTACAAAATGATAATGCTGGTATAATGCACACTTACAGCTGAAACTTATAATACCCTAAAAACAATACTAACAAGGGAACCTGGTTGTAGATGGCTGTAATAATGTCCTTCAATGCTGCCCCTTCTGCTTTGCTTTTCTGAGTTGCTTTTTCGAATTGCTTTTTCGGATCTGCTTTTTGAACTGCTTTTACGGACTGCTTTTTCAGCCTACTTTTTCGGTTCCGCTTTTTCGGACTGCTTTTTCGGTTTCGCTTTTTCAGACTGCTTTTTTGTATTTGCTTTTTCGGACTGCTACCATGTTAAATTTCAAGACCATATCTTTCAATGGCGTCAAGATTTCCAGCTTGAAGGGATTTCGTCCTTCAAACTATTGAGACATAATCTCCAGAAAATTTCTCAATTTCTTTGATATTTTCAAGCATGCTTAAAAGAAGCTCTTCCATTTCTTTTATAGTGTTCTCACAAGAGCTCCATTCTTCGTTTTCTCAATATGGGATAAAACATAACTCCCTTTATGTAACTTATGTCTCCGATGTGTTATAAAATAAAAAGGGACTCTTTTAATTTTAATATTTCCCACAAACTATAGTCTATGCATTAATAAAGTTAAATATTTAAATTTAACTTTATAAAATAGTTTTATCAATGCATAACAAATCTTATCAATGATAAACAAGTCTTCTTGTCGATTTTAAACAATTACCATCGACATACCGTTGCCACTAGATGCCCGCCCATGTCCAAGATGACTTACTATAAATAGTAAGTATGCCCAAAGTTACCTCAAAACCCCTCAGAAAGACCTGCAACTGAAACTATTTAGGCCAAATGGCCTCTAAGCCCCTTTAATGTCTTGGTTAGCCTACGAGACCGCGGGGAAATAGGCTAACGACAACATCATGCTATGAATGCTAAAAAGGGGACATTATAGGATACTCCCAATTACACGACTCTGATTCGTTTGTCACAAATGGTGACAAGATTTTCTTAACCCGGCTCTGATTCATCTATCACAGATGGTGACAGGATTTTCTTACATAGGCTCTGATACCACTTGTAGAAACCCAAGACAACTCCAATACACCTTATGAAAGGTGGATGGACAAAACAAACTAAAACTGAAAAATACTCAATCTGCTGCGGCAGTGATATATTTCAATAACCATTTTGTCCATATCTGTCCATATCAATTACATTACACGATGCCTCTATTTATAGAGGTCTTTGATCATTTCTGGAAACATCTAAATTGACTGACATAGAACAAATAAACTTTTCTAGAATTATCTATGACTTCCAAAACTTTACCTAACCCTATTCATCTATCCAAGAATTTCTAAAATCCTCTACTATGATTTTACATTTCATTTGAGGGCGAAATTACTCATTCCAACATTGCCAAGGGCCAAAAAAAATATTAGAGATATTGACATGTTATTGACAAAAAATTGGGAACTTAAAATTGCTTAAATTTAATTAGAAATGCATTTCGTCATGTAAGACTCAATGATGAGATGTTTCCAATGAGTCAATAAATGAGTAAACAAAACAAAATTTGAGTCTAGATATTTCAAATGCAAATAGGTTATAAAATTGCATCCTCATCTCGAATATTGATAGCTGGCAGCCAAAGCCTAAAAGTTTGAACTCTGAAAAAACAAAAAAATAGAAAATTTGTGAAACTATAAGTACAAGTACAATATCTAAATGGTCTACATGTTCATCTTCCCCTTCCCAACAACTCTACAAAAAACTACCGTAGGGGTAAAGGGTTTAGTTCTAGAAGTCCGCTGTGCTTGTACCACAACTAGTTGTGACTCGACTTGTATTGTCTAACACAATAAGCACCAAGTATACATCAAGTAATATCCAAAAAGACTAATGACAAGGTTGTAGATAATGACTTTTATTTTACAAACTCAATGTTGTATTGTACTCCAAAAATAAAGTGGGGGTTTGGTCGCAATATCATGTGGGATTTGATGGCAATGCCCTAGGTTTGCTTCCTTTTGCGGTATAGGGCAGGTTGGAGGGAAACCACCTCCATTGCCAAGACCAAATTAGCATCTTGAGAACCACACAAAACTCCATGGTGCATGCCATTTTCTTGATTTTTTAAAGATCCTGTATATCCTTACAAATCACCTTTCTTTTCCTTGGAACTCTTTTTTCTCCCCAAGCAACAATTTGTAACTCTCAAAATGTAAATGAACTTGAATTGGGTCAACAATCCCTATTAGCAGATTGTGATCGACAAATAACCATCTTATTGCTGGTTTATCAATGATGAGTTCAGATTTTTATTGACGATAAAATCCCAAGTTATTGGTGATAAATGCAGCAATAAAATGTATTTATTGCCACAACCAACTTATCCTAATGAAAGAACTTATCGTTGATTTATTTGTGATATTTTGAACTATGGGTTAGGTCAAGGGCCTAAACCCTAACATGCTTGCCAAGGCAATCAAGAAGGCATGCAATATGTGGACCTCTTCTTCCGAGAGCTACACATACCCTAAGTCCCTTATCTCATAAAAAGAAAAGAGAAGCAAGCCATTTCAAAAGAAGCTCCCTATGGATGAGGTTACCAGTCAAGATATTGGGAGGGTCAAACTTTGTTTCATTTGCAAGGAGCCATTGCAACTAAGTCATTGTTGTTTTGGCAAGGGGAATATCCTATATCAAGGTAGTGTTTGACAATGAGGAGGGATTCAAGGAGCTTGAGGAAGAAGAAGAGACTCCTTATGCGAAGAAGGTTGCCACACTTGTGAGGAAAAGATATACCATTGATGCACTATTTGAGACTCCTTGATGTAGTGTATTTTGGGTATGTAGCACCCTTTAGGGCTACGTTATCAATGTGCTTAATCTAGGGCCAAAGGCGGAGGTGGATGCATCTAGATGTGGATACGCTTTAGAAGGGCACAATGCTGCTTGTCTAACTGAAAAGAAAATTATGCTAGCATTGGTTTACAACCAACGTGGCAACTTTGCATTGTTCGGGCAGAGCCAATGCTCGATTTTGATTAATAGAAAACTTCGTCTGATTAGCAATGAGCAGTTGGCACAGACAAGACACATTATTCTTCACTGCGGTTACAAGGCAGATAGACATTCTGTTATGTGGCATGAAAAACTACAATGAGTACAATCTAAATAATACCATTCCATCAAAATAACAAAAAGGAACCATCTATAGTTGTAATATAGTTTGGAAAGAATATTTAAGTAATTATTATCTATTGCTAAATACTTTATGGATGCTGAGGAAACTCTCCATATGTTATCGGGTATCATTTGATGCGAAGTCCCGCGTTAAACAGTTTTTCAGTGGTAGCAGATAATTGTTGATTTGTAGTATAAATATTAAATAATATGTAATATATTATATATAAAAAATATAGTATAATATAATATGATGTAGGACAAGGCAGGATAATCCCCAAAGGAGATGTCTTAACCCCCAACAAATAACCACACAGTGGAAACAACACAACAAAACAATAACAATGCAAGATCTGATACCAAATCACAACTCTTTATTCATAAGATAATTGATTACATGCAATATGCTCAGCTGTAAGGCCTTCCGGGTTAGGGCCAAAAACAAATAGCAATTACAAATAACAGTTCTGCAAGATCCAACAAGATCCAACTTACAATCCAATCCAATCTCAGCTAGTCCAGATCCACAACTGGATAAGAACACCAAGAAGAATCCACGCTTGTACCCTCAGGTCCACCAAGCAATCCTATGGTTCCTAAGCTGCAACCCTAGCTCTTCAAAATTCACATGCACACTTCCTCCCCTTCTCCAAGCAGGAATGATCACTTTTCTAATACCAAAAGAGTCTACAAAACTCCTTACTTATACCCAACTAAGCCAGTAGTCAGCCCAGCCCATTACAAACTAAATTAAATCCCTTACATTAAATATTGGTCGAGCCACAAGTCGGCAACAACACTAAGTTAAATACCCATACTGAAATTAAATGCCAAAAGTTGGCTCACAGACAACTCGGCACCAACAAAACCCAAGACCAAGTCGAGTGTCAGCAAAACCAATCTGAGCACAAGTAAATTCCCAAGCATTGCTGAGCTCGTAGTGCAAATTGAGCACCATAGACCATGCCGAGCTCCAAGACCACGTCGAGCGCCATAGACCATGCTAAGCTCCAAGACCATGTTGAGCTCCCAAGCATTGCCGAGCAACATAGTGTATGCCAAGCTCCTAGAGCATGTCGAGTTCCATGGTGTATGCCGAGCTCCTAGGCATAAACTATACCCAATAGTGATCAAGTCCATAACTCCAAAGCCAAACTTCTTAACATTTAGGATTGCAAGAAAGCCTAGAATGCTCCTGCATCAGATACCTCAGGTTCGAAAAGATGTTCTAGTAGCTGGAAGAACATCTTCTGGGATTTAGCACATAAATCCCAAACTGGTTCTTCACATACATATTCTCCAAGTCTTAAACTTGTACACTTTCCTTTGTTCTTCTTCTGCTTCTTCGTATCCATCTTAGGTGTGCTATAATTCTTCCTTCCATACTGATCTTCAACCTTCTCGGAATCTGCCAACTCAACTTGGCTGACTATACTCAGGTTCCTCCTACCGAGCTCTTCATTCTGCAAAGGAATTAGGGAAAATATCCTGCTTCCTTTCTCAATTGTAAACACATTCTTGACACAATCATGCACAACCTTGCAATCATACTGCCAAGGTCTACCAAGCAACACATGACAACTGCTCATGTCCACAATATCACACAACACTTGATCCTTATATTGCCCAATCTGGAAATCAACAAGGCATTGCTCTCTCACTTCCAAAGCATGTTGACCTTGTAACCGACCTATCCTATAAGGATAAGGATGTCTCACTCTTTTCAAACCAAGTTTTTGAACCATCTCTTCAGCAACAAGCTTATCAGTACTACCACCATCCACAATTACCTTGCAGACTTTACCACCAGACTTACAACAAGTCCTGAACAAACTAGTCCTCTGACAAGAATCCAATGTCTTGTCACCAACTAGTACTCGCCGAGCTAGCAAACTTTCACCTTGCTCAGGCTGACTATCTTGAACTACATCCTCATTCACAACAACAATCATCCCACTAAGTGGACATTCAAAAGATCTATGCCCTTCCCTACCACATCTGAAACAATTACCTCTAAACACACCTCCAGCTGTCCTCCTAACAGATTTAAGTTCACCATCAGCATTTGGTTTAGCTTGTGCCGAAGTATCTTGCTTCTCCTCCCCTCTAGCATTACCTTGACTTTTCCTCTTCAACTTATCCTCTGCCTTTAGGGCATACTGATAAGCTTCCTCAATTGAAGAAATATCAGCATACCAACCTCATCCTGAATATTGAATCTCAAACCATTAATGTATCAAGCTACCTTTTCTTTTGACAATTCTTTGTGACTAGATTGAATAGTCAACTTGTAGAACTCCTCGGTACAATCCTTCACAGACATCTTTTTGCTTCAAGTTCTGCAACCTCTTAAACAACTCAAGTTCATAATCAGCAAGGATGAACTTAGCCTTCAACTTGGTCACCATCAATCTCCATCTAGTAATCACCATTTCACCTTCCTCTTCTCTGTCTCTTTGCAGTTCTTTCCACCAAAGAGCAGCATGTCCTTTCAACTTGGTTTGTGCCAACCTCACTCTAAGCGGATCCTCAATATCCTCAAGCTTAAAGTAGTCTTCCAAGTCACCAATCCAATCAATCAGGTCTTCAGGAGTCAAAGTCCTTGAGAAATTAGAATTCTCATCTTATGCTTCAGCTTCAATTGAGATCCAAGCCTAGGAAACCAACCAGCCCTAGTGTCAACAGGTCTCTCCACATGATCATTTCTATCCTCAACACTACATCTAGTAACTTCAAAGTCTTCAACAACTTCCTCATAGCTACCTTTAGTACCCACATGACTAGGTATGCCACCTAAAGCACTCACAATTTCAGCAATCATGTCACTCTTCATCAATGCAATCTCATATCTGAACTCTGCTCTCATCTTCCTTGAGATCCTTTCTTCCACAACATCACTAAGATCATCAATTGCTCTAGGGTCCAATCTTCTTGGAGGGATCTTCCAAAATTTTGCAAACCCTAAGCAATAGATCACCAATCCAGAAGATCAATCAGCCACCATATCAATGCCCTTTGCAAATCCTAGTGTAAACTACCTCAACTTCGGCGATCTGTCAACACACTTTGGAACAACCTTTGCTCTGAGACCACTTGATGTAGTACAAGGCAGGAGAATCCCCAAAGGAGATGTCCTAACCCCCAGCAAATAACTACACAACGGAAACAACACAACAAAGCAATAACAATGCAAGATCTGATACCAAATCACAACTCTTTAGTCATAAGATAACTGATTACATGCAATATGCCCGATTGTAAGGCCTTTTGGGTTAGGGCCAAATACAAATAACAATTACAAGTAACAGTTCTGCAAGATCCAACAAGATCCAACTTACAATTCAATCCAATCTCAGCTATTCCAGATCCACAACTAGATAAGAACACCAAGAAGAATCCACACTTGTACCTTCAGGTCCACTAAGCAATCCTATGGTTCCTAAGCCACAGCCCTAGCTCTTCAAAATTTGCATCCACACTTCCTCTCCTTCTCCAAGCTGGAATGATCACTTCTCTAATGCCAAAAGAGTCTACAAAACCCTTACTTATACCCAACTAAGCTACAAGTCGGCCCAACCCATTACAAACTAAATTAAATCCCTTGCATTAAATATTGGTCGAGCCACAAGTCGGCTACAACAATAAATTAAATACCCATACAGAAATTAAATGCCAAAAGTTGGCTCACAGAGAACTTGGCACCAACAGAAGCCAAGATCAGACCGAGTGTCAGCAAAACCAAGTTGAGCACCACAGATCATGCCGAGCTCCAAGACTAGGCTGAGCACCACAAACCATAGCGAGCTCCAATACCATGCTGAGCTTTAAAGCGTTGCCGAGCAACATAGTGTATGCCGAGCTCCCATAGCATGTCTAGCTCCATAGTGTATGCCGAGCTCCCAGAGTAGGCCGAGCTCCCAGGCATAAACTATACCCAATAGCGACTGAGTCCACAACTCCAAAGCCAAGCTTCCCAAAATGTAGGATTGCAAGAAAGCCTAGGATGCTCCTGCATCATAATATTATATAAATTTAAACGCATCAAAACATGTCTAAAAGTCCTACAAAGTCATGCATCAGCATATCGAATTCTCGTACTTGCATCAACGTTTGCATCTGAATTGGTAGCTTAGTTTAGCAGTAGTGAGTTAATCATGCTTGATAGTGGAGCCACATCAATTTCATCAACTCATCTCTAGTTGCTAAGAGACAATTGCACACTTTGGAGCATGAAGGGTTTGAGGTCAAGGTGGTGGGAAGTTTGCTCTTACCTGTAACACATTTGGTTCGACAACTGAGCATCACCCTGGGAAACTTTATAGTCACAAATGATTTTTTTTGTGGTGGGCTTAGATAACATGGATGTAATTCTGTGCATTTAATGGATGGAGACCCTTGACAAGTACATGTAAAGCTTCAAGAAGATAAAGTTCTCATTCAAAATGGATGGAAAGAAGGTGATGCTGTGAGGATTGTCTAATGGAGGTCCTAGGGTGATTATGGCCGACTGCATGGAGTCAATTTTCAAATATGATGAGGATGTTTGAGCAATGCACTGTTTGGTTTCATCCAATCCTTGAGTGGGTAACACTAATACTATTATGATGATGAGCTCCAGTCAATCTTGCGCATGCACAATGTGGTTGTCAATGACATTCCACAAGGAATTCGCTTGCATTGAGGCTTTGAGGATATGATCGAGTTGGAGGAAGGGGCCATACTAGTCATCATCTCTCCCTACTGTCATCCCAAGCAGTTCAAGGATGAGGTAGAGAAGGGGTACATTGGACCTAGCTTGAATCCTTTTACATCCTTGGTGGTTTTTGTGATGGGCAAGACTCTCTGAATGTGTATAGACAATAGGGCTTTGAACAAGAAGACCATCAAGAATCGATACTCTATTCTGAGGATTGAGGAGTAGTTGGATGAGCTTCTCAAATTAAATTTTTTCTTGACGATTGATCTCCGTTTGGTATTCCGTCAAATTTGAGTGAGGGAGCAACATGTGTACAAGACAATTACTGTTTACATTGATACAATGGTAACTATGAGTTCTTGGTCATGCTCTTTATTTTGGTTAATGAACTTGGTACTTTCTAGTTTTGCATGGTTCACATCCTTAACAAGAAGTTGTGGAAATTCTTGTTAGTTTTCTTTGATGTCATTATAATATACAACAAGATTTGGAAGGAACAATTAAGTCATTTGGACGAGATGTTGGTAATCATGGAGTCACAATCCTTGTTTGCAAATAGGTCCATCTACCAATTTCGGACATGTTTCCTATTCTTGGGTCACATCATTAGCGTATGAGGAGTATAAATGCACAAGGAGAAGATTCAAGAGATTCTCGATTGGTCCGCACTAGGACACTACAAGAGTTGCGAGTTTTTTGTGGCCTATGTAGCTACCATATGCTGTTTGTGAAACTGTTCTCTCAACTTGAAGCTCTGTCAACTAATCTCATGGAGAAGGGAGCTTGTCTATGGAATAGGCATTCAACAAGTTGAAGATGACTATGAGTACACACCCTAGTACTAGCATTGCTTGATTTCTATCAACCCTTCATTCTCGAGTGTGATGCATTTGGGGAAGGCATTGGAGTAGTTTGAATGTAGAATTGTCATCCTATTGCCTTTGCGAGTTGGAAGCTCAACGGTCTCACGTACTTGTACTCAATCTACGGTAAGGAGATGCTCGCTAACATGCATGCTTTGGCCAAGTTTAGGCAATGCTTGGTTGGAGAGAAGTTTTTGGTAAGGATTGACAACAACAGTATTTGACATTTCTTGGAGTAGGAGTTGAATGAGAGATAGAAGCTAGGTGAGCAAGATTTAGGCCTACGACTTCGTTGTGGTTGATGCATTATCCAAGAGACTTGCCATATGCTCATTGTCTAAGGTGTTAGCTGATTGGAAAGCTCATTTGTTGGTGTACTCCAAACACACTTTTTCTTGCCAATTGTTTGATGTACAAATTTAGGACGATTGATACAAGGTGGTGGATTGTGTCATCTATAACAAGGACATGATTTTCTTGCTGTTAGGAGTCAAATATGAAGGAAATCTGGAGGGAGGTTCTTGATTGACCTTTAGCTAGGTAGCCTAGGACCTAGACATTGTAAGACGTATAGATAGGTCCATGTGAGGTTCTCATTGAAATGCCTTAAGGACAATGTGTTGCGTTGCATCAAGGATTGAATCACGTGCCAACAAAACAAATTTGAGCATACTTTTCCAGCATGGCTACTTCAATCAATGCCTTTTCTTGATCAAAAGTGGGAGAACATTTTGATGGACTTCATTATGAGACTTCCCAAGGTGTAGGGCAACGATTGCATTTACGTGATGGTTGATCAATTGACTAATTATGCTCACTTCATGGCCATTCCTATAAAATTTCAAGTAGTTTACATGGCATAGTTTTTCTTTCAGGAGATATTTTAGTTTTTGGATGGAGCTCTTCAAGTTAGTAGGCATTGAGTTGACTTCGAGTACTAGTTACCACCCTAGACAGCTGGATAGACAAAGGTTGTGAACTAATGGGCGAAGAGCTTCTTGAGGAATTACATGGCAGCACAATTGAAGGCATGGATTTGTTTGCTACATCTTGGAAAGCACTTCTATAACACTATTGTCCACATGTTGATAGGGATGTTCTCTTTCAGGGCATTTTATGGTTGAGGCCACCTCATTTGTCGATTTATCTTTGGGATACAATTGTACAACAATGATAAGGATTTATTACAAGAGAGCCTTGCCATCTTTCGTTCCCTCAAGTAACAATTACAAAAAGTCTAGAGTCAATAGATTTATGTAGATTGGTGCTTCATTGAGCATTGTTTTGAGGTTGGAGATATGGTCTATCTTTATTTGCATTCCTGTAGGCAGTCTTCCTTAAAGAGGAGTAGGGCCAATAATCTTAACCTTCACTTCTACGGGCCTTATAAATTGATATGGAGGATAGGGTAAGGTTGCTTATGAGTTGGATCTTTTAGACGGCAGTTGGATTCACAACATGTTTCACGTGTCTTGCCTCAAGGAGACAATTGAGTTGTTCTTCACAATTTCCGAGGAGCTTTTTGTTATGTGATGAGGGGAAACTCACATTAGACCTTGCTAAAGTCATCAATGTTTGAGAGGGGAGGCTCATTACATGTACTATCAAGGAATACCTTGCTCGGTGGAAGGATTTGCAATCGAGGATGCCACATGAGATGGTGAGTAAATTTTGGAAGGTGAAATTTTCGTGTCACCTCTTTAAGCTAGACCCATTTTATTTCTATTAGCTCTTTTGGTCCCCCAAGAGTTAACCATTTAAGGGGGCACATTCAAGTGGGCTCACTTGTGCACCATCTTGATTTAAGTAGGATCTAGTTTTCAATTTAAATGTGTGGCGTACATTTGGGTGGGTTGGTTCTTTTCTTTATAGGAGTCAGAGTATATTAATTGAGTTCTGTTCTAGATCATTAACATTAATTCAACATTTCATCTCTTTGTGGTTTCAGTTTTTATATGAAAATTTGACATTGGAGAGCAGTTTCAGAGGTGAGTTGTTGGCTACGAAATGAGAGTTTTGCGTTGCAATTCGAAATTTTCGGTCTAGCACTCTGGAGTTTTGCATTGGGAAGTGGGAGCTTTGGGTAGGATTGTCATGCTTGGCTGGAAATGCCCTATTACGATAATAGATAGTTTTATTCTTATTTAATGGTTACCTATTTGTATTCTATTGTAAATATTAGAATGTTTGTAAGATTTAGTTAGATGTTAGTTTACCGTTAGCTAGAATAGAATATTCTATTCTTTACGATCATTTCCTAAGGAAACATCATTTATTCTTTTGTATATATTGATGTATTGATCACAGTCAATAACAAGCAAGTATATTTTACCAATTACTTTATAATATGGTATCAAAGCTAACATAAATTCTTTTCGAAAAATTTATAATTTCTCCTTACAAATTATTTGCATAATTTTTCTGGAAAAATCATTGGTAGAAAATTTCTTTTTTTTTCGTAGACCCTGACTAGGGTTTTTTGGCCATTTTTGGCACAATTTTTCATCTCTGATCATGATTTTTAGTAGTGTTAATTTGTGTCTTTAGTTGTGTTTTTTAGCGGTGTTTTTGCTGTTTGATTGTGGTTGTGAGACGTGATTTTTGGTTGTGTTACTGTGCAACCTATGACCAACATTCTTTGCAAAATGCTTGCATATTTTGATAGCTTGTGAGCTCTATTTTTGCAAAAAACATGGTCATTTTTAGGCATTATAACCCATGTTTTTTGCATATCTACAACTATGAGTGACGTCTAGGGTTTCTTAAACCCTTAACATCAGATCCACACCCAGAATCATTATTTTTTCTGCTAAATCCGCCATTGTTTCGAAGCTTTTCTCAGCCCAGGCTTTTTTTGTTTGAAACCCTAATTTTTTTGTACCAGATCCAAATATTTTTAATACATTCCTAGTGGGTTTTTTGAGAGCACAATTGGGGGGTTGTATGTTTTTCCTGTGCGCCTTAATTTTCAAGCCAACAGGTCCAACTTCCAACAACATATTCCTTAGTTTAAACCTCTAGTTTAAGCATTTACTGTATTTTAGAAGTTTAAACCTCTAGTTGAAAAAGAGTCGAGGAAATCTATTATTGCTCTTAGGTCAGACAATGGAGGGTAATTTTGTTCCAACGAATGCTCTAGCTTTTGTGAGATTCATGGCATCAAGTGCCAATTAACCACTCCCCACACACCACATCAAAATAGTGTAGTTGAACGTCGAACTAGAACAATTACTGAGATGGCTCGATCCATGCCCAACCACAAACATGTTCAAAATAAGTTTTGGGCTGAAGCAATTAATATTGTAGTTTACCTTTTGAACTAGTCACCCATTGCAGCGGTCAAAGGTAAGAGTTCGGAAGAAGCCTGGTCAGGTTGCAAGATCAAAATCAGTCACCTGAAGGTTTTTGGCTCCCTTGCCTATGTTTGGATCCTTGATTGTATCCTTAATGCATCATGCACCAAGTTGGTTGCTAAGAGTCAGAAACTCATGCTTGTTAGATATAGTAGTCTTCACAAAGCCTACTGCCTAATAGACATTGAGCCACCTTGTCTCTTGTATGGTCGTAATGTAGTCTATGATGAACAACGAGGACCATTCATGCTTGTTTCTCTTGTTTCAGATCCAAGATATCAGCCTATGAAGGGTAATGATTTGGGAGTTCGGCTTCCATTAGGTCCACCTGATGGGAGGGCTTGAGTAGCTTTTGCAACTCTAGTTCTACTAGTTATCTTGTATAAACACCCCCGACTTCTCTTGCGGGATCACCCAGATTTGGAGATGCTTCGCTTGAATTTTATTCAGATTCTTTTGATGAGGAACTTGATCATAGAGCTCATTCCGACCCAAGTGGTGGGGTAAGACACATGCTGATCTTTGAGATGAAAAGCTCATTGATGGAGAATTGCTTGGAAAATGAGCAAACCTATAGAGTCAGTTAATTTTGCTCTTATGGCAAACATTCACAATGTGTTTGAACCTCAAACATACTCCAAGGCTAAAGGAATTCCATAGTGGGAACAAGACATGAAATCAAAACACCTGGGTCCTTTTTGATTTTACACTAGGGAGGAAACCCATTGGCTGCAAATGGGTTTACAAAATAAAATACAAGTCTGATGGTACTTTGGATAAGTACAAAGCTTGTGTAGTTGCAGAGGGCTTTTCTCAGTGTCAGGGCATTGATTATGTGGAGACCTTTTTTACTACAACAAAGATGAACACTATCAGATTAGTCCTAGTCATGACAAAATAGTTTGGTTGGAAGGTCCATCAGATGGATGTCAAGATTGCTTTCTTGAATGGTGACCTACAAGAAGAGGTCTACATGATGCAACCTCCTGGTTTCAAGGTTGCTGGTAACGAACATCAAGTTCTCAGTTAGTGAAAGTTCTCTATGGTTGGAAGCAGTCCCCTAGGACATGGTATATGAAAATTGATAAGTGCTTCAATGATCAAGGCTTCCAGAGGAGTTCTTCAGACTCAAATTTGCACATGAAGACTATTGATAGTGACATCATCCTTTTGGTCTTTTATGTGGATGATTTGATCATCGGTGGCAGTTTACCATCTTTGATTTAGGGAATTGAACAGAGTTTATGCCAGCCTTTTGATATAACTAATCTCAGGCTCATGCATTATTGCCTAGGTTTTGAGGTTTTGCAATAGTCTTCTGGTATATTCATTTCTCAGTCCAAATATGCCAGAGCTATGTTAGACAAATTTTGTATGTAGTATTGCAAGCCAACATCTACACCCCTGGAGAGGGGTTTGAAGTTATTAGCCAAGTTTGATTCTCCTCCAGTTGTTGATACTACATACATGCAACTAGTAAGTAGCCTCACCTACCTCTTTGCTACTAGACTTGATATCAACTTCACAGTCAGCTACATCTCACGCTTTATGAGAACTCCCAAGGTTGATCATTGGATGGCAGCAAAGTGCGTGCTTCGTTATGTGAAGGGCACTATAGTTTATGGACTTCTTCAGTCTTGGAGTTCTAATCCTAAACTCAGTGGGTTGACAAATTTTGATTGTGCGGGTTCTGTTGATGAGAAAAAGTCAACTTTTGGATGTGTTTAGTTAGGGATTCAGTGTTGTCACATTGACCAATAAGTAGTAGGAAGTTTCTCTCTCCTCTACAGGGGCTGATTACAAAGGGACAATTAAGCCGGGTTGTGAAGCTGTTTGGCTTCGTTAGATGCTTGGGGACATGCAGATATCACTAGCAAGCTCGACAACTTTGTTGATAACAAAGGCGTTATCAAGTTAGCCCGAAATCCAGTCTTCCATGAATGGACCAAGCATGTGGACATTCACTGTCACTACATACGACAACTGGTCAAAGGCGAGACAATAGAGTTGTAGTAATTGCAAATTAGACTACAGATATTCTCACGAAGCCTCTTGGTCCAGATAAGTTTGTCAAATTCAGAGGACAACTTGGTGTAGTGGATAGATTAACCATTAAGGGAGGTTATTACGATAATAGATAGTTTCTATTCTTATTTAATGGTTATCTATTTGTAATCTATTGTAAATAATAGAATGTTCTAATTTTTAGTTAGCTGTTAGCTAGCATAGAATGTTTCTATTCTTTATGATCATTTCCTAAGGAATCTGTTAGCCAAAAATGCCCTCGTGCCAGAAAATTGATTTCAAATGCTAGGTCACCCAAAGGTCACCTAGGGTTTCATTTTTTTGAAAAATATTAAAAGGAGTCTCATGAATGAATTGAACATTAGCCATATTCTTTTATCCTAAGTCTCACGCCCCTTTTCATACTATGCCTTCAAAGTTTTAAGTTGCGATCGTGCGATCACCCCTTGGTCACACAATCGCGGCGGGTTAAGCACTAACTGGAGTAAGGGCGGTGATGGCGTGATTACATTGTGCTCGCATCGTCGCAGTTAGTTGGCTTAACCATGGTCGGGTTCCCGACAAGGCGACTGCACTGTCTCTGCTCGGTCGTAGCGTGTTAAAGATTAATTGAGGTTAAGTCCACAATGTCGTGAATGCCTTATGATCGCTCGGTCCCAGGGGTAGATCTTTCAACCATGATCAGGGCTGCGACACTGCGTTTTCCTTTGTTCGCATAGTCGCGAGGAGTTAGGCAAGAATTGCGCTTAGAGTTGCGATCTAGCAATTTCCTTTGTTTCACTCGGTCGCAAGGTTAAGAGATGGACCTTGGGTTAAGGCGCGATGGTAGTTAAGGATCCCAGTCTTCGCGAGGTCGCGACAATTAGTGAGAAATGTTAGGGGTAGGCTGCGTAGTAGTGATAATGGTATGGTTCGTGTGGTCCCAGGCCTTTGATGTTAGTAAAGATGAAGGGTTGTGAAGCCGCGATCAATTGTAGTCGGAGGTCAAACATGAAGGATAGAATATAATTGGTCCACGTGGCAAGATCTGGGGATTGACTCTAGTTGACCGATGACATGGCTGACTTGGTATACTAATAAACAGAGTAAGCAACTCTCTGATGGCAGATCTAGTCTTTTTGATCTACTCCAACCACTTTCATCTTCCCCAGGTCTGATAATATGAAAGAACACTCCATCACCGCCTTTTGATCCATCTAATTAAGTCAGAATGTTAATGGCCGCCATTCCTATATACTCAAAGATTTGTTTGGTGAACAAGTGATCTTCGTGCGTCTGGATTTGTGACATGATCAGATTTTTCCCGGTTTTGCAGTAATTGTTCTCTACAAGTTGAATGCAATTGTTGAATTCTACCTTAGGGTAGAAGCTATCTAAGTTATGCTTGCATTATAAAAACAGATTTTGTAACCTTTCTTTGGTCAATCTTTCTCTGATTCTCTAGCATTGTATTATATACTTGCTACTGTAATTTCCCGTGCCTCTGAGCCATTGTAATTCTTTGCTGTATCTCTTTCAGCCATTAACACATTGTGCAAGACTCCTTTGCCTCTGGTTAATGTTCTTGTCTGTATTCTGCAACTATATGATTGTATCTATTTTGGCACCTGAACGATATTGAGTGAAGTTTCTTACTATAGCATTCTTGTGTTGTCTGATCTACATGTGGCTGTTGGATTAAGCAAGGTCTGAATCTACATTCTTTGAGATTATAATTGGTTAACTGTGTATTTATGGGTAGAGATAAGATCAAACACTCTATTTACTGGTGCATCACCTCCATAGAATAGATTAGGTAGCTTTCTTTTATGCATTCCTTCTCCCTTTTCCTCTCCAAGTGTAGTGTAGGTACATCCTGATAGCAAAGGAAGCCGACCTTCTCCGGAGACTCAGCCTCATAGTTCAAGTCCCACAGCTTGGAGGTTGTTTCCATGTTTCACAAGGTTGTTTTTAGGTAAAAACTTTAGATAAGGGTGCAAACTTTTGTGACAACAAAAGCATCGTTTATTCTTTTGTATATATTGACCTAATGATCTTTGTTAATAACAAACAAGTATTTTTTTTACCAATTACTTTATAATATTTTTTAAGGTTTTTTTTTTGTTTCATTTAGCCCTTGAGTGTCCAAAACAAGTTTGCATTGTGAAGTAGGGTTTGAAGAAGACCTGCATATGAAATCAAAGATTAATTTCCTTTTGTTTGTTTGTAAAACTATGACTTTCTTCCTTGTTGAGTCCTACCAAGTTTTTAATCGAGTCTCGAATTTGAGTACTAATTTGGGTTGCCAAGTCAGTGCTGAGTTTGAGTTTTCAAACTTTGCTATTATGTTACATCTTAATAAATCCATCATCATTATTCTCAAGTTTAAAATATGAATTAATCTTACCTCTCCTTACTTAAATGAGTTCGAATTAATTTTTAAAATTATAATTAGAATCTCATTTACATATCTAAAAGAGTTAGAATGGTTATGTGTAGCCCTTAAACCACGATAGTTGACCATTATGAGAACTCACAAATATATTATCAATACAATTTGATGTTAGCTTCAACATAAATGGTCAAGCCATCTATTGTATGCACACATTGATCAATTAGTTATCAAGTACGACCTAAAAACATTGTAAAACATAATAAGAAACACATTGCAACCAAACACAACTAAAGTTGTCTCCAAGGTAATGCCATTAATTTTAATTCATCCCCTGATGACATTATATATATCAAATGTATTCATTTATTCAATTGGTTGAAAAGGACACCAATATACCTTAATCCTTACCAAAATTAAGAGTCAACTAATGTAGGTTGCATCATTGATTGAATCTTAATTCAACATAATAGAGGATTAACCTTTTCACAGAAGAATAGAAAAAAAAACAAATACAATACTCATGAGTATCACATATATACCCAAGGAAAAGTCATTAACCTAATTGATACGATTTAACACTATCACACAAGGAACCATGCTTTGTAGAATTATTCAACCAAGATCTTACTATCAACTAAGATGAAAATGGGACTAAAAATTGGGGGTTAAAGTGGCAACATGCCAAGTCTAAAGCTACCCAATATCACAAGATTCAGAAGAAAGATTTTGAATAAGGTCATAAATGGTTGGACCTTATACCAAGCTTGCATGATATGTGTTCTCTCAATTTGGTACATATTTAGAACCAACTTGTTTGTTATGTCTAGTGGATGAGTTAGTTGATATGCTTGAACTTTTTTGTGATATCTGAATTTTGACGTATGTTTATCTTATGCTTTTATGCTACTCATTGAGTTTTTGTAAATTTTGTAAATTGCAATGTATAGCTCGTGATATATTAGAATATATTGTCAATGCTTCATAGTGATCACCTTTACTCAAAATGAACATGTTGCCTATAGGGGATGTAGGAACGAGTAAGAAATGCCCCTACTCCATCCCGTGTTTTACAAAATTTTGAAAATGTTGTCAAGACATCAAAATATTTCTAGGGTACAGTGGGTATGCTAGGGGATTAACATCCTGTCTCCTTTCCTCACTTACCAAGGAACAATTTAGTTACTCTAAAAAGAAATCTCATAACCTTTCAATGCATGTTTGGTTTATGACATGACCATCTAGTATTTGAAAGAATTTTGAAAATGTTGTGTACCATTAATGATTATGTGGTTTTGAATGTACCATTAAACCCCCACTCCGCTACTGGTATTGCCCCCAAATTCTTCTGAGCCTAACGAAGTAATACACCAATTATTAATCATGATCACAAAAAGTGCAAAATACTTATTTATGGTTGTAGACCACTCCATCTTCATTGTCGAAGTCATTGTCATTGTAATTTCCTTTTTTGGATATTCTCAAATTTTGCCCAAAAACAACGATTCCATCTTAGAATGAAAATTGCAATATATTTTAAAATATAATTTTATCAACATTGAAGACATTTCATTATAATGTTCAACGTAAATTTCTAAGAATATTTCGAATGTCAGAGCTCATCTTGATTATATACAATAACTCTCCTTGGACTATCTAGTTGAAGATCAATAAGATCTAGAGAAATAAATCATCGCATCTTTAATATTAGGATCACTACATATTAGAATCTTCCTCATAGCAAATCATATTGTGAATTTTGCACATGGGAATTTTAAGATGGGTCATCCTCAATATTTTTCGGCATATGTAAGGGGGTTCATTATCATAACTTCCAGCCCACTGACACACTTCTTGATCAAACCCAAGAGCACAAAGGGTGGGCCATCTATTCCAACTTTTGGCTCATGATCAGAAAAGGTTGGCTGTCCATTCCATCTCTGAGTGACATACTTAGTAAGAGCTTGAGAGGGGTGCCATCCCCTCACCTCCTGTGGACTTGGAAAGGGGGCCATTCTTCCTGTTTGTAGGACACTTCATTACATTGAAATATGATTTCTCAAGGTGTTTTTGATAGTATCAATCATTTCATGGTTTCTCTTTATAATTAATTCATATTTCTTGAAGAATCGGTAGTGGATGCTTAAATGCTGCATGAATGGCTTGATGCTTTGATGAGTGATATTTGAATGATTTGATCATAAAATAGTCGATGCTGATTTGATCATAAAATAGTTGATGCTTAAATAGTTTATGTTTGAATGGTGGATGCTTGAATGATTGATATTAGATTGTTTGAATTGATACTTGGTTTGATTGCTTGATTTCGTCATTTCCAATTGATTATTAAATGTGTAATGTCCTCTTCTCCTTGCTAGACCTTATGGCGCCTTGTTGGTCTATCTTTCCACCTAGATAGGCTAACGACATTTATTTTGAGGATGCCAGCCAGTCACAGGAGTCTATTTGGTTTCGTTGGGGATATATTTAAGTGGGAACTTCCTAAAGTTAGGTCATGTTAATCTTATAAAGTTACTTTATCATTTAAAGTCACTTCATAACAAAAGTAACTTAAGTGACTAAAAGACGAAATTGGCTTTTATCCCACATTGCTTAGTTATGTGCATCTTCCCTCACATCGAGGTTATAAAAGTAAGGAGCTACATTGTGATTTGCACCATGAGATATAGTACTAATAAAATATAAACGGGTTGCTTAAATGTGACTGGTTAAAACTCAAGGACGAAACCCCTTGAGATAGTGGAGACGCTGGACGTAGCCCCAGTAACTCCTGCTAGTATGCACTCAACTTCAGGTACAGAAATTACAGAGTATTGTTTGTTTTAGTTCCTTCTCCAGCATTTAGCAGTGAAATATTGTTGAGGATTAGTTGTATTAGCTAAGGTGGGAAAAGTGGGATCAGTGATCAACGTTATAGGAGAAAGAGGGAGAAGCAGGTGACAGTAATCGGGCACAGGCAGATCACAGACATAGGTCTGAGTAAGGGGAACAGCAGTTGCAGACTATAGTGTGGGAGTTTGGGAGGCAGTTTAAACTAGGATCACATCCAAACAGGTTGGAGATAGCCAGGTCTGTCATCTAACCGTTAACGTGGGAAGACCCGGCTCTGCAGTAATAGTTTACGGTGGGATCCTAGACACTCTGTCTGTATTCGCACGTCTGCACCTATTTGGGGGTGGTGTTGTTTGTGCCGCAAGGAAAATAGGGGAAGCTGTGGATACATCCTACTCATCTCTGATTATACTAGTATATTAGATGTGAGTGTAGCAGTGGAATCCAGAATTGGAACCAACAGCAAGCACGTGTATTGGAGAGCAAAACAAGGGGACTCGTATAGACAACAATGTCATCAACAAACACATTCCAGGTGAAGGTTCTTGCTCCCTTCAATTGTGATTGTATTCATGTGATCAATAGGGTGTTGATGGTTCAAACTTTGCATATCACTGTGTAGATTTAAATTCTGTAATAGACAAATGTGGGCTTGGTCTAGCATGCTTGGAGGATGATAAGACTCTAAAATTATTCCCTTTCAAGTTGTCACATATATTGGATTTTCTCTCGTACTGCTGCATTATTGGATTTTGGGATATTTCAGAATGATTTCCTTTGATTTTTTGTTTTGATATATTGGTGAATGATGATTTAATGGGCGATTATATGATGTATTAACAAGTGCTTATTGATGTGTGATCCTTGAATGCTTCAAGTGAGTTCTTCTTTATGCTTCATTGGTGAAAGGGTCACCACCATACGACTTTAATAATCGCCCTCCATAGATAACTTTGAGAATAATAAATATTTTCCATATTGATTTCTCTTGTAGATCTTCCTCATAACTATCCTTTGTAAGAGTCACGACCTTTCAAAATGACATCCTTTTGAAGGAGTACCATGCTTCATAATATCTGCCCTTCAAGCAATCACTTCCTTATTTTCTTCCCATTCCTTTCTATTGATCCTTCCTTGATCATTCCTATGATTCGTCTTTCTTTTTTCTTCATATCTTTTTTCGAATGCACTCTTCCCCCTTTTATATGTCATGCTTGAGGTTGTCACAACTCTTCATTTGATGCCTTTTGACCATTCATTAAACTTAACTAAATTTTAGTTGTAATGTTTGAAGGGAGGGCAATGAACCCCTTGTTGTAACCACACCACCAGCACTTGAGGACTCATCGATTTCAAAGAAGCCACCTCGCATAACCATTTGCACATTGGAATTTTCAGATGCTTCGACCAGCTCTGAATGGGCATCATCTTCAGTAGCATTCCACGCTCGCGACCACGACCACAACTCCTCTACGGAGCTCGGCCAAACCTTAAAACCCTTTCCGAACCACTACTACCGTGCGAACCACCATATTCCTTCACGCTGCCACCACTATGACCTCTGGCTCGCTTTATTCGTTGTCACTCCCTCTGCAAGATTTCGATATATTCCCATACACACTTTTGTTGCAAACGGAATAAGTCCGGATTAATTTGTTTCCTGGGAAGTCCAAACGCCAACTCCAAATCCTAGTCATGAACACAATTCACAAGGAGGGCCCGAGCCCTTGTGACATCATTTTTTCTTGCCAAGAAATCCTCGAAACCTTGTTGAATGAGGAAAGGAAAGACATGGGGTGGTAGGAAGGGAAGCCTAACCAGCCCCCCCCCCCCCCCGAGTAGCCACAAACCCTCTCCCTATCACATAATCTAGAATTTCCTCCAGCTCGACACGACACTCTTCTTTCTTACCTCTTTCTAAGCCGTGTTTCATTCTTCCTTGGGGCCAAAATGCAATCTCTAGGCAAAGAAAAGGGAGGCGATGTTGGCACTAGTCCTCCATTTGAATTTTGAGATTGCATACGCGAAACCAAAGAGTTACCAAATTATGTTGATGAAAAATGGATACATGGATGTGAATACATTCCTCAAGCATTCCTCTATTACTGGCTCTTTGAAGGCCATCTACTATTTTGTGGTGCCAGATGCAAAGTTCACCTCCATAGTTTCCTACATCTTTCTCTATTCTCCACTCTTCATCGTTTTGCAGCCAAACAAATGTGATTGAAAGCCACAAAAGCTTGAAGTAATAAAGCATACATTCCTTGCAATTAATGCTCACACAAGGAAATGTGCAAAGCAAACGAAAGTAATTTACTTGTGCTACCTTTCGACTGAATTAACTGCGCAAACTTTCCTTCACTACTAGTGAATTTATCATCTAGCTCATCCGGTAACATCAAAACTTTTTCCATGGGTGCCATGATGTCATCGCTCTTCCTCTTGCTATGTCATTGTCACATCAATTGTCGACTTGGACAATGTGTAAGCTGACGTGTTTCCTTCTCAATAGATGTGCCTAATTTTGAAACTTTTTGTCTCAATTTTGTCCTTATAATATCTACCACCTTGTGCAATTTTCATATGTGCATCTTACTAGTCGCAATGATGTTTACAATAATTTGAGAATTGCTCCAAATGAAGACTTTTGACTAACAATCTTTGCGCCAATTGCGCCCCCATTTGATCAGCTTGAACTTATGATTCATTGTTGGTGTCCACCCCCAACGATTTCTATTTTTTTTGTGGCCAAAATATTTCCATTTGAGTCACTCATTACTAACGTCGCCCCTACTGGGCCTGGATTGCCCTAAGCCGCCCCATCGAAATTAACCTTTATCCATCCTTTCTCTAGGGCACTCCATTTGACTTCCTTCCTATTCCTCTATGAAGATCAACCTTCATATACCCATTAACGGGTCTGGTTTTGTAGGTTTTTATCTAATCCCCACAAGAGGCATTTCCCTTCAACCTCATTGGGGAAATTGCCCCCAAAGCCCTACAAGCCTAACCAAGTAATAGATCAATCATTGATCATAATCACAAAATTGCAAAATACATATCCACGGTTACAGATATCTGCCTATTGATGTTAAATTCTCAGTCAAGGATTATCTTGTTTTACTCAGTGGACAACCTAATCAGTATGCAAGGGTAATCAGAATCAAAAGGCATTTCCCTTCAACCTCATTGGGGAAATTGCCCCTAAAGCCCTACAAGCCTAATCAAGTAATAGACCAATCATTGATCATAATCACAAAATTGTGAAATACATATCTGCAGTTACAGATATCTGCCTATTGAGTATCTTGGTTTACTCAGTGGATAACCTAATCAGTATTTAAGGGTAATCAGAGTCAAGCGACTTTTTGTGATGATAGGATTTCCACTTTCATAACGTACAAAAGGTATCAATTGTGCCCTGTATGGACAACTCATAGACCAATCATATCTATTACCATCCTAGCTATAAGGTCAAACTGCAACATAACTAGTTATTTTTTCTACTTAGTTGTTTCTCTTTCTTAATGAATTTGACAACAGAATTTTTAGTCGTGAAGGCTTCAGGAGAACTTCAAAAAAAAATTCCTTACCTGAATATGCACTCTAGTCAAATGCGCCTTTTGATATTATAATAGTATGAACAGGTAATTACATCACAATGAGTTTGAATTGTACGAATCAACAAAACTGGCAGCAGATAGATATCCTATTACAGAGACCTTCATAACCAGTCTAATAAAATACTTGTCCCCCTGATATACACAATTACAAAATCGGGGAACAGGATATTATCACCTTAAAACTGACATAAGCTTACTTTCAGGATATATGCAAGTACTCATTGAGCAAGAACTAATGGCAATATTAAGAAAGCCAACAAAATTTCTTTGACAGGTTAACATAATCAGGCTCAAGTGCTGCAACCATCATTAGCATTGAGGGCCTTAAGCATATCAGCAGAATGTAATTGATCATCCCAGCCTGCAACTTCATAGTCTGTTGGTGCATTGGCTGCATCACTTGAATTACCAGCGGTAGACTCATTATTCAAGCAAACAGATGTTCTTCTACTGTCATTTGTAATGGTGAAATCTTTCATCATTAATTCTAATTGATTCAGCTCAACAGTGTCCACCAAGGATTTGTATTGATATAGATATTGGAGAACTCTAATATCATCTTTGTATATAAGTACAAAATCTTCCAGGACAAGCATCATAAACTGGTTCTTTGGAATCTCCAATAAAATAAGGAAACCTGTGACATGATAGAAAAATGAGTGAGTTTAAGCCTAAACTCAGTAAGTCTTTTAGCCTTCTTTTGAAACACCTCATAATTCCTTTCTTTCCACAAAAACCAAAGAACTTCACATGTCAAAGCAGCTCAAAACTTATTATGTCGAAGACGAAATATATTCACATAACCAGCTAGAATTTCACTATAAGATAACCCAAGCTGACTATTCCATACAATAGGTGATCCCAAAAATATAGATGAGACTTTGTGAGAAAATTCACAATTAAAAAACACATGTTCAAAAGATTTAGGCTCTGAGCAAAACCCACATTGAATATGTCCCAGACTAAAGACTCAAACTGGACCCTAAGTCACAAGGTGCAAATGTGATCTCGAGTTCGTTGATCATAAAATTTGAATGAAATTCGACAATGGTAAAAAATTGGAAAAAAAATTTGACATTAAATTCAAGTTCTACATATTTATGTATTTTTAAATATTAGTAATATATCCACAAAACTGTCAGAATAGTTTAACATTGCTAAATAATTTAATTAAATAACTCAATATCATTTTAAAATAAAATAATATTCTATTAAATATCAGTTTTATATTAAATATCATAAAATTTGGATGAAGTTTGGGAAGGGTAAATATTTGCTGAAATTCGAAACTCATGGATGAAATTTGATGTTTCCAGTGACTTAGGCTGGAGCCACAACTATTTTCTTAAGCAGGAGAAGCCATTTAAAACACAACTTCTTGGGTTCAATCACAAATAAGACTGCCAAAAAAACTCAAAAAGAAAGTCCATCCAGAAAAGGGGTACTTCAATCCCCAACCCTTGATCACCCTTTGAAAGACAGATGATTCTGACATTAACATATTATAAATCTGTTTGGTGGATACTTCATTAAACTTAGATCCATCAACCCATTTTAACTGCTTCGTGTAATTGACTTAATCAAGCATTTTAGTCAAGTTAGAATTACCAACTGCCTATGATATCAATGTATAAGTCTTTTTTCGCGAATAAGGGATACCAAATTTGTCCCTAACCTCCTTCCAAGACCCCAACTGGTTGTCAATAAACAAGTCTCTGATCAAAGAAATACCAATGTTGTTCCAGTTCTTAGCAGAGTAACTCTGAGTCAATGCAAAGCGTTTCTCATTTAAGCATAAACCTCACCAAATAGATTTATTGATCACTGCATAAGAGGGGGAAGACCCTATAGCAACTCTGTCTGAAAGGAGTCTTCTTGCATGAGACCATGCTTTCCATAATGCGGCAAAAACATTAGATCCCAAAACCTTAATCTTAAAGTCTCCCAACAAAATATCACAGAATGGGATATCCTCCATTGCTCTCCTTTGGTAGTGGTGGACTTCTCGATATTGTTTCAAATTAGCACCTTCCAAGGTTTGTGACCATCAACTGCTTTCAAAATTCATATAGATGCGAGAGCTATACCATGAGCTTTGATCTCTTTTAACCCCAAACCACCAAGATGCCTAGGTCTGCACCACCAGTTTCAATTAACACAATGTCTCTTCTTGTTGCCAACCCCATCAGATCACAAAAGATCTGTCAATTATTTTTCAATTTTATTCATTTGATAGTTAGCAAATAGCCAAGCTGGAGCAAAGAAGATGTGATGAGAATCAAGAACTTTTTGAACCATCTTGAATCTACCAACAAGAGATAGATGGGGTGTTTTCCATTTGACATATTTCTTCTGAATCTTATCAAACAACCATAACCAGATGTCCTTGGTAGAAGGGTCAATAGCAAATCGGATGCCTAAATATCTTAAAATGGTTTTAGGGCCAGTCCACCCATGGGAAGGGAGCCAATCCGTAGCCACCTCAGACCACCCAAGCATTGAGGATTTATGAGGGGCAATTTAAGCACCAGAGGCAAATCAGAAAATCTATAAGTCTTTCTAGAGCATTAACAAAATTAGGTTCTGAGAATTTTAAGAACAAAGAGGTAGCATCAGCAAAATGGGCATTAATGAGCTCACCAACATTGGGAAGACCAAGACCTTTGAGGGGGGGACCTAGAACAGAGGATGTAAGAATATAAAATAAGGCATCAGCAACAATAACAAACAGAGCTGGAGCAATGGGGCAGCCTTGTCTAATATACCTCTGTAAGGGGATGGGCTCAATTAGATTACCATTAGTATCAATAACAGTTGAAGAGTCTTTAAAAAGGATTTGGATCCAGTTGCAAAATAATCAGGAAAGTCAAAAGCTCTTAGCATACTAATGATGAAGGGCCATTCAATTCTGTAATAAGCTTTCGCAAAGTCCAGAAGCACCATAGGAACATCCTGCCCATCTGCCTTAGTGTAGTGCATGGCTTCCCAACTAGTAATAAGAATCTCCAAGATATACCTACCCTTAATAAACCGTCTGAGTAACAAAGGTAAACTTGTCTAACAAATCTGCTATCCTTCTTGCCAAGTTTTCTGCAATAATCAATAAGAAATGTTTAAGAGAGTTATGGGTCTCCAATTTTTCACCAAAGTCTTATCTCCTGATTTTGGTATAAGTTTGATTACTACCATATTAATCTTAGATCCCAATGAACCTTGATCATAAGCATCTTCATATAAGGCCAATAGTTGCTCACGAATCCAATCAATGCTATGCTTATAGACTTCAGCAGGGAAGCCATCCAAACAAGGGGACTAATCATTAGCCAATGAGTTAATGGCATCATTGATTTCCTCTAGAGAGACGTGTTTCTTTTAGCCTAACAATATCATCACTGGACAATTTCTTAGGAATCAACTTTAGGCATTTATTAAAGGCCTCTTGATTCTCAGCTCCTTGTTCAGAAGAAAATTGTTGAAAACAATAATCATAGAAAGCATTCTTGACTATCTCCGGTTCAAAAGAGTGTCCATCCTCAATTTAGATAGATTCTATAAGTTCACTTTCATTTTTAGCTCTGATAAGTTTAAAGAAGTTTTTTGAACCTTTATCACCCTCATGAAGCCAATTCATCTTAGCTCAACTTTCTTCACTTGAATTTTATAGTTTTGCGCCATTCTAAGAAAATTCTTAGCCTTGATAAGCTCAGTTTCCAGTTGAATATCCTCAATAGGGTAAACTTTAAGAAACCCCCCTCCAAAAAAAGATAATTATTGGTGAATCTTTCATTATTTTGAAAAATGAAATTATTTCTATTGCGAATCTCTAAATTTTTTTATTTTGAATATTATTTATATTGGTGATTATTTTGGAATCATAATTTTTATATAGAAAATATTTGCGAATCTCAATAATAAGAGGAAGTTTATTAATCACCATGGAATATTTCAAATCAAATTGAACATTTTTTACCTCATGGATTATTATGAGGATCATTACATTATATTTTAAATCAATAGTGAAAACTAAATATTGATGATATATCCTTAAAGTAACTAATAATTATGATAATTATTGGTGAATTAATTACAATTTCTCCAAAAATATATAAATTTAGGTGAATCTAATATAATCAAGCATTGAATATTGTGGCGTAACTCTGAGCTTATTTTTTTCAATAAAATAAATTATTGAGCGATTTTAAATATTTTAGAACTAAATTTTATAAAAATGTGGCAATTTAGGTTGCCTTAAATGTTAAATTATTAGCCAAAAATTCTAAAATTAGCCAATTGGCAAATATTAGCCAGTAAAGATTACTTTGATCCTCATCTTTACTTTGAACTCTTTTTCAATGTGATTAAGTTTAAGCTGGGCCACAAATTCCTCTACATTCAGATTCATACTCTTCTTTTTACTAGTGATTTGAAAAATATTTTTCGAAGATTTAATTAAATTATCCCATCATTTCTTGGCCTGATATAATTATTGTACATTTTTGAGAGATAGGAAACCATCTTTATAGCATTAATAGTACCATGATCTTGTAAAAGAGCTAAATCTAGTTTGAAAGAGCTTTTAGGAGAGCCTTTTGTAAGGGAGCATCCTTCTCAAACTCAATAAAAGCAGAGATAGGGGATCATCTAGTTTGAAAGAGCTTCTAGGAGAGCCTTTTCTAAGGGAGCATCCTTCTCAAACTCAATAAAAGCAGAGATAGGGGAATGATTGGAGATGGAAGCACGGGAGACCACAATAAGGGAAAGACCAACACCAGCAAAGAATGAAAAATATGAATTATCAGCATAAAATCTGTCAAGTCAAGCAGAGAGGGAATGGTCTGAGATGGAAGTAGTGGAGACGACAATAGTGGAATGACCAACTTCAGCAAAAGATTGAAAAATATGAAGTATCAGCATAAAAAATCTGTCAAGTCTGCAATACAGTCTCTGTGAACCCTTTTGATTTTTACACCAGGTAAACCAAATATCAGGAAATTCTTTCTTCCACTTCTCCATAGGATCAAGAATATTAAATTTTCTTTTGAATCTGTTCCAAAAGAAAAGGTCATAACCCTTCCACTTAAAGTTTAATCCTCCTGATTTTCTTCACTATACTCATCATATTATAAGTCCCCAACAAAAATCCAAAGAGCATTAGGCAAAGTTGAAATGGTCCAATGCCATAATCTCATTCTATCTTTGCAATCATTGGCCTCACATATATTACAAATACCAAAATTACAACCATCTTTATTAGAATCAATCCAAATTGCTCTTTGTCGTGGAGAGACACCCCTATCAATGATTGAGCCAGCCCATTCAGGTCCGAGAAGAATAGCAACTCCCCCCTTACCCCTATTATGGTTAGAATGAAAACTAATCACCCGATCCCAAAGAAATTTAAGGACTGTGTGAGCTTGAAACGAAACAACTTTAATTTCTTGCAAGCAAATAAAGCCTTTGTGTTTCAGTTCATTACACCATCTTCTAACAATATTTTTTGTATATATCATTTCCAGCCCCCTAATATTCCAACTGTGGATATTGATCATTAAAATTATTTAGGGGGTGGTTTACCATTGTGATAAAGCCTATTAAAACAATCAGGAATATCAGTTTGCTTGTTCTTATGCCCATCACTATTAGACAGATCCTGGCTCTCAACGACTTTCCCTCTCTTCTAAACATGCTTATTGACAAATTTATTGAAAGGACCTCTTTTATTTGGGGAGATTTCCATCATGGAAGGCATGTTATCATCTGAGTGAGTGTTCTTCTCAAACATAGGTTGCTTAGCAACCTTACTAGCCTCAACCCTCTCAACAATGGTTGCTAAAGCTAATTGTTGAGCATTAAGCTTAGATGGGGTTTTGCCCTTAACCACTACCTCACTATTGCCCTTAATGCACACAATAGACTTAAGACTGGGTTGGGTAGAGGGAAGAACCTTAGAGCCATCTGAGGTATCACAGTTAGCAGGCAAAACATCAAAATCATTATCAAAGAGAGGGTTAGCTAATGTAACAATGTCACCACTACAGGGGAGGTCACGGGCAGATGTATTATCGGTGAACTCCCCTACCATAATATTTTTCAACAGGTATAGTCACCTCGACCTCATTAGAGGGAATAGAACTGTAACTATTAACACCATCTTTGATAGAACTCGAAGAAACAACAAAATTAGCTTTCTATGGTTTAACCAAGGCCGAACAATCTTCCCTAGCATGGCCATTCTTCTTGCAGTTAAAATAGGCTCCCGAGTCGCCCAATAGACTGATATCCCAAGAGTAAGTTTCATTTTCTATGTTAAAAGAAATAACATCCCGAAAACTTTCCTGTGGGTTGAGAGCTGTTAAGACCCTAGCATTAAGATGAGGAAGAGTAATTTTAGTCTTCAACTTGTGAAACAAAGCTGATAGCCTTAAGAATTTGATGAATAAATGGCCAAAATTCAGCAGGTAGATTCTTTATCTCAACCCATGTCCGGAAAAACTTAGCAATTAGTTCATCAAAATCTCCTTTTGAAGACCATGGAAAAACCCTAATAATGATTTGCCCACATTCCAGAATCTCTTCCTTAAGATTATTTCTTGCTTGTTATGTGATTTTACGAAAAATAACAAATAATTCCTTTTGAATCATTCTGCAAAAGTTAACATAAATGCCCAGTTTCTTACTGCATACATTAATGATCCATTCATCAAAAAAATTGGAAGAAGGAAGGGGTTCTTTATCCAAACAAACAAAAAACTGCAATATTTCTAAGCCTCAATTGCTCTAAACGAATAGCTCTTACCGTAGCTTCATTTGGCGAGAGGGAGAGGGTGTTCAAAGCATGGGGAGAAGACTTAACTGTTCGACTTCCCGCCCTCAGTTTGAGGAATAATTCTCTGTTAAAGCACACCATGGGAGGGAAAGTTGCTGACAAATCTTTTGCAACAATAGCTTTGTATGTAGGTTTATTTTTAATAGAATTCAAAAGGTCGAGTCTCTTATTATCTGCTGGACCCATCTTGTCATCATTACCATCTCTAACTCTTCTCGTCTTAATAATATGAGCATTATCATCTCCAACTCCCCTCCTCTTAATTATATCAGTGCCATCCATTATCTTTCACACAGGTGAACCAGGGAGGCAATTTCACACACAGAGAAATAATGGCACGGATAAAAAGAGAATGAAACCCTAAATGCCCACAAAAATAAAATAAAGGACCAAGCAAAAAGAAAACCAAAGGAGGACACAAAAAAAAGGCCCCACAAAGTGTGCTCATCAAAGGCCAACGCAACAAGTACGAATATGGAGGCAGCTAACGTGTTCTACGACTGTACGAGTTGTAGAGCGATTTTCTAGTGAACTTTTAAAAATAACAAGTGTTTTTTGTCAAATGTGTCTTTATTAACTCATGCAATACACACACACACACACACACACACAAACTAACCCATGCTCACTAAGGTCCTACAATGTCTAATGATGAATTCTTGATAATGTTTATCATGTGAACATTTGAAATTTCCTTATATTTAATTTATTTCTTATATATGTAATTAACCCATGCTCACTAGGGTTCTATAATGTCTATGATGAATGCTTGATAATGGTTGTCCTATGAAGATTTGAAATTGTTCCTATTTTGTCATAGCTGTCCCTTGCCATCCCTCAAAACATGGCCCTCAAAACAGCCAATCCCATGCTATTCCTATCTTGGAAACCTTAAGGACCATAGGACATTACAGTTGACAACTATTGATCTTATAGTTCTTTCTTATGTTTATTACATCAACGGATATTGCGTTGCTCATTAACCAAGTTACTTGATGATTAAGCATCACCTCTTGAGCCCTTACGTGTAAGATTGGGATCGAGTGATGTGTTTTGGGATATTTAGGTCATTTGGTGTATTGCTTTGTTATATATTTTTTGTGCTCGTTTGCCTATCCATGTGGGAGATGTTGGAAGAAAATCCATGCTAGTGTCACGCTCCTTTTTCTATCAAATTGGCAGAATTCCACATACTTTTGTGCTTTTATTTGCACAAGAATTACTTGAAAATTGGAAGTAGGTCCATCCTAGTTCCCTGGGCTAGTGGATTTCCATATATTTATGCATGAATATTGTGCACAAAAATGTATTTGAGGTTGGTAATTTCATCATGGGTTGAGGGACCAATGCAAGTCCCACAAGATCTTTCAACATGGGTTGGTGGAGTTGTCTTCTTGTCAAGTATGGCTTGCTAAGGAGAATTATAGGTAATTAATGAATGTTAACCACTTCCCGTGAAAGGGGATCAATTCGGGAGATTTTCAATTTCTTTGTTGTCATTGATTCCTACAAGAAGCAGTTTTACATTGCCTCCTTGGGATGGATCCTTAGGGAATTATGGTGCGATTAAATTAGCTGTAGTTGAACAACCTGTTTGACAAGTTTATTATAACGAAAATAAAATCTGACCGAAGTGGACTTGAAGTAAAGAGTTTTAGGTCAATGCCAGATCATCAACCAGAGGCTATATTTCTCTTAAAAATACTTTAATTCAGGCATCTGCATTTTTCTTTCTAGTCTATTTCGTATACTTTTGGCTCCAGATATCATTTTGTTTAATTTTAGCTTTATTTATTATATTATCCTAAATAGCATACCCTCCATGGAAATCTGCAGGATTTCTGTTTGAACTTCTTAAGCCTATATGATTGAATTTTTATTTATTCTAGCAACTTCTTATAGCACTTATTGCATGAATTGCGGAGATATTAACATTCTTGATATTGTTTCCTGAGCAAATTGTCTATTATAGCATTGATTCTGTTGTAGATGAAGTTACAGAGAAAAATGGCATTGTTATCATACTTTTTATTATATCAGGAATTAAATATCTATGGGTCATTTTCTGTGCTAGGTTGCAATTTGTGAGCTTCCATTCCATCCAATCAGTTCGGAGACAATAGGAGGTGTAGGTGGAACGTAAGTATATGTTTCTTATATCAATTATATCTTTTATTTGAATTGAAAGTGGAATTTTATGTAATATCAATTTTGTAATTCTAAATCATTATTGACTTATAATATGCTTGCAGTTTTTAATGGGGGTTTACTCTTGAATATCATTAGAATTAAATGCACTTGAATCCTGCCATGAGCGTTTTTTAATCAACATGATTCTCAGATTCATTTGGTGGTGCATATATATCAATGAAGTGGTAATTTCTTCTAGCTTGAATATTAGGAGCAGTTTGTGTTTGGATATTATGATGATCATTCTCATCATAAAAAGCATGTCCTCCTGGGATTTCTGCCAGTGATTGCATTTGTTGTTGTTAGAGACAAGAATTTCCTTCTTTCCCAACAAAAGTTTTATTAGCAACCTGCAGCTGATTTTCCTAGCTAGAAAAGTGGTTCATTTGCCACTTGGCTGAGTGCATCTTGAGGTCAGTTGGTTTAATCAAATCCGCTCAAGTTCAAAGCTTGCTAGCTTCATAGCTAATGATAATATTGGGTTACATAATTTGGAATTGATTTCCTTACCATTATATAATTGATTAGAGAAGTACTTTTGTTCTTATCTTATTTCCTTATATTACTTATGTAACATTTTGATTCTGGACGAATTTGCAAATTCTTCACCATATTTTATTCTTGATGTCCCTTCTTGTTACATGAAAAGGAAGGAACCTGAGAGCCAAAAGGAAAAGAATGGACAATCTTGTCACCAATTTCACATTTCGGTGACTTTAATTGTGAAGGAACGAAACAAGATGGATGACAAAGAATGTTTTTTCTCTTAATATAAGATCAATGAAAACAGAGCATTGAAACACAATCAACTTATTTAAAGGAGCTGTGCATCTGGTAAGGAAACTGAGTAAAACATTAGTCTAGTTTAATTGTAGTAGTAATGATGCATCATCATACAAACTCCATAATGTGATGTGAATAAGATAAATACAATAGTTTGGACCGGATGAACCTCATCTTGATCCCTCTAGCTTGCACGTTGTAGGTTTGGTGACTGATGCATCGACCCTCTTCCTGTGGAGCTTATGAATTGTGAGTGCAGAAATTTGGAAGATTGAAGGTCAAGTTTGAGAAAGCAGTCAAGTGAATCCAATCCAAAAGTATGCAGTTTTGAAGATGTTAGACTCCTAGGAAAGCTAGGAGATCAAAATCTTGTAGTTCAAATTTTCGTCACCAAACAATAGAAGAGTAGAAAGAAGACGACTTTAAATTAGAAGGATAAAGTGATTTTGGTTGCTGTCCAATTAGGAGTAAAGGAACCTTTATTTTTACATGGATTTGATCCAAAAATTTCCCAAGGTTAACTATTGGGGACAATTAAAATGAAAAGGGAAAATGAATTCGGAAGCATGAAAGGTTAATATGAGATCAAATGAAGACTAGACGTGGGGGGACATTTTTGCCAGGCTAGAGTATGAAACATTGGTGGGAAAACTCCAAAAGGCCTAAAAATTTAAAATATGAGTTTAGGAGGTGGAAATAGGGAGGGGAGCAAGTAAAGATCGAAGCCTATGTCATAAACAAATTGAATGGGCCAATGTGATGTTCCCTTTTTACGGGTTAGGTTCGAATTCTAGACCCTGCAACAAATGGTTAGTCCAATATCAAAAAATTGCATTTAAAACATATTGGAAGTATTGAAATAGTAAATATTAATCTAAAACTCTTCCCAGACTACCCCATCTATGCCTCGAAAGAGATCTTTCTCAAACCACCTAACCCTCTGATGAGAACTATATCTCGATTAGATGATTATCATTAAAAGAGCATCTTACTTAGGCCTCTTTGGGATCTCTTGAAAACATTACTTGGTAGAGATCCCACCTCTACCAAGCCTCTTATCTCTGACATATTCATATGTTTGACCACTACAATATATATTGTCTCTAGAGATTCTTAATGAATCTCTCCCTAGATTCCCATTTGGAAATCTTGACATTCATTTAGAATGCCCTCTATTCTTTGAGTTCTCTTAATGAGAAACTCGATATTCTCAAAGAATGCCCTCTACCAAGATGGCCTTGGTCTCTTATTTCTGCAATTATTCTTTATACAAGGTTCCTCTCTTCTTTTTGGAAAAAGTTCTTTTAGTTATTCACTTGTATGTCTTTATCACGTGGTTTATATCTCTATCATTAATTGAGTTTATATCTTATCTTTCTTGGCTTTTGATCTTCCTTGTCATCGATCCTTACATCACTGGTGTGCATAAATCTGAACAACTCTCAATTGTGTATGATTTGGCACTAACTCTTCCAATTATAGTATCATTGTTGTTAGCTTTTAATTCTGATTTCTGCCACCAGTTATGATCATTTATTTTACTCCTCCATTTGTAATTGATCTTATACTAATCGGTTTTGTAGTCATATATCCAATTTTATAGTTCTGAATGTCTTTTGCTTTATTAGAATCTCTTTAATCTTTTTGTTGACAATCTTTGATCTATTTTTAGAGTATCCAATGGTTAGTGTATCCATAGTTGGAAAACTCGCCAAGCCCCCCAAAAGTTTAATCGGGAAAAACTCAGCGATTTAAAAAAAAAAACTCAGGAAACTCGGGAACCTAAAAAACCACTGAAATTTAATTAAAAATACATTTATTTTGCAAAATTTAATGAGAAGATGCATCTAATAAGTTAATTAAAGACAATACAAAAGAAACAAGCATAGTTTAGATGTATATAAATGCATAGTGCATACAAAATTGCATTCTCATGCAGAATGATCAAAATAGTAAATAGTTTCAATCTGTCAAACTAGAAGTAAATACTAAAAGTCTAAATACATCAATACAATCACATCTTCCTCTTTCCACTTGCACTAGCAGGAAAGCGAGGGGTCTAGTCCTAGAAGAAGTGCCCTGCACTGGGATAGGGCGTGAGTTGCGTGATTGTGAACTCTGTGGCTGTGCCCCCTTGCTCGATTGGCTCGGTGTCCTGGAAGAGGATGCATCTCCTCCTAATGGTAATGCCTCATCCTTTGAGCCTGAATCATCATCCTCCTCGTCCTCATCCTCAATGTTGTCCATTGTGAACTGAAAATCAGTTTCAGCATCCCCCTCCATGACCTGCCTCTCCAAATTAGCAATCTCATCTGGTGTAAACAATGGACTTGGCTCCTGTGCTGTCCAATCAGAATAAGGATCTATCTCATCTAGATCAAGTGGACCAGGTAGTTCTGAGATCTGTGCCTTTTTTATGTGCAACCTGAGATTATAGTGCACATAAACAAGGTCATTAAACCGTTTTTGAGTCATTATGTTTCTTTTCTTTGTGTGGATGGACTCAAATAAGCTCCAATTGCACTCACAATGGGATGAGCTACAAGGTTGGGATAGGACTCTGAGAGCAAATTTTTTTGAATTGGGGGTATTACCACCCCAACTTGCCCACCAAGAATCTGCAAAACAAAATATAAAAAGTTATAAAGCAATAAAAAAAGATAATTAGAAGCACAACTTATCAATTAGCAAAAGTTTTAAAGTTTGACGCTTTACCTAGTGCTTGAGTAGATCTTGCTCTCTTTGCTAGCATAGAAGAGAACAAAGGACCCCTCGATTCCACATAGATTTGTTGTTCGGTTACAATAAGGTCTTTCTCCGCTTCACTGGATATCATTCTTTCAATGCATTTAGAGAGACCTTCCATGACCTCTCCATTAGGATCTGAGTAGGAATCATCAGCCCTAAAACAAATAGATAATGATATCAAGTCTTACTACACAACCTTAAAAAGTAAAGTAAAATAAAGTCTTAGTAAAATCCCAACTTCAAGGACAATCTTAGTACTTGAATTTGGGGCTGAGGAAGTATCTTGCTGCATGAATGGGTTGGTGGAGCATATTGTTCCACCTCCTATCAATTATTTCCCAAATGGGGTCAAATCTGAGACTGTCCCCATAATAGTAACTTCTAACAACCTCTTTCGCCCTATCCATGGCCTCATAAAGACCTCCCATTAGGGATTGCTGCCCATCACATATGCGCAAGACTAGAACCAGGGGCAGAGACATCTACATTTGAAATTTGAAAAATACAAATTAGTTAATAACATAGTAAGTTATGAATTAATAATGAAACTTGAATAAACTAAAAATATAATGTTTTGATTCTTGAAGTTACCTCCATAATCTCCTTAGCCTTTGCAAAAAAACTATCATCAAAGACTATCCGTGCCACAGCCTCTCCTTCGGGCTTCTTTGAGTAAGATGAAGCAACCCAATCAACACACAAACATTTGTTTCAAAGCCAATATGTGGTCAAGAATACTTTGCAACATCAAGAAGACTGTTGCAAACCTTGTCATAGTAGGTCTCATCAAATCTTTGCCTTTAGTGGGCTTTCTCATCAAATTGAGAACCCATGGGTGAGTATAGATATATTTGGTGACTCGCCTAGCATCTTCCACAACTGGACTCACCCAATCAAGTTTTCCTATGTCCTCCAAAAGAAGGTCAAGGACATGTGCTGCACAAGGTGACCGAAAAAGTGTGGGATGCCTCTCTTGGAGGATTCTACCTAAAAGATTAGCAAAAAATCAATAATTAGTTACAAACTTTCCATATTTAGTATTTACAAATTACATTAAATCTAAATTGAATAATACCATGGCATTACATTCATGATTCATATTGATTCGAACATAAAAAAATAAATTTACCTGCTGCCACATGCTGTTGCATTATCTGTGATTATTTGCACCACATTCTCTATTCCCACCTCCATGACAACATTCTCCAACATTAAAGCCAATGTGGCTGCATTTTTCACTTTGTTGGAGGCGTCAATAGATTTTCAAAACACCACATCATCTTTGCAAGCAACCAAGAAATTAATAATGATTCTACTTCTTTCGTCTGTCCACCCATCAAGTAAAATGGGGCAACCATACTTCTTCCACTCTTTCTTTTGGTCTTCTATCAATACTGTTGCCCTACCAACCGCTTTGTCAAGCAACTTACAAAATTTAGGTGTAATATTAAATAAAGTGTTAGTAAAAAAAAGGAAATAAGTTATAACAATTAAGATTTAAAATATAACAATTAACTAAAGTGAATCACAATTATTTACAATTACTAAATAGTAAAATACTAACCTTCCACTCATATCCTTGCGATTAGGCGGCTTGTACCCTTTGCCCGATATTGAAATTGCATTCACCATATTGACCCAATAGGGACTATTAGCGGCATTCATTGAGATATTGTTGAAAAACCAAAAATCAGATGCTGCAATATCAGTTTGCTCATGCACCTCCTTGAACCATGCAGTGCCCTCTAATGATGGCTATGCTCCAGGTGTGTTCCTGGGCACAAAATAACCCCCTATCCTTGATATGGATGGTGATGAAGAAATAGGAGATGTAGAAGAAGTGGAACTAGTAAAAGAGATATTTTGTTTGCGGATCCGTGGGCCACGAAGAGATCTTGGTATGTTCTCAAGTGCATCTTCTTCTTGCATATCAAAAGGAGCTCCTTCAGATTCAACTATGGCTGCCCTCATAGCTAATTTCGCCCTCTCCCTATTCAATTTTTTCTCTTCAGTAGTTGCAAGTAGGGCATTGATGAATCTTTTTTCTTCATCAGTTACCTTGAGACAAGGATTTGAATCATGTTTCTTTATGATTGCAAGGTGGTATTTGAGGTAGTTTATGCCTCGTGAAATAATTCTCTCACATGGAATGCATATCACTTTCCTGACATCATTTGGAGCTTCATAGGCATACCGCCATGCCTTATCTCTTGCATTTTTAGGCCGAGTGCTTATATATCCGGATGGGCATGGTGTTTGTGGCCACTCTTCTTGTGGGTTTGTCATGTTTTCTTAATGCTTGACCGCTGCCCTACACATAAATTTATAGAAAAATGAATAAACAAAGTTACAATTTAGAAGCTAGAAGTTTAGAACAACTAGGGTTTCAAATGATTCAAAGTTCAAGCATAGAGTTAAAATGATTTTAAATGATTTGAAATCATTTACAAACAACAACAAAAACAATAGAAACTTTACTTAAAACTATAAAAAAATTTCAAACTATGATAAGATGAACATACCTGGAAAGAAATTTCTCTTCTAAATCCGGTTAGAATCCTCTAAAATCCACTCAAATATTCCTTGAATCACTTGCAATTAGCTAAAACCTTCTTCCCTCCACACGAATGCAACAAACAATGCAAAAAACAATGATTTTTGCCCTATTTAGCCATCATCGGGTGTGGGTTTCTTGAACCGCGAGTTTTTTAGTAAAAATCGCCGAGTAATTGGCGAGTTTTTACCTTGCTGCCGAGTTTTTTTTTTGGTGAGTTTTTGGGGGATTTACTCACCAGGTTAAACTACTTGGCGAGTGTTTAAAACTCGCCGAGTAATCACCGACTTTTTCATCTGTGAGTGTATCCACTGATCTCCAATAAGATGAGATAAGAATTACATCTGTCAACGATCCAAGGGATAGATATGATCTATGGTATCAATTGCCCTTCTTATTTCCTCACTATTTTAGTCAGTTCAATCTAGGATTTCATTTATTCAATCCTTCTCCTTTCGTTTTGCAGTTGCTGATAACTCTTTATATTCTTCCGACATCTTCCCTTACCCATCACGTGTGTTGTGTGATCATGATTGCCTCGGAGATATTTATATCTTTTCTTCCTGTATATGGTCTCTCCTTTCCTCTATCAATATAGGACTTTGTTGGTTGCTTTGCGTGGTTAATGGTTTTTCTTATTTACTTCAGCGTGATGTTTTATTTTGTACTTAATATATTCGGTTTGAATTTTTTCTTATTTCTCTTTTAATCTTTGCTTGAATGATTATCGGTTATTGGTAATAATACTCGACTAACTAAAATTCCTCTATATATAATCTGTGTCTCCCTCTTATCGCTGGTGTCTGGTATGTGTCTAATGTCACTCTAGTTATTTCCAACGTTTGTTTTCTTTGTCTTCCTCTTAATATTCACCCACGCCTTCGATGATATTGAACCCATTTTTACGTTAGATTTAGTTGATGATATATTTCTTCTACTCAATGATGATTGTTCGATGCTTCCTAATTGTTCCCATCAGCTTTTGTGGAGGAAATGGCATTTGCTTTTGTTCTATTTGTGATCTCACTTCCTATAATAATTGTCTTTGCTTTCTAGCCATGCTATTTGTAGGGTGCGATCTTGTTTATATCTCTGCCGTGGTGTTTCTTTTTTCGAATGATGCTTGCCAATATATTTCTGTTTGATCATGCACACCAACCTGCTATTCCTTGATGTATATATATACGTGTGTGGGAATGTTTGTTCTCTGTTCTATTGTAAGATGATGATTGTCTATGTCAGTAATTCTGTGTCTTCCATCTTTTCTTTTGAGCTTCAATGTCTAGGGCCGCATGCTATGTCCCAATGTATATGTTGGTGTTGGATATAGGAAATTGTTTGTTCTGTGTTTTGTCTCTGTTGTTCGATGAAGCCTTCCAATATATTTCTTTCCTCTTCAATGCCTTGTCTACTATTTACAAAGTTGGTGCATTCATTGTTCGCTCATAGGATACCAAACTTTATGTCTCTTCCTTCTTATCCCTTGTGTCTATGTATCTTCTTCATTTATATCCTTCTTGCCGGAGTAGAGAAAGGTTGCCTATGCTGAAGGGCATGCCCGTTGGACCAATGATCACGACCTTAAAGTTGTTGGGACTCTTGTCTTTTATTAAATCAATTGATTTAGGCATTATCTATTCTATGTAGTGACTAATATAAGAAATGATTTAGCCTTATTTGATTATGAAATAATTAATTTTTCTTTTATATTTTATATTATTATTTATTTAATATTATAATATTCTTTTACTGTAATAATAATTTTTATTTATTTAATTAGATCACTATATTTATAATAATAATAATATATATCTAATTATTTAATTATTTAATCTTATATTTAAATTTTTATTAATGTAAAATTCTACTCTAGAAGGGGACATTACAACCAGAAAATGGTGGGATGAACCTAGTGGGTTAATTGATGTAGAAGCACCCAATAGTGGAAGCATTGTTCGACCTCCATCTTGTGAAGAATCAACATTGAAGGAATTGTGAAAGACCAAGTCCTGAAATGCAAAGATCATTTCCTGATTTGGCATTTGCGAATTTTCCCCATTGTGTGGGTTTCCTTGCTCCTTTGAGGAGCAAAAGTTTGCATTTGGCATCAATGATGTACACTATTATTGTAAGAACCCTGCTTTAACTCTAAAGAACCCGGCGACTAATAGATTTTGCAATGGTAAATCTTTATTGTGTTTTCTTTTTGAGTTTTTTGATCATAATGAAAATTAATGAACTAAAATCTGAATACCAAAGTAAACATAAACTGAGATTTGCTTATTCCTTTCGAAGCAATTTACAATGAAAATATTTTTGCAAATATCACAACTGAAAACTATTTAGCAGATAATAGGGAAGTCTGGTATTCCAACACAGAAGTTCTATATATCACCATTCATCAAAAATTGTCTCCATACAATGTGTTGATATCATTCAATACTCAAACTAATTGAAATGTAAGCCTCCAGATTGCAAATGATACCTAGGAGTTATCAAATGCTGCTTCTATAAGGCTCATTTGAGATACAAGAGTGAACCATGGCTGGCATAAATCAGGTACGGCTGCTATTTTTAATGCTCAGTTCTGCTCCTTGAACCATGCCTATAAGCTGGGCACGTATTATTATAATCTGTCGCTATTCAATTAAACCAACCATTTTTCAAACTCCGTCAATTCAAGCTCAATAATGACTCCTGGATGAAGCCATTTCACAAATGCACAAAACCATTGTGTCTCTGACCAACTTAAAGTGCTAAAACTCTGAAGAATTTCCAATTCTCTAAGCTGAAACTCTGAAACCCTTGGACAAATTGCCCAAATCCTAATTCAATATATAGCTCATGCCAAAATCTAAGACAAAAGCATATGCATAATGAGTTGAATTTTGCCTTTTTGTCCTTTATATACTATCATGTTGCTTTTATTTTTTATTCATTAAATCATTTCCTTTTTTTCCCATGTGTTCCAGTTAACATTTAATAATTGGCCTCCTTTAATACTATAATCATTTAATGCACTTTAAAAGTTATTTGGCACCGCTTTTTAAATAATGTTTTAGTATAACTTTATAACGACTTTAACATTAACAAAGCGACTTTATTAATGAAATAATACCAACGCGCTCAATAAGTTATTCCACTAAGCCAATTGACAAATGAGTCAACCACTGAGTAGACCTTGAATCTAGCCCTACCACATATAGTAACTCCTCAATATTGATTTGCTATATATACTAGAGTTATTGGTGCCAAAACTCAACACTGCCACCAACCTGTCAAGTGCCTTGCTAAAGATAGAAACCCCGACTTTCCTAAAATAGACACCTTAAATAGCAAGTGTGCCAAATTGAACCAAACAAATTGCAATCCTTAACTCTCTTGTCCTCTAAAATAGAACTGATCTGTGGTTCTGCCAACTCAGACCCCCTAACCATCTGGCTTAGCTTGCGAGAGCCACAAGTAGGCTAATTCAAACCACAAACAATGGAGACCTAAAACAGGGACATTATGATTGTCCATGTTCAACAAATCAAAGTGCTTGAGCTCTGCACCAGAAATCACACTTACAAGATTTTCATTCAAAATACATGAGCATCAATTTTGGAAAGAAGGGCTGACAAACTTCATATTACAAGCAGGAGTGCCAAGTGATGTATGTCACATCCCTTCAAGAAAATAAATAAAATAATTTAACAGTCTCCTACAGTTAAAGATAATTAAATTATAATTTAAGGGTCAAGAGTTGTGACTCTTTCAAAATAGGAAAATAATGAAAAAGGACTCCTCCCTCATATGGGAAAACATAAGAGGGACAAGGATTCATTTGCAATGTGCATCCAAAGGGATCAAGGAAATAAGTATTTGTTCTGTTATGAGAAATGCAGGAATCAGAAGTACATATCTGATTTAAACAAGAAGCTCAGGTCTAATTGTGAAAGATTGTGTCCCTTTCAAACAAAAGAAATAATAAACAGTTACACTATTTCAAAGGGTGCTAATGGTGAAAGGTCGTATCTCTTGCCAAAGGACATTTATGATGAAAATGTGCAACCTCTCCCTCACATTGAGAGGTATAAAGCGAAGAAGGAATTTGTAATAGATTTGGAAACTTATCTCTTCTTTTAATCCATTAGGTAAGACGAGAAGCAGAAGCAGAAGCAGAAGCAGAAGCAGAAGTAGACTCATTTAATAATCATGGCTTTAATTTCAGACATTCAGACCTAAACCTGGCACCATGCTCCTGACTTGTGGCTTTAAAGTCAAATGTATAAGCCTCAATCCAAGTGTATGGCCCTGTTCCCATAAAGGTGAGACCAAAGTCCTAGCGTATAATTCCCCTTTTACCCAAATTTAAGTATTATTTATAATAATGCCATAAGTATTTTAATTATTAAAAACAATATGATAATCTTAAGCCCCTTTATTTCAAATGAAGTGATTATATATAAATGCTCCTCATAACTTAAATATAAATGATAGTAACGTACATCAACATTAACGAATAAACATTATTATAGTTAATGTACACAACTTAAATTGAATCTTTGAACATTATTGTTTGCAAGCATAATACATAATTGGATACATATTTGTTTAATGAGACAGGTCAGATGTTTTTGTCCACAGACACATAGAGAGGATAAATACAAGTCTTAGCTCCTCAGGCATGTAAGCATTCAGAAGAGAATAGGGTTCTTACTCAGAACATTGCATACCTTCACAGTATGAAACACATGCCCTACAACATGAAAATAACACAACTCTGGTCAGGACACCCAGTTGTACATTGTACCCTGAGTTGGACACACTGTGTGCCTCTTCTCCAATGCCAAAAGTCTCAACCGAGACTGTCACTATGCACTTTGTGTACGCACTGTATAAATTCTTTCCTTCTTTTTTTCTTTTCCCCTTTTGTAGTCCTTTCATGAGTAATTTCCATGTCCCTTAAAATTCTTACATAAATGACTTATATATCCTTTTAAGGGATGATTTCCAAACCATAACATCCTTTCCAAGAGGTCATCTTTATCTACCCTTCCATAAATAGGATTATAACTCTATTTTAGAGTTTTTCTATTAACATCCTTTATTATTTCTTTAAGCCAAAGAATTATAATATCATTTACTTTTATCTCCCTTTTAATTTCAAAAGGCTTATTTCATAACTTGACCTTCTCCTGGAGAATTAGTCACATAACATAGTGTATGCCCTTGTTGCAACATGGGGACCTAAAATCGAAAGTGTGAGTTGAAATCTGATCATATGGCATCAAACCTGAAGCATATAGGTCTAAATCTGATCAAATGGCCCTCAGATTTAATGAGCTAGGCCTCATTTCCAAACACAAGGACCTAAATCTCTAGCCTGTGACTTAATTGCTAAGCATAGAAGCCTTAATGTTTAACACAAGGCCTTAAATCAGATGTATAGGCCTCAAATTCAAGTGTATAGGCATTAATTTCAAGTGTGAGGTCTCAAAGTTGGGTATACTGTTTTAAATTTGATGACTATGGCCTCAAATTTAGTAGGGTAGGCCCTAAAGAAGCCTTGTGTAGACTGAACTTTGAACTCATGGGCCTTGCTTTTCAATCGATGGGCGTTGAATCCAATGGTTTTGGCCTTAAATATTAAAAGATATGGCCAAAATTTGATTGCATCGAGTTTAACAACAAAGCCACAAATTCAAGATGGAAGGACATGGATTAAATGCAAAGGGATTCAAATTGATTAATGGAGCATAAGTCTAATGAAAAGGCCGAAGTTGGCCTAATTGAAGAGATGCCACCTTTGGGGCTCAACCGCTATAGAGTTGGGGGTTGAAACCATTTCAGCACCAACTCTAACTAAAACAAATAGAAATTGTACATTGAAATCAAAAAGTGCAAAGTGAGAATCCCTTGCAGAAAATTGTGTAGAAGCAATCTTGGTTTGAAAGATATTAAATAACAGATTGAATTATAGCAGGCCGTGTTTGAATAAGCATTGAGCTACTTGTGGCAAATCAAGACTGTGAAGAGGTCTTCCAAATCTGACGGCAAGTATATCTTAGACTTGGTAACATCAAGAATCCCGATTAAACTTTGAAACAAGCCTAGATTTCATTGCTATAAATCCGACCTTGCAGAATTTGAAATACTTCCAGAATTGGGCATCAAAATTCAGATTTCTGTCATACACAACAAGGTGAGTGTAATTTCTTTTGGCAACTCTTGAACATGAGAGGCAGTGTATGCATTTTGACAAGGGATTTGAATGAAGGTTGTGATTATAACTGGATTGTTTAGGTTTGAAATCTTCATTTGTTTAAGTGAAATCGGAACTCAATGAAAGAAGTTCTGCATTTTGAATTCATGGAATGATCATAACAATTACCTAGAGAATATCTTTATCAGGAGCTTTGATTTTTATGTGATAGCCTTTGGTTTGAAAAATTTGAAATGCAAAAATTTGACAAAAGGATGTTGTTTCGCAAGGTGAAAGGCTTGAGACAAAGTACAAGATGGGATTGTTCAGGAACATGAATGATTAACTAGAATTTCAAGCAAAGTACAATACGAAGACTTGCAACAAGCTACAAGTTGCTCAAACATAAGCAAGAGTGTTCCAAAAGGAATTGGAAACTCAAGTACACATTCAATAAACTATGTCAATAATGTAAAGTGTAAGATCAAGACATCAAGAAGAAATAAAGAATCTGAGAATAAGCCAAGTTAGTGAGAATATTTCCAAGAGTAGAGGAAATTTATGAATAAGAAATAACTTGGTCATCCAACATAGATCCAAGTCTTGATAATGTTGAGTTAAGAGATATTTCCTCATCATCAAGGGGTATTTATGAAGTCTATAAGATAAGCATGATGAGGTGGCACCCATTCCTCTCCAATCGATCAAAACGTATCAAGTGTCCTAGTGGAGGAGCTTCGTCATATCATATCTAGATTCGTTTAATATGCCAAGATAGAAAGGAATAAAGGAAAGAATATTTTCAAGGACGTCTTGCTATAAATACAAGTTATGTCTTCTTAGTGGATCATTAAAAGAGTGGCTTCTTGCACAAGTTTCCTTCCACAAGCTTCTAGCTATTGAGTATCAGGAGGTATTTCCACATCATCAAGGGATTTTTATCAAGTCCAAAGGATAAGCATGATGAGGTGGCACCCATTCCTTACCAACCAATCGGAATGCAGCAAATGTCCCTGTGGAAGAGCTTCATCATGTCATGTCTAGATTCATTTTGAATATGCCAAAAGAGAAAATAATAGAGGAAAGAATATTTTAAAGGATGAGTTGCTATAAATTCAAGTAGCATCTTCCTATTGGCTCATTAAAAGTGTGGCTTCTTTTACAAGTTTCCTTCAACAAGCTATTACCTATTGAGTATCAACAAATATTTCCACATCATCAAGGGGTATTTATCAAGTCTATAAGATAAACAGGATGAGGTGGCACCATTTCTCTCCAACCATTTCAAACACATTAAGTGTCTTAGTGGAGGAACTTCATCAATTATGTCTAGATTCATTTAATATGCCAAAGGAGAAAAGAATAAATGAAAGAATAATGTTAAGGACGACTCACTAGAAATACAAGTTGCATCTTCTTATTGGTTCATTAAAAGTATGGCTTCTTCTACAAGTTCCCTTCCACAAGCTTCTATCTTATTCTCTTATTGTCCCACAAAGCATTGTAATTTTCCAGTTGGCCCACAAGGTGGTGCTTTATAATTGGGTGAGCATTTAATAATTGTTAGTGACAGTTATGAAACCCTAATTAGGGTCGTGTTGGATTAATCTTGGCCATTCTTTGTGTCGGGGATCACTAGATAAGGCCAAGGCCTTCCCATTTGTAAGTGATTAGAGATAGAGTACAACAGAGAGAAATTTGTTGAAATTGTTCAAGTAATGCTATCAAAATAGTTGCCAATCATTGGTGGTCTTCATGATGTATTTCTTGTCTTGGTTTGGAATATTAAATGGTTTCTTTATTTCCTCACTTTGATTAGGTTTTCATTTCATGTTATGTAGAAGTAGAAGTAGATGAATGGAAGATATTGTTGAATGGTGATTAATAATGGAGCTTATGTCCATACCGTTTGGTACTTTCTGATTTAAGTAACAATGCAAGGTTAGTTTGAGCCTAAATTGCAAGTGCTTAACTTCTCTTGAAGATGTTCATCTAGATTGTGCCTTGATAGGCTATTTAAGTGAGTATCGTCAATGTGAAAACCATTCCCACATCCTTATAAGATAGCACCCTCCTATGTCTAGCTGACATAGAAAAGAAAGGACTGGCTAGAGGATCACCCTCATCATCAACATTTTTTTTACATTCTTAGAGTTAGATTAGATTCTCCAAACCCTTATCCTTTGTAGTTTGTTTGGTGAGGAGTTAAGGTTGTTAAGGATATAGCTTCATTCGGATTGAAGCATCCTTATATTTAATTTGGATTTTTATGATATATATGATGTGATAATACAATATATATTATATATATATACATATACCCTATTATCTTATATATATATATATATATATATATATAATTATCAGTCTCTAATATTTCCATTTGAATCGGCAGATTAGTCTTAGTGACTATTATATCTCAAACTTTTTGATTCTCTAAAGAGAGTCACGACCATGAAAGGCTGTGACCTCTCGTGGCTTTTGCCATGGGAGAAGTCACGACTTTTCATGGTCGTGACGCTCAAGCATGGTATAAAAAGAGATCGATGACTGCTGAAAAGACAATCGATCAATCACTAAGGCATCTAGTTGATTCAGCAGTCATCTAAATTCAGCATTATTATATTCAGAGAAATTGTTCATTTCAGATTAATACATTCAGAGTTTTGATAAATACTAAAAGCATATTCAGTCGTCAGTTTCAGGTCTGCTAAATTACAAGGTTAGATTATTCTCTAGAAAAGATCCTTGTTTAACATGGCATTAGAGCTTAACTAGAGAAAAATCAGTATTCAGATTTGTTCCTTGTCTTATTGAAATCAGTACTCAGATTTGTTCCTCGCCTTATAGAAATCAAACTCAACCTAAATCAAAATGGTGAACGGAATCAAAGTAGAAGACAGATTGAAAGGGGCTGCAAGCTTCTCTTCATGGAAAATTCGAAATATAGCCTTACTTGAAGAACTTGAATTAGAGTCTTTTATAGAAGAAGACATTAAGATGCCTGAAGAAGAATTAGAAAAAACAACTTGGAAAAGACGTAACAATAAAGCTAAGAAAATTATAATTGATGCTGTAAGGGATCACATACTTCCTTCCATAGCATGATTGAAAACAACATATGAAGTGTTTAAAACTATAAAAGATATATTTGAAATAAACAATGCAAGCAGAATATTGACATTAAAACATCAACTCCTAAATATAAAAATAAGCAAAGGCGTCAATGACAAATTACTTCTTAAGAAGCTCTGAGATAAGAGACCAACTTGCCATTATTGGTAACAATGCAGATGACGAGGAACTTACATTAATTGGTATCATGGGAACCTTTCATTCAATGTGTAAGTTGTCCCTCACTTCCAAAATTTGATCAACTCGAGAATGAGTGCATTCAAGAGGAATCTCGATTAATCTCTAGAGGAATCTGCACAAATCAAGAAGGGGAAATTCAAGCCCTACATGCCATCAACAAAGGAAAGAAGAGGAAGTTCAAATCAAAGAGAGGAAATAATTCTCAATACCACAAATAAAAGGATCTATCCAAAGTTGAATGCTACTGATGTGATAAATTTGGTCACATCCGGAATTTTTTTCCTGTAAGGAAGAAAATTCAAGCTACCATATCTGAATCTCATGAAGTGGAAAATCCTCTTTTATATTTAGCCTTGTTAAGTGAGTTAAATACAAGTAATAATGCTTGGATAATAGATAGTGGAGCTTCAAGACATATAACTGGATTCACAAATCAGTTTCAAGCATTCAAAGAGTATTGAATGGAAGAATTCACAATTGGAGACAATTCCGCTTATCTAGTAAAGGAATTGGGACCTGCTCTGTACAAATAAAAATATGAGAGACTCTTCAACTAAAAGATTTGCTATTTGTACCAGGGATAAAAAGAAATGTAATTTCCATTTTAGGCCTAGTCGACCAAGGATATATCGTCACCTTCAATGAGGATAAAGTGTTACTATGGACTAAAAACTCCAACATTAAGAACACCATTAGTATAGGATCAAGAGATGGAAACTCGTACAAATTAAATATTAAAGCAAAACAACAAGCACTAAATCATGAAGTCCATAATACAAATGAACTTTGGCATAGAAGATTAGAACACCTTGGCTTTAGTGCTCTTCCTACCATAGGGAAAATCACTACAGGCATACCTAATCTCAAATCTGATCACATTAGTATTTGTAAAGGGCGTGCCCTAGGAAAAAAGAAGAAACGATACTTTCCTTTAAGTAAACACAAGTTAAAAATTGTTCTAGAACATGTCCACACTAATTTACTTGGACCCATGTAAACACCTTTACTAGGGGGGCTGTTGTACTATGTAACATTCATTGATGATTACTCTAGGAAAACTTGGATATGCTTTTTAAAACTTAAAGAATCTAATGAAGTTTTACAAAAATTCAAAGAATTTAAAGCCCTATTGGAAAATTACATTGGAAAGGAAATAAAAACATTAAGATTAGATAATGGAGGTGAGTACACATCAGACATCTTCAAAGAATTTTGTATTTCTGTTGGGATTAAGAGGGAAACTATAGTGCCTTATAATCCTCAACAAAATGGGGTTGCAAAAAGGAAAAATAGAACTATTATAGAAGCAACAAAAGCCACGATTCATGATTAAAATCTCCCTATGTCTTTTTGGGCCAAAGCAACAAGTACATCAATATACATTCAAAACAGAAGTCCACATGTAACATTAGAAAATATAACTCCCGAAGAAGCCTTCACAAGGAACAAACCAAATCTTAGTCATCTAAGAATTTTCGGTTGCCCAGTCTACTTTCACATTCCCAAAGAACAAATTTCTAAATTAGAACCTTCCGGAAAGAGAGGCATATTCGTTGGCTAAAGCGAAACAACTAAGGGATATAGAGTAATTGTTCTAGTACAAAGTCTTTTGAAATCAATAGGGATGTTAAGTTTGATGAAGATATCGCTTTCAAAACATCTTTAAACAAAGAAGATGAGGAAGTTGAGAATCAGAGGGAGTTCATCATAGAAGAGGATTATAATACTGAAAATCAGAGGGTAAACACTGTAGAAGAAAATTCAACTAGAAATCTGAGGAAGAGTCTTTTCGAAGACAGATACACACCTATATCTAATGGGGAGAATGATGAAGTTTTAAATCACAAGAAAAGACCACTATGGACAAGGAGAATGATTGAAGAGATCAATGTGGAACTAGATGAGGTTTCTAGAGAAAATAAGAAAACAAGAAATAAAAAATGCTATGTTGCATTATTGACAGAACTCACAAAAATAGAACCAACTAATGTTGAGGAGGTTTTAAAATGTCAAGCATGGAAAGATGCAATGGTAGAGGAATATCAATCCATTCTAAAATATGATGTTTGGGATATTGTTCCTAGACCTAAAGAAAAATTAGTTGTATCCTCTAAATTGTTGTTTAAAATCAAGTACGTACCTGATGGAAGCATTGAAAAACACAAAGCCAAATTTGTTGCAAGGGGTTTTTCTCAAAAGGCTGGAATTGATTATGAAGAAACATTCGCTCCAGGTTCATGCTATACTTCAGTAAGAACGATAATTGCCATTGTTGCATCCAAAGGATGTAAAATACATTAAATGGATGTAAAGACAACCTTCTTGAATAGTGTCATTGAAGAGTCAGTATTTATAGAACAACCAGAAGGATTCACTACACATGATCGAAAGCTATATGTATGTAAATTAAAGAAAGGCCTCTATGGGTTGAAGCAAGCTCCCAGGGCTTGGTATGATAGAATAGACAACTATCTTCTCAAATTAGGGTACTCCAAGAATGAAGGAGATCTATATATATATATATATGTTTCAAAATATCTAATAATAATATGTTGATACATGTACTTTATGTTGACAACTTGTTAATAACAGGGGAAAATCATCTTATAGTCGAATGTAAACATGATCTCATAGCTGAATTTGACATGAAGGATCTAGCCCTTCTACATTACTTTTTGGGTCTAGAAGTACGACAGAAGGGAAATTACATCTTCCTAAATCAAGAAAAGTACACAACAAATATATTGACCAGATTTAAGATGATGAATTGTAAGCCTTTATTTACTCCAATGGAAACAAATCTTCATAAACTTAAGAGTGAAGTGGCATACTTAGAATTAGTAGATCCTACTCACTATCATCAAATTGTTGGATCCCTTATGTACTTAGTAAACACTTGACTAGACATCTGCTATGCTACAAATGTATTAAGTCACTTCATGTGTGAACCTAAGAAGATTCATCTAATGGCTGCCAAACATATTTTAAGATACTTAAGAGGAACTATTGGACTTGGATTAAAGTGATAATACTGAACTACAACTTCAAGGTTATTTTAATTCTGACTGGGCAGTTTGTTCCATTGATCCTAAGAGTACAATAGGGTGCTGTTTTAGTCTGGGATCAGCTATGATATCTTGGTTCAGTAGAAAAGAGTCCGCTGTTGCTCAGAGCTCTATGGTAGTAGAATATATGGCAGCCTCCATGGGAGCACACGAAGCAGTATGGTTAAGGAAACTTTAATATGACTTATTTGGCAAACCATTAGAGTCCACCATAGTTCATTGTGACAACCAAAGCTGTATTAAACTCTCAGTCAATCCAGTTTTTCATAACAGATCTAAACATATAGAGATTCACTACTACTATATAAGAGATATGGTAGACAAAAATGTTATCAAACTGAAGTACATTAGCGCTGAAGAGCAAAAGGCAAACATCTTCACCAAACCTCTAGCAAAGTTGAAACTTGAATACTTCAGGAACAAACTTGGTCTAAGCAAACTATAATTCAATATTATACAAAATTGTTATTTAATATTTAATAAAATCAATATTGCAATATTGTGTATATGTTGTGGCAAGAAAGGTGATGATCTTCCTTGTGGATGAGGTCATTGTTGTAGGGTGACGATCTTAACAATAGTTTGACTTGTTATGTATCTCTAAAATTGAGAAATACATAATAACGGATGTATCAAGATTGACTATATTGGATTGATAATCCAAAATGCTTTGATTTATTGATACAATGGTTATCACTAGATTCTTTTATGGTTTAGACAGGAATAGTGATAATGGTTTAAGTCAAGTACAGTATGCTTTCAATCGTCTTTTCTTCTAAGAGGGAGTGTTAAGGATATAGCTTCATTCAGATTGGAGCATCCTTTTTTTATCCATATATGTAATATGGATTTTTATGATATATATGATGTGATAATACAATATATATGATGTACTCTGTTATCTTATATATATAATATATATATTATTATCAGTCTTTGATATTTCCATTTGAATCGGCAGATTAGTCTTAGTGACTATTATATCTCAAAGTAATCGATTCTCTAAAGAGAGTCACGACCATGAAAGGCCATGACTTCCCATGGCTTTTGCCACAGGAGAAGTCACAACTTTTCATGGTCGTGACCCTCAAGCATAGTATAAAAAAGAGACTGGTGACTGCTGAAAAGACAATCGATTAATCACCAAGGCATCTAGTTGATTCAACAGTCATCTAAATTCACCATTATTATATTTAGAGAAATTGTTCATTTCAGATTAATACATTCAGAGTTTTGATAAATACTAAAAGCATATTTAGTAGTCAGTTTCAGGTCTGATAGATTACAAGGTTAGATTATTCTGTAGAAAAGATCCTTGTTTGACAAAGGTCAATTTGATATCCATTGATTGAACAACATAAGTCACTTTGTGATAACCAATATATCACATCATAAAATTGAGGGAAAGTCTACAATAAGAAGGAACCATAGGCTTGTCTCATTTGATCATAGTCTTGTACATTGTTGAGCATTTGAGCATCCTTATTTAGGAGAGAGTTGGAAATTTGGTATTTCATTAAGGGATACTTATTTTTCAATTTTGCATGTTGTAGTTGGATAAAACTCACATGAGTAGGTGATTATATAGATGCGAGTATTTTTGCAATATAACCTACTGCATGTCCATCCAGATGTCACCCTTTATTGCATTATACAGATATGGTGCACCTAGCTTTCTAGATTTTCTTTTCGGTTACCGTAGTAGAGTACCTAGTGCTAAGGACCTTTTACAAGAGAGATAGGATATCATGGGGGCCTAGAACATCCAAAAATCTTAGAATCAACAAAAACAACATGCTGATTAGTGCAGGGTTGAGCATTCATTTCAGGTGGATGATATGGCATACTTTAAGTTGTAACCTTACAAATAGTTCATTCTCAAGAAGAGTGGCACTAAAAAGCTCAAGGGACATTAGTGTAGACCATTCAGGGTCATCAAGCGTTTAGGTGAAGTGGATTATGAATCGGAGCTACGAGCTGATAGTTGGATACATAATGTTTTCCATGTGTCTTGTCTTAAGAAGAATTGGACATAATGTGATAACCTTTACAGTTCTACTACACTTTGATGAGGGCATTTTGATTTTAGTTCCTGAGGCTATTGTGGATACATGTGGGAGGACGTTGAGGAGGGTTATTGGGGATTATCTATTAAGTAGAAGGATTTGCTGGTCGAAGAAACTACATGGAAGAGTGAACAAATTTTATAGCACTTGGGCTTGAGGTTGCTTAGGGACAAGTAACCTCAGGGAGGGCAGACTCTACTCTCTCCTCCTTTGGCAAGTTAGTTGATCATTGGGATTGGCCTATTGTATCATTCTAATAGGCCAACAAACTATGTAGGGAACCCGTTAAGGAGCTTATGAAGTTGATCATGGCTTTGTGAGCCAGTTTGACTAGTTTGTGAGCCTCCTAGATTTTAGAAAGAATCCCAATTTTTTAGGGATGAATTGCATTGTCTAGGACACACCAAGAGACCTCAACGATTAACCTGAAGACTTTTGTTGTAGTTCCTATTGGCAGGGAAGGTTCCTAAATTTTAGTTACTAACATCTCATAGTGGTCAGACAACATCAATAGACATGCATCATTAGATAAATCTCAGACCGGGGTCTAGATAAGTGGGCTATGAATAATTTGGAAATAATTTAATTACTTCCTAAGTTAGTCTTAATAAATTAATAATAAAAGTGATTGTTAGATTGAGTTTATGATATAATAACTTATCAAAATAATTGTCCAAACTCCCTACTTAATAAATAGGTTATAACATAATAAAGTGGGACAAACTATATATTGAATAATCCCTAGGAAGGGACTTTGATTAGAGAAAAATATATTTTTTTGGAAAGGGTGGGGAACCCCTAGAAGCAATTCAAACTAGCTCAAGGAGGACAAATTGAAATGAAAGAAAGAAAAATAGCTATTTTGGGGGGCATCCAGATTTGAGAACAAATTGTTTAATTGTGAGAGATCTCTGAAAGGAGTTTTGAGCAGATCCAAGCTTCTGAGAATAGAATTTGTGTGATTTTTGTAAGAATTTGCCTTCGGGGAAAATTCACCCAAGATCAAGGAACTCGAGCACAAGCACAGAATAGACCAACAAAGTATGATTAGAATAACAATATAGTATTCAATTGATTGTAATTGATATGATAGTACACTAGAGGTGCCTGTATATAAAAGGCCTCTATGATGCATCTAGAATGTCTAGGAGTTAGCCATATGATAAGCCTCACAACTAAGCACATGTCCACCAGGGGTGGGTTATCCTCCATTAAGCACAGGATTTAGTGCGATGATGAGAGGATAAGCCTACAAAGGTGTAGCACGTACAATTATGTTGTAGACACCATGTGCTTAATTAAGAGTGCGAACAACTATGTTGTCTACATGACAACTCAGTTGATTATGCAAACTCCAGTGTTGTAGACACCATGTGCTAAAATAGAGTTGCTTACTCCTGTGTTATCAATATGACAACTTGAATGAGTACGCAAACTCCTAGGTGTCTAACCTAAGAAATAATAAAAAAATGTATTTATCCTAAGTAAACTTAAGTGTAAATAATAATTATTTACACTAACAATTTTAATCGCCCACAGGTGTGAGATACCACTTAAGTGTGATTCTACAACAGAACATTCATAGATTTTTTTGGGAGGAGAAAACCATGAATCTAGCAAACAACAAGCATATTTACATCAATTTGTCACTACATTTATAAGGCTTATCAAAGGTGTGTCTTGGTAGGTTATGGATTTGTTTTTGGTTCCCAATTGCTTACCTAGATATCATTGCTATCTATGTGGTCTTGGATTGTTTATTGAAGGCGCACCCAATGTTTAGTGCCATGACTGGGCACATGAGGGTATTGACAAAATTTTGATCCGTCATACAGACAAGGGTATGACAGATTACTAGGGAGAGTTTTACTTTTAGGGAGTCACTAGGTTGCCCCTTAACAACCTTTTCAGAAATTACTCGCTTAAGAATCAACCGACTTAGTAAATGTCCAACTCTATTATGTTTTTCTTTTTTTTATAATATTCCTCTTCGAAGGCTATATGAGTACCAAACACTAGCCACAACCTTGTTGTTTTGGGACCCATAGAGGAAGATATTCTTCCATAAGCATTGAAGGAGTAATCGTCAAATTAAGCCATTGTATTCTATTAACTAGTAAAAACACTAGAAGGATTTGTGGAATTAGGATATTGTTTAGAGAAAGTGTCTCCCTCAATGCTAGTTGTAAATTTTCGATGAACATCCTTGGGAGGTCACTATTGGGTAGGGTGTAAGGAATATTTATAGAGATAGACTAGTATAGTTAGAGGAAGTCATTTAATATTTATGTTCATCTTCTTACAATGAACAAGATTAGCAATAGTGATCTTGTTGCTCATGTTATCCTAGATCCGAGTAAGCAAAATGTTCATTAGTTGATTAAAAGTGTTAACAAAATGTCAGGGAGGGAATTGTACTATTCCATGGAAGTTCACTTTAGGGATTGAGAGAACTTAAGCTGCACTTAATTAGATTATGGTAATCATTGCACTGAGTACAAAAAGATTTGATATGAAGATGCAGGTTCCATCAATGTTGTAGCTTTCAAACTTTAGGAATTTAGCACCCTGTGGTTGTTAAGTACTCGATAATGCATGTTCAAGGGTCTGTGGTGAGAATGTGGAGTGAGAGAAGTCTGATGAGTCAAATTGGATAAATTTTCTAGCTCGTTTCTAAAAGTGCCCCATATTTTGCAATATGGTATTGAGAATAGGGTCACGAGGACAAGGAGGTGGAGGTGGAGGTGGAGGTGGATTGACCCAACCACTATGGACACCTTGACCAGAAACAAAATTAGCACTAGTGTTTTGTGAATTGTATCCCAAGAGGGGTTTACTCCCACTAATGCTAGTCCTAGTAAGGGATAGCATTAGATGTTGGTTCCACTATTTGTACAGACACCCTAAGTAGAGCATTGCTAACCTATTTTTTGACAACATTATGATGATTTCCTTGGGAGTTTGAAGGAGAAGAGATATGTTATCATCCACAATCCATCTTAATGCTGTGAGTATCCTGTTGGTTCCCAAAACTGTAGATTGGAAATCCAAGAGCCTGCCACTTCTCCGATAGGACTTCTCAATCAGTTCTGGCCAACGAACGGGAATACTTTTTGATTCCCTTGTACTTCAGGCTCCGCTACACCTAGGTGGGTAGACCTTCTCCTCAAACTTGATCACCTGGTTCGCAACTTTTCTAAAGCAAATTTAAACTTTGGAGTTCTCCAACTAGCAAGGTCCTTGAACTTGAAATTGAATGCTGAGTAATGGTTGAATGTTTTGTATAAGGTTTTTAAAAATGGATCTGATGCTTGTAGAAGGAATATATAGATTTTCTGACTTCAATAATAGAAAGACTAGTGCCTCTGCTTATCTGGGCAATAGACTCAACTTCAGTGAATTTCACGTACAACTTCATAAAGTTTTTGTGCACTTATATTGCCTACAATTAAATAATCAAGATACGATAGATCAAATATATACGCAATCTTAAATTAGTCCAGATTGAATTTTAACTCCTTTGGTAGGGAGACAAACTGGACACAGATGCAGAAACAATTAACTATTTCACACCACTTGTGATGATCAAATTTGAAATGCTAAATGACCATGTCCACTTATTTGACATTAAAATGTTCATCTGCAGTTTAAATCTCCACGCCTTTAATAATAAACAAAGAACATTTTATTTTATTTTTAAAATAAAATAATAGAATTTATATTACAAAGTCATAATGAGCCCCTTATTCCTCTATACAATAAATAAACATAAAATACTCCTTTAGAGTGTATGAATGTTTGGATATATGAATCTTACAATGTCTGCCTTTTCTTGGTCTGTAGATGTGTCATTATTTATATCTCAAATAAGGGTTGTATTTGTTTGAAACAAGATGTCCCTTATTAACAACACAACTTTCCATTTGAATTAAATTTTTAATATTTGAGACCCTAATGGCACTATTAATGCCTTTAACATCTTTTATCATAAGCATTCCCTTTTAACCATTTTGATTATCAGGCTTCTTCTGTCTTGCCGTTGATTCATATGAAGACTTTTCCTTGCATAAACTTTAATCACTACTCAATCTATCAATTAAAGTCTCTTAATCACATCTGGAACTTGATTATTCTTTGGTTTTTTGGCACGATGTTTTATATTCCTTCAGATTGATATTATTTACTATCGCAGACCATGATCCTGTAATGTATATATATTTTTGTATTCTGCCGCAAGTTCTCACAAAACAGCGGGCAATCATACTGTGACTCAGAAAATACGATGCCTCATGAATGTCGTGAAACCTGTTTTTTCAGAAATTATGGCTAGACTCAAACCTCACGCATATGCACAGGGTTGACATTGCAGGGCTGTGGTATCGAGCACCTTCCATCCCTCCTAGAATAATCACGTCTTGACATTTGTGATCGCAACAAGGAGAGACCATATTGTTTCTGAAGTGAAATCGAATAAACATCCTGAGTGTATTTGAATGTCCATCTGAAGAGTATTGTGATGCTGGGCGTTCAATATTTTTATAGGGCTACTCTGACTGCCGGCAGTAATTTCCTTCTAACGTCTTTGATACCTTCATCACTGAGTAATAGATTTGATTCCATCATGGCATTTGGTTGTTGCTAAAATCTTCAAAATTATTATTGCTGCAATCCATTCGATACCTGTATTCTTTATCATTGAGTATGATTTATATTTTTCTTTTATTGCTTCAAGCTGAATCATTTTACTTGGCATTATGTTCTAAGTGAGCCATCAAAGAATTTGACCATCAGAATTGCTGCTATCTGAAATATAGTCCCTGCTACTTGCTTAATGCAAAACATTCCCTATTATAGTATATTAAATCACTGGCTCTAACATAGACTGTTCATTGTTCCAGATATACATTGTTTCGAATAGCTGACTGTTCATTCTGTCAATCTCTTTAATCACTATCTATGTGTGTTGGGCTGTTCTTGCAATGAAATACCATGTATAAGGCCGCCCTCTATCCCAGATTGTGTCATTTACAACCACAACTCTGATATTGACTGTGAATGGAAATATTGATTTTCAACCCAATTATTTGTGCATTGCTTTCTTTTATTTTCAGTTCCATGTGTATATGGCTTATAAGATGCAAACCACTATTATATTCCATCATATTTAAAAGTGGAAACTCAAAAAACTAGAGTTCCATCATACCTTAAGGCCTTGCTGGTCGGAGATTGTTAATTCTCTTGGATTACGAACAATGGTACAAGCCTCAAGGCAAAGCTCTTGATATTTGAGAAATCACTTGGATTTTCCTGGAGGGATTGATTCTGGTCACACTGGGCAGTAAGAGCAGATTCATGAGCCACCATGGGAGGCGGTGCAGGAGGAGAATTTGTTGGAGTAGCAGTCCTGGACTCAAATTTTGGAGAAGTATTTAGTCCCAATATTGGAGAAGAAATGGGATCCAGGGTCATTAGGATCCCTATTCCTAGCAAACATTGGGCCTAGTCTAGTTGGACTATATTGGTCTAGAGGGAAACTAGGTCTCAAAGATTTCCTTACAACTGTTTTTAAAGTAGTCTAGGTCATGAAACTCATAACAGTTTACAAAATCCAAAGTAACAGACAAGATTTTAACAAAAGCTTCATATCAGGTTCACTAAATTAAGGAGAAGGTTGTGAAAATCCGGAACCCGAGGGGCAACGAAAAACACTTAGCAAAAACAAACAATGAAGAGAGAGTGCCGTTAAACCAGACCATGAGTTCAGTCTTCCAATGTTATGTTAGTGACAACATGCACTAATATAAAAAGGTGGAAATATAATTCATGAATCATACAATACTCCAAAAAATTGCATCACATTACATATTCATTTTCCTTGATGTATTTTTATCCAAATAGAGAGCACGTAATACCCAGTGAATGGAAATCTCAAACACGCAAACTAGAAACCTGGACAACAGATATAGTATTGTTGTGCAAACAAAATACAATATATAAGGAGGGAACCTGGAGTTGACGTGCCTGGGCCTGCGGTCTTCCCAATCCCCTATGATACTGTTTGAGTCAAACTCATGCTCGATAGTTGTGAGCTTGTAGAGACTTGTGGCCAACAACTATGTCAATCAGGTGCTGTGCTAGTTTCTTGTTGCTGGGGTGATGAAACCTTCCGATAATATCCTGCCGTGTGTTCTTCTAACTATGTGTCATGTCCCCATATTTATAAGATTTATAACAAAATAATAGTGCGAATAAAATAACAATATAAATAAACTAGAAAATTGATGACATATAGTTTATATTGATTGATATAATCATATGGTTTTAAATATGATTAATATGATGATAAATAATAAATTATAATAATTTAGTATTATCAATAAATAAGATAATAGTTAACCAAATTATATAGAATGAGTAATTATATTCTATAGTTGATAAACACCTATTATAGGTAAGATATAATAAATATTATACATAATCATTAGGTGGAATATATATATAAACATATATGTACAAAAGTTGAGATATACAATAAGTATATTAATAATTATTAAGAATGGAAAATAATATTTCAAACCCATCTAAGAACATCGATTAAGAAGAAAATAGTTAAGATAATAAACTAATAAACCTAAGCTGTATAGATAGACATGTCTTTTCAAACAAACACATTACCAATTGACCTTAATATATATAAGAGTTGAGTATCGATGGTCGGGGAGGAGAGGAGGGCTGTGCATCAATATCCCAGACAGAAGATTCACACACTTGAGCGAAGCAAACCACCCACTTGCATAGTGGACACACACCCGCATGATGGGGCAAGCAACGCAGACCGTAGGAGTATCTCGGGAATCGAAGGTGATACAAATGATTTCATTATCAGCGTAGCACATTTTGGTTTGCGTATGAAGAGTAGTCAGCCATCGCATGGAAGAGATTACCAGTTCACGAGAGAGGAAGTAAGGAACATGGAGGAGAATATATGGGCATCAAAATGAATAAATAAATAATATAGTTAGTCGAGAGAGATCATTATTGTTTCCGAAGAAAAAGAGGACTGTCGAACACTTTAATCATTGATATTGACAGCAGCAGAATCAGAGATAACAGACAGAGAAAGAAGATAGTGTGGTAGGATATCTATCTCTACCCAAATCCCCAACGTCAGCTTCATTTCCGAGCATACACCGCAGGGGCCTTAGTCAAGAGGGACAAATACAACCAACACTCTTTGAGCTGCCAACGGTTGAGATGGGTAGCTGGAAACATCAATACCACATATATATTGAAGTAGCACTTAGTACCATTATAAAGTAACGTCTAGAAGGTAACTCTAGGACATATCAGAACCATATATACTAGTAAATATCAACTCAATGATAGAATCATCATAGACTCATTAACTTGAAGGAGAAATACTTAAACGGGACATAAGGAACTTCAATCAGTAATATTAGTTGAACCATTGAGTAGAAAATAATAAAAGAAGCAACACAATGGTGGACGAACTCATTACTAGCAGAGTCTCATATTTATTTAAGAGAAACAAATCAGAGATGTGATGGAAGGGAATCTGATCAACATCTTAGACATTTAGCGGTTGAACTCTAGGGCAGAGGTAACCATATAAAAGGGAAAAGAGAACATCAAACAAGAGACTCGTAATCAATTTAGCATCCAAACAGAAGTCATATAGAATCAGTATCCAAGTATCTATTGGTGACTATATCAATATTATTGAATACACATTTAAATTGAATAAGTCCCATCACTTGAGCCATATCGCCATCTTTATTACATACATAGAATCTCACCTTCGCACAACAACATTGTGAGAAGTTCATGCATAATTATTATCAATGTTAAAGAAGATTAACTCTAGCAGTTTGTAAGTGTAATACTGATCATTATCAATACAAGCATACATACCTAACCATCTTATACATACTCTCCATATCAAAGGTAAAAACAACGTGATTGGGGAAGTGATATCTGGAAATTAAGTTTTAAAGGGATTGTCCGGATTGTCCTCATTTTCCGCATTAGTTGGAGCAAGGGACACTACACTATGACATGGCCTTGGGTGCCAATGGTAATGACTACCAAGACTCCCAAACTGTTGCTGATGCTACTCTTACCTGCAACTTCTGTTATACTTCCCACGGGTGTTGGTTGCAACGTTGCTACTGGCCTACTACAGATAGTGACCTGACCTTTTCTAATTTTCCCTTGTGTGCTTATATTGGTATTACCACTTGTCGCTTCCAATGCCACTCACTCCCCACATTCTTAGATGCATTGGAGACTGATCGTGCGGATTCCTAGCTAGTGTAAATCACTCACAAATGCTTCTACTACTAATAGACTTACTTCTGAATGTAGGTTCGCTGAGCAATGTATTATATTGCAAACTCCATGCCTAAACTTGGGTGCAATCTTTAAGGAGATGCTGGGGCTATGTCTAGCCTCCCAACTTTTCTTAAGGGGTTTTGTCCTTAAGAAAACCAGTCACATTTAAGAAACCAACTTCATCTTTCGGTATATTGGTATATTTCATGGTGCAAATCCCAAGAAGGCCTATTGGTTTTATAACTTGAAATATCCTAAATAGATATTGACCCGATTTTTTCTCAAGATAATTCTCAGAACATAAACATATGAAGATGCATTATAAACCAACAATATAAACCAGTAGATTCTCATAAAACACCTTAAAATATGTTGTTGCATTATACAACAGCAATACAATAACTAATATTCAAAAGTCCAATCTTAAACACAGTTTACAGTTAGATTGGAATACTAAGAAAGGAACCTATAAGCACATGCGAGACACCTGATGTGAAGTCTCCACGGACAATGGGTTTGCGTCCATTGTCTACAAGCACGAGGGTTTACGTCCTCACGTTGGATGAAAGTTGAACTTTCCAAATAACTCTCTCAAGAGAGAAACTGAAATCTGAATCATAAACCAAGCTTAGAGAAATGAACCTCTCCTTCTCCTTTTAAAGATCCAACTTGTGACTCTTCAGCTCATGTATTCTTGTCTGTGTCCCTCATGTCAACTCATCTCTTTTTTACTCTCCTTTAATTAAAATTTGACTTAATAATCCTGTATTAAGTCCTCAAAGGTAATATATTGGGTTGGCCTATCAGTATTTTAATGTCCCAGAAAAAGGGGACATTACATATCCTCGATATGAGGGAGAGCACAAATAACTAAGCAATGTGGGATTAAAACCTTTTTCGTCTTTTAGTCACTTAACTTTTTTATAAAATGACTTTAAGTCATAAAGTAACTTTCTAAAATAAAGTGACTTAACTATAGAGAAGCTCCCCAAACTTCAATATTTCCCCAAAGGAAACCAAATAAATTCCTGTGACTGGTTGGCATTGGCTGGTATCCTCTAGATCAATGCCGGATGGAAAGATAGACCAACACGGCGTTGGAAAGGCCTATCGCGGAGAAGGGGACAGTACAAAGGAAAAGTTCACTAGCCTCAAGACTAGTTAAAGTTTGAAGGGATGAACTACCCCTTGGGCCACCTCACTTTAACTAGTGCTGTTGTAAGCTAGCAGAACAAGACAACTAAACATTAAAAGACTAAGATGCAAAATGCAAGAAACTGAAAATAGCTACTCACTATCTACAGATAATTTTTTTTTGAATACTAAAAATGGATTTGCTGGCTACAGATTAATTGTCGAAGTCTCACTGCCATGAACACCTGTGTGGATTGAGGGCAACAACGCGGATGCACAACATGATCGCAATGCACAGTCATCCAATATGGACATGGTACAAAAATTGAGACATAAATCCCACAAACTAAGTGAATATAGAGATAAAGTTTTCTAATAGCAGAAAACACAAAAAACAATTATATTGCAAAAGTCAAGATGAAACAAAGGGATAGAGGATGATAAAGAAACTCATAACTGGAGGAGGTCGAAGAATTACAAGAGAAGCTCCCCTCCTTCCTTTTATAAAAAACTGCACACATGGAAATGAGAAAATAGTTGAGCTGTTTCAAGACTTGCTTTTCAAGTCTCTATTTTGGTGTTTCCACCTCCACAACAGCCAAATAGACAATAATGATAGATAACAAAAAACAATAAAAGATAAATGATATAATTGATAGTATAAGAAGAATGAGATCAAGAGACTACAATATGCTATTCGTATACGGAATAAGAATGGTGTGAATTGTAATGACCCTTACTATAAAGGCCACTGAAACCCTCAAACTGGACTTAGGAATTTTGTCAAACAGTTGGCATGTAACCGAATAAGGCTGCAATATTACTAATTGTTGTACAACGAAACCTCAATATATGATGCCAATAATGTATGAACAACAATTCCAGATTATAACACTACCAATCTAAGAGATAGATGATTCTGATTTTATGACAACAAATAGAACTGATTACAATGAGAGACTGTCACAACTATGCACTTCTAATACATCAAGCTCTTGACAATGCAATGTTATGACATGAACAATAACCCAGTTCAGATTTGGAATGCAAATGACGAAACTTTTACAACAGTTATTAATGACTGGAAATAACTATTTATGCAATGACAGTGCTGACTGTTCTAATCCTTAACATGCAATATTTTGGCAATCAATATTTTGTGCACCTGGAACAGCTCCAATTTTGCCGGATATGAATGCTGGATTAATGCCACACGAAGACCTCACAATCTGCCCCCAAACCGATTCACAAAATTGCTGCTGCTGCCCAACTGACAGGGCCGTACAGGTACTGCCTGGTACGGCTGCTAGATAAAAATATTGCAGCGTTTTTTGCCACTCCAAAACCAATAAATCTTGGCGCCTAGGGTTGCTGAATAACCCCCTAAAATATGAAATTCATCCGTCAAGCCAATTAGGAGTTATGAGCAAAAACGTGGGTCCAAACCCTAGACTGGCAGTTTGAAAATAATGCACAACTGTGTCTTCAAACCCTGTTAATCAATCCACAAATGCTAGGGCACAACTGAAACCCTTATTCCAACCAAAGTAAACCCTTATAACTGAATCTCAATGAAGTTCAAATGAGATGGCTGCATTACCAACTCCTCAAATGCAACAATTCAGGTGATATTTCACACCCTCAAAGTCGCCAATCCAAGGGAACGATTCGTTCCCAAAGATCAAATAATAATTTGCAGACCCAAGAGACTACAAATTTGCTCCACAATGGAAGAAGTAGAAGAAATCTCAAATCCAAGCATGTCCAAAATGAGAGGCCAAGCCCTCTATTTATTCACTTTTCTAAGAAGTTGCTAGAACTTCTAGAAACATCCTTTATAAAATCTCATTATAATGCACTTTTTCTAGAACTTTTAGAAACATCCTTTATAAAATCTCATTATAATGCACTTTTTATAATAAAGTAATTTTATAAAATAAAAAGGGCAACTCAACTTAAAATTATAACATGTAGGCCCCAATAACACATAATAATAAAATATAACCTCTTAACACTTCTTCAAGAGCAAGATATGACCATCTGATCCGTAGAATTGACTCTCTCTCCACACCATTTGCCTACGAGAGTCTGGAATAGGCAAAATCCATGATCAATGTCATGTCGAACTAAAGAGGGGACATTACAGTCCGCCCCTCTTGAAATTGCTTGGCCTCAAGCAATCTCAATGCCGGGTGCTGCAAAATAGCTTCCCCCTCCCAAGTAGCATCCTCAACAGGTAGATCTTTCCACTTAACCAAGTATTCTCTGATCACTCTTCTGCGAAGCTGCTTTTCTCTGCTCTCCAGGATAGATTCTGGCACTAAAATCAATTTTCCCTCATCGTCTAAAGGAGGTAATATTGCGGAAGGCACCACATTCTGACCCAACGCCTTCTTGAGGCGGGACACATGAAACACATTGTGCACCCTGCTGTCTGCCGGAAGCTCCAACTCATAAGCCACCTCACCAATTCACCTGATAACCCTGAATGGTCCGTAATAGCGTGGCTTGAGTTTCTCTGCACCACTCTTCTTAAGAGTAGATTGCCTGTATGGCTGCAACATGAGGTAAACCATATCATCCACCTCAAAACTACGCTCAGTCCTCTTCTGGTCTGCATACTGCTTCTGCTGGTTCTGAGCTCTCGCAATATTATCTTTGAGAGTAGCAACTATATCCTTACTCTCCTATAATAATTCTCCTGCACTGGGTACCCGGCTGTCGCCCAACAACAAATCCAAGAAACTAGGTGCTTCATAACCGTAAAGTGCCATGAAGGGTGTCATCTGTATAGTGATGTGATATGTAGTATTGTAACAATACTCGCAGAGATATATCCATCTGACCCAAGCTCGCTGCTGAGCTGCCACATAATTCCTTAAATACCCTTCCACCCATTTGTTCACAATCTCCGTCTGACCATCGGTTTGTGGGTGATAGCTAGTGCTGGGTGTAAGCTCCGTGCCACATAACCGGAATACCTCCTGCCAAAAATGACTCATGAAACGGCTATCCCTGTCACTCACAATGTTCCGAGGCAATCCGTGCAATCTGAAAACCTCCCGAAAGAAAACCTCTGCCACCTGAGCTGCTGAGTGGGTAGTGGTGATAGGAAAGAAATGAGCATATTTTGTTAATCTATCTACCACCACATAAATACAATCCCGTCCTTGTACCTTGGGCAAACCTGTGATAAAGTCCATGGAGATGCACTCCCACTTCCTATCAGGAATCGGAAGTGGCTGTAGGAACCCTGCCGGATAGGTGTGTTCTTGTTTGTTTTGCTGGCAAACAAGACACTCTCGAACGTACTGCAAAACATCAGCTTTCAGCCCCTTCCAAGTGAACCGCTCACGAACTGACTTGTAAGTCTTGAAGTACCCGGGATGGCCTGCTGTCGGTGAGTCGTGAAATGCTCTCAAAATCAGTTGCTTAACCTTCGATCCTGGGACTAGGTAAATCCTGTTCTTGTAAATGATTAAATCATCTACAAGTGTGTATCTGGTATCAATCACTGTTCCCTCCACTATATCGGAGGCCCATGTATCCCTGGCATACTCTGCTATAATCAAGTGTCGCCAATCCTCTGATATCTGAACCATAAGAGTGAGGTGTGGCCTTCGAGAAAGAGCATCTGCAACAACATTCTGAGTTCCCTTGACATATGAGATGTCAAAATCATATGCCTGCAACTTACTTACCCACTTTTGCTGGCGATCATTCAGGTCCCGCTGTCCCAAGAAATGCCTCAAACTGTTATGATCAGTTTTAATACAAAACTTGCTACCCACAAGATATTGTCTGAATTTGGCCAAAGCATGCATGATGGCCAACATCTCCTTATCATATATACTGAATGAACGCTCGGGGCCTCTGAGCTTCCTGCTCTCATAAGCTATGGGGTGCTTATTCTGCATAAGTACAACACCTACTCCCTCTCCAGATGCATCACATTGAAGCTCAAATGGCTTCGTGAAATCAGGTAATGCTAGAACTGGGCACGTAGTCATTATCTCCTTAAATCTCATAAAACAGTCCTGTGCCTTCTGAGTCCACACAAATTCCCCTTTTTTTAGTAGATCTGTAATGGGAGCTGCATGTCGTGAGTAGCCACTGACAAACCTGCGATAGAAACCACATAAACCGAGGAACCCCCTCAACTGTGTAAGGTTCTCTGGTGGAGGCCAATCAACAATAGCGCGAATCTTTTCAGGATCCATCCGCACTCCATCTGCACTAATAATGTGTCCCAAATATAACAGCTCGGTCATCCCTAAGTCACATTTGGACTCTTTTGCATACAAGGACTCCTTCTGTAAAATGCTCAACACTGTGTCCAAATGCTCTAGATGCTCCTGCCATGATCGGCTATAGATCAAAATGTCATCAAAAAACACCAGCACGAATTTCCTCAACTGGTGGTGGAAAACTCTGTTCATAGTGGACTGGAAGGTGGCAGGTGCATTGGTCAGGCCGAAAGGCATGACTACAAACTCAAAGTGCCCACAATGACATCTGAAAGCAGTTTTCTCAATATCCTGTTCACGGACTCTGATCTGGTGATATCCTGATCTCAAATCAATTTTCGTGAAATAACAAGCCCCATGCAATTCATCTATCAACTCATCAATGCGAGGAATGGGATACCTGTTCTTAATGGTTCTCTTATTTAATTCCCTGTAATCAACACACATCCGAAGAGTTCCATCCTTCTTTTTTACCAAAACAACAGAAGATGCAAAAGGTGACTTACTTGGTCGGATGTGCCCCATAGCTAGCAACTCCTCGATGGTCCTTTCGATCTCATCCTTGAGTCGCTTTGGGTGTCGATATGGTGTGATCATGATAGGCTTAGCACCTTCCTCTAGCTCAATAACATGCTCAATGCCTCTGTCCGGTGGCCTGCCTGGTGGAATCTCACTGAATACCTTTTCGTACTTAATCCTCAATTTCTGAATATTAGGATGATATTCCGTCTTATGTTGCTCCTCCTGTGTAGGTGTCAAAGTACAAACTGCTGCCCACTCTATATCATTATGCCTAGTTAATCTCTCCAGCCGCCTAAATGAGATAGTCCTGATGTCTCCATTACGGATAGCCTTAAGCACATGAGTCCTACCATTCACTTCGAATTGTATCTCCATATCCTCTAGTCTCAGGGTAACCACCTTCAATGAATGTAGCCACTGCATTCCAAGTACTATATCCATGTCACCCATGTTGACCACATGATAGTCCGCCTTAAACTCATAGTTGTTCAGGCGCAAAGGTAGGTCTCATACCATCCTGTCACAACGAAGAGTGTATCCATCAGCTACCTTGACTCTTAGTCCCACGAACTCCTCAGTAATGAGTCCACGCTTCTCCACGAATCGTGCATCAATGAAATTATGTGTGGCACTTGTGTCCAATAATGTAATAACCTTCTACTCAGCCAAAACTCCCCGAAGTCTGAAAGATCCCTCTCTCTGGATACTAGACAGTCGTGCTTCCTGTAAATGTAGCTCTGTTCCCTGCTGTTGCCCTGCACTGTCTATCTCCTGCTCTCCCTCTGCTTCATCAAGATCCTCATCATGATGTTCTGAACTATCTGAATCTGAGCCTTCGTAATAAGCCCACATTGCTCGGTTGGTCTTCCCTTTTGGCCTCATAGGACAGTCATGGCCATACTCATACGGGCCTTTGCAATAGAAGCATAGCTTCTTCCTACGCAAGTCATTAAGTGTCTCCTTGTCCAACCTCTTACTTTCCTCCTTAGGTAGCTGCGCCTCTCTATGAAAGGGTTTCCTGTCCCTATCTTTTCCTGAAGGGAAACTCTTTGCCTGGAATTTATTTTTAGAAGCTGAAGAGGAATCCATGTCACGAGCTTCTTAATGGCTTCCTGCAAAGTGGGAGGGTTGAGAGCTTTAATCCACCCTCTCAACGGACTGTTAGTAAACGGCACCTCCCCGCGTTAAGGGGGCAACCCCAGGATAGCCTCGCTGGCGAGGACCCCGGACACGTGGTAGCGACAAACCGCACGGACAGACCTACGTCACCTTCCGTTAGGGGCCCACTTTGGGGACATCACATGAATGACCTCCCTCGAAGATCAAGCTTGATGGAACAAAGGAAAAGAGGCCACAATGATGAAGATTCAATGTTGTGAAGACCAGAAGGTTGTATTCAAACCGTCCCAATACAATAAGAAGATTGTGAAGAAGCTATTGAAGACCAAGTGGTATACCTCAAGAGCCAAAGTGAATCAAGAAAGTTGAAGGCGGCCAATTGAAGCTCAAGAATGGAGTTTTAAGGTTGCTGGTTTGACTTTAGGCATTGATGGGTGGTGGCAAGAGGTGTTGCACTGTTGGGGTGGTAGTTGTAATGGTTCAATGCATCACTGCAGGCATATAGATTTGCAGAAACAATGAGTGTTGCCTGGACGTTTCCGCTAGGTGCACTTATTTGGGTCAACTAGGGCTTGTGACCAAGAATCTAAATGGAGGACAAGGCAAAATGAAGACTTGCATGGAATTCTGTATTTCGGCTAAGGTAGGGACATCACATAATGGTAAAGTACACAAGGGCACAATTTATAATATTGCAGATTCAAGACGAGTGGTTGGTGGGATGATAGATTTGACAAAATCTTTGTTATATGGTTGTTTTGCATGCAATATTTGCAAGTCATAAAAGGATACACAGGTTCCAATTTGGGTGGATAAAAACTTTAAAGGATCTATTCATTGTATTCTTTTATTATAGCTTTAAATTTTGGCAATTTCCTTTAATTAATATGAAACAACCAAACTTTCCTCTAATCAATATAAACTGATTTGAATTAGAGTTGTTGTGAATATTACTTGTGAAGGAATTTGGATTAGGAAGGTCTTATATTATCTTCTTGCGATGCAGAGATGTAATATCAATTATTTTGAACAAAAGGTGCGATTAAGCTGGGAGAAAGAATTCATTTTACACACTTGTACAAATTAAATTGAAATCCGTCAGAGCTTTGCTTGTGAGAAGACTCAAAAGGGAATATTCATAATCATATATTTATGCAGTCTGCAGGCAACTGTCTTAGATTGATATGTTATTTGCATGGCACTTTTATTGAAATGCCGCATTAAGAATATTTGATGTCATTGATGCTATTTTTGTATGATATAATTTTGATGAATATGTGCTACAAGGAAAGAGCTATATCAGAAAATTATTGCTGTAAATTGTTGAAGCCTATATATATATATAAATTGGAAAAGAAGGGTAAACTAATGCTGACAATTTCCTGGTTTTGATATGATCTTGTTCTATGCTCTTAATGCATTGAATTCTGATATCGTCTCATGTCATATTATTCTTTCATAGCTGTACTGAATTGTTTCATTTTATTTTTTTGATATCACAGGTGCGTTATTCGTGGCTGTGTCCCAAAGAAAATTTTGGTCTATGGTGCATCTTTTAGTTCTGAATTTGAGGTGATTTTATGTTTTACTTGTGTTTTTTTGCTTGGAGCTTTGGAAGTAAGTTCTCAAATTTGTGATTTCTTCACCATGTGATCTGCATGCTGATTCCTATTTTTCAAAATAAGGCATTTGTCAATTGTAATCCCACATGATTTTGTAATAAGAAATACATAGATGAAACACGGACACAAACCTGTAGTTGATGAAAGTTTGTTATGTAATGGTAAGAAAGAACTGTTACTCTGCGTTTAAATCTTTTCCAAAAAATGAATACGCAGCCTTTCTTGATATACTCGTTATGCAATGGGGAAAATACTTATACTGCATATTCTAATGAAAAAGTAAGGATACATTGTTGAGGGTCAGAAACAAATTGATTTTGTTGAATAATACCATACAGTTAAATGTGTAAATTTTACTTTGACCACAACCTACATGCCACAAATGCTATACCTTCAATTGAGTCGACTCTTTAGACTTATCTGAAATTTGATTGTTTTGATGGATTGTTAAGAGAGAGACTGGCAAAGAGATGAATACAGAACTGTTTTGTTAGTAATATGTTCATCATCGTTTATGACCCCAACAAATATTTCTTAGCATTCATTTGAGCATTTTAGTTTCTTTGATGACCACTCATTTGCAATATTCCTTGATATAAATTTTTATCTTAACAATTTTTTTTTGGTGATTCTAACCAATAGGTGTAAACCATGCCAATGACTAATTTTTGCAAGGAGATGATCCTTGGGGTGCCAAAGCCAAAGGCAATTACTAATGATAATGCTGACTATTCTTGGAAGAGCAACATGGACCCTTGGCTTTTGTGTTGTTTGAGACTACTATATTGGAACACAATGTCTCAAATATCTCAAAGAAAATGTATCATATGTTATAAGCAATGGGAGATTACATGGTGTAGTCAAACAACATATTGGCTTTGAAACGGTGAACCACGAGGATGATTTCTAGGATAGGAACAACTTTGGCATGCAGTGACTTGGGAGAAATGTTCACCTTCTGCCTTACCATCTCCTTCATGGTGCCCATAGAACACCTAGGAGTCCCCTAACCATCTTGGGGATGCCAAAGCATCTCCCATGGTACCTAGTCAAAAACTCCAACTCAAACAGAAAAAGGTGATATAATCGTGAAAGTGACATTCATAATGAAGGTTTGTGTGGTTTTGGAGGAGTTATTTGTGTTTTCTTGCAAGGGATGTGCTCCTTGACAGCACTAGGGGCACTTTCCCTTGACTCCATACTTCCACCCATTGTTGCTATTGTTAATTCAATCGCTGCGATGTTATTTTATGTTTAATAGCTTGAACTTCACTTAGTATGCCAAGTTTCATTTACAATTCTTGTTCTTGATTTTCTCACAAAGTTCGAAATCTCCCTCCACCATTGTTAATGTTTGAATGTCAATGTTATCATTGTCATGTTCTTAATGTTTATTGCAAGTGTTAGCCAGGGATGCATCCCTAGTATTTTTTTTTCAGCCGTGCATGTCTGGGAAACATTCTGCGGACGGGGGACACCTAGGGGACTTTGACTTTGACTTCTAGAGGAAATCTGATTTTGACTCTCAAAGTAACACAAATTTGGCATATGAATTCTGCTCATTCTTGTATGTTAAGGTTCTATTATGCATCAGTGCATGCTTTATCCATGTTTTAATATGAATGTTTTAAATTTTTCTACATATTTTAATTTTCCTTATTGTCATATAGCTGTCCTCTTTGCCGTCCCCTAGCCATCTCCCAAATTGGCAGAAAAAATTGTCGTCCGAGAAAATTGCCTGCTGCTGTACCCATCCCATAAACTTAACATTGTTTATTAGGGTAAATTTTACATTGTATGTCAAAGTTCCATGTGCAATTCTTATAGTTTTTTTCTTACACATCTTGTAACTGATTTTTCAAGTACCACGAGTTTGCGCCGTATGTTCATCGCCCCACTCCACCATTCCCCTACCATAACCAAACTGAGGCCCTTGGGCCACTTGACCCTGAAACTCACCCCTTTGTCCTTCCATCATGAAACTCTCTCGAAGTATGCTTTGAAACAATCACACATTCACAATAAATGTGATGCATCATACATACCAGCAGCAATTATTAATTGGGCAAGATGCTAGAGGGTTAGAAGCCAAAGCTGTTAATTTTTGAGAAATCAATGTTTACTCTCCAAGGTATAACAAATATGCTTTAGAGGTGCTTGTGCGCTTTGCGGGTTCCACTTGATTTGTGATTATTGACTAATAATTTTTATGAGTTGAGTATGCTACAAAGTAACTACAACTTATGGAAAAATGGGAAATATTGTAAATATATATGCATAATCAAAACCACCTTGAAAATATGATTCTGAATGCTATACATTGTTCATAGCAATAATAACAGATTCTGTCAGTGGGAGTTGCATATTTAGTGCAGCTTCTAATTTGGTTTGACAAGACTTGGATATGGCAATAATACTGTTTTACAGGGATTCAACTGGACCTTTTTTGAACTAAGCATAATGTTCTTTTCATGACAGTTGAGTTGCCCTGATTTTGCATTTTCTGTGCGATTTCTCTAAGATAAAATTGGGCTACATGTGCAGGGAGCAGAGTCACTCTTTAAATCATATAGTATGAAATCATTACCGAGGTTGACTCTGGATCTCTAAATTTCCTAATTAAACTACACAAACTTTTAAGAAGAGAAAAGAAAAAGTTGAAATGCTGGGAAAAAAGATATCGAACTACAATATATTGGTAGTATTTTATGGATAATTTTGTTTATTTTATGCATATTATGGAAATATATTGATTTGCCATTAATATCAAAATTTTGAATATCATACATACTTTTGTAAGGCCATCCACAAGATGTAACAAACCCATGTAGAAAAACAAGAAACAGAAGACAAAAGTACTGGATCCTCATACCTACACACATATCAGGACTGACAACTCAATCAAATATATAATTAAGATGAGAGTTAAAGGACTTGGGGGAAATACTTATTCATTTGTTTTATTCTTTGATTTTCACTGGGGTTCCATTGAATTTGTTCCAGTTGATTTATAGGAAATACTTTAATTTATCCTTGTTGCATGACATCCAGGATTCAAGAAATTTTGGATGGGATATCAATGGGCCAATCACTTTTGACTGGAAAAGGCTTCTGGAAAATAAGGTATTGAAACATGTTTAGTATGATAGATAGAATGCTACAGGGCAAATTCATGTAATTCTTGTAATTGGTTTACACAAGGTCGGTCCAAATGATTTTCTATTTGAAAGGATTGTAGAGCTAGATTTCCATATTATACTCATTTCAATGCTTTTTTGATATTTACATAAAGGGATTGGTTGAGAATATGTTTTTGGAATAAGGTTTTGGTTTGTGTTCTGTTAGCAGCTTGGAATACAAATATTAGCTAAATTTTCGCATACAGTCTGTTCCTTTTTCTAATGCTGTTTCTAGCTATATCTTTAGAGTTGCTTCTGCTTTCAATATCTCACAACAGTTATATTTGGCTTCTTTGTAAACTGCAAGGAATCATTTTTTTCCTACTGTTGATGGAACATGATTATAATGCCTTGCCCTGAGAGAAGACTACACGGAAGTCCAAATTTCTTGTAGTTTTCAATGTTGAGCTTTATAGCTTCTTTTTAGGATTTGTTTAAAATGTATGGCCTTAACACTTACCCTGATTTTAAACTTTTTTTAGACTTCTCATGTAGTTTAAGTTGATCATCTAGTCCGACTTATTCTGCAAGTAGTAAGATATATTCTATGTTATGTTTTCCTCAAGCTGATACAACAGCTTATCATGCCTTGTAACATTAATCTTTTAAGAAGAATGCGTTTCTCTTTGATTGTTAAATAGTAATGCCTTCATTTTAATTGTTATCTACTTGGTCTTCCCAAAAGTGCATTTTTCTCATCTAATGGGTTGATCCCATTGTGCACTTTGTGTTCAAAACCATCCAATATTTTACTATTTTGGATTGACATCTAAAAATTTATTCAGTGATACTTATCATTTGAATTCTTTTTTGATAATATATTGCACAGTACGAGATAGTTTTAAAATTTGAGGGCAAGAAACCTGCTAGAATCCCCATTGTAAGACAGTGAAAGAGATAGCTTTCTTGATTATAATTATGTTTTAACTGCTTTTTCTCGACTATTACAGACAAAAGAAATAACAAGGCTCAATGGAATCTACAAAAGATTGCTTACCAACTCTGGGGTTACAATGTTGGAAGGGGAAGCCAAGTTAGTTGAACAGCATGAAGTTGAGGTGATACTTCCAGATGGGGCACACAAGCACTACACAGCTCAGCATATTTTAATTGCGACTGGTAGTCGAGCTTCACAACTAAATATTCCCGGAAAGGTAGTTTTCTGCTAAATCATCCATCTATTTACACAACTCTTTGTATGATCTAGTATTTCCGGAATTCTATGTGATTTGTTATATTTCATCTTTTCTATGCTGTATGTTTAAATATTCTTGCAGTCTCCAGCTCTTTTCTTCTTTGCTTGTCATCAGAACACATTATTGTGTGTTGTCATCACATATAATTACCTTCCTAATGTTCATGCATTACACATTCTGAACTCTTTATTTTTTTTTTCTGACTTCTGTATTGTCTTCTGTTGGGACTTAATTTATACTAAATTTCTGTATTAGATTTGAATTGTATTGTTCCCTGATAGGATTTGTTATTCATGTTATTAGATTTAAGCTATCTTTAACACTCATATCCAACCTTATTACTATTTCCACCCAAGGATGGAAGGTGTAGGTGTTATCCAAGATGCCTTGAAAACAACAATGGATTCCCTTAAAACTTATAGGTCCAAGTCTATATCATGAAGGCTTATCGAATGCTGACCCCTACCCTCTCTTGGGAAAAGATCCATTTGCTTGGATTCATACAAGCTCCTCCTTGGTAATATCACAGACTTCCCTTCTATTAATCATATAGTAATAGGATTTAAATATAATTTCTGTATACAATTATCAATGATATATATAAGGATCTCTCATCCTAATAGAATGCAAATAAAATATTCTGCAATTCATCATTGATTTATAGATAAATTACTGTATATCACTATGCTGTCATATGATACATGCCAGACATCTAATAAAATGAATCCTCTTTTAATAGGTATTATTGATATGTATTTTGAATATCAGATGTAAATAATTGTTTTTTTTCTATTCAGTGATCAATATGAATTATATTTAATAATCTCCTATTCTTTTGTTTCTTTTTTTTCTAGCTTCAATTAAGTTTGATTGGTATTATATATAGTGCATTTTGGGAATTGTTGCGAATTTGGTTGTATTCTAAGAGATGTGTGTATGGCTCCTCACATCTCTTCATAACAAATACGCAATAAATCTGTTTGTGTTGAGTTGTATAATGTAATGTCCCCTATTTGGAGGCTATCAATAACTATTTTTTATCATCCATTACTACACAAACAATTTGATTATTTTTAAGTAAACAATATATATCCTGTAATGCATCTAGTAATTAACATGTTTAAACCTTGATTCTTTACATCCCTCCTACACCTATCCTAAGGAGAATGTGGATTTACTTGTTGTAGGGTGCTGGACACCAATACATCCTCTGGTTTTACTCTGCCTCTACCTACACAACACCATCTATCAATTCTAAAGAGTATAATAAGAAAATAAGAGATTCAACTTTAAACATTCTAATTCCTTTGCAATTACTTATACATATAAATCTATTTATTATTATATAAGCATTTACTATCACATATATCCCTAATAAATATAAATAGTCCCATAATATATTTCTATAATCTTCTCTATCAAATTATCATTTATGTATTGAGTACCTTGTCATATATTAAAAATCCTAATACAACTCAATATCCATTCATCTTGCTAAAATTAATGGGTATACATCTTTATAAACATAATGTTTTAATTAAAAAGATGTCCCTTGTAATTAATAATTCTCATCACCTTACCTACGATGTGCAGTCATCTTGCTACGTGGCTACAAGTTTCTTTATTTCACCCCCCTACAATTTCGGTTTTGACTATTATGAATTGTTTTACTCTATGATTTTCCTTTGGAACTAATATCCATGTCAAATATAATATAGAGAATGTAACCTCCTTTGTATTTTGATCGCTATGGATGATGTCTTCTTTTTTGTTTCTGTGTTTTTGTCTGATGCCCTTTGACCCCGTTATGTCAATGGCTATATATGCCTTTGGACTCAAGGGACATGCCCCTTTGTTTACGTAGTTCATTGTGTAGGTAAGTAAAATAGTTTATTATTAAAATTCTTGTCATTCTATTATAAAACATTATCAGTTTAATAAGTTATTTAATATCTTTGTTATTTTGCATTTAGTGATTATTGAATCATGTTGATATTAAGATTCATTCATCTATTTAACTTTATGAAGTTAGTTTATTATATTTTGTTATTTCATTTATTAAAATTTATTGTTAACCTTATAATGATTATTATATAATGATGTTATTAATTTAAGAAATGATTATTACAATTATATTGATTATATGTAAATTGCAAGTAAAGCAATTGTGTGTATTACTAAATTAGTTACAAGAAAAATAATTATGTGTATTATTAGATTAATATATTGGGTGTACATTAATGAAAGTCCATGACAGCTTATATATTCTTAATAATCTATCATTATCATATTAGTAATATATTATATCATTAGACCAAAATTAATAATATTAGTTTATATCTTTTAGTCTATTATCTATCATTATTAGGCCTTGTGACATATAATAATTACTAAATATTATTAGTAGTAAGCTTCCTTGCTTGTACGTTGTCTTATAATATTAATCGAGCCACTTGGCCATGTAATCTTTGATTATCGATTTCAATACTTCGACTAGTCATTGCATTTGTAGGCACTGTTTTTCTTTTTTGAAAGGAAATCGTATCTTTTGTTCTTTTGTTCATTTTCGCTTGGAGGTGGGGAACTCTTACACTTCTGGGGCTGTGTGGTACATCCTATGTTTTGGGAAATTCTTGGGGTTTTTTGAGATGTGCCTTCTGTGTTTCTGTAATGTCCCTGGATTTCTTGGATGTATTGCAGAAAAACCATCTGAAAATTTTGAGTTATTTCAACACAAAACTAGATATGAGGTAAACTCTATTGTGAGCAAATGAGGGTGACACTCTAGCATTGCACAATTAAACTGAGATAATGTGGTTGGATTTTCAACTACGTGAACAATGAAATATGTTGCTTGTTTGGGTAATGTCTCTCAGTTTTGTTGTTGTGTTGTATTCTCTCCAATTTACAAGTAACACAGAGTTTCTCTTATGGAACACTATTTTGTTGAACCATTTCAAGAAATGGAGGCCATCTATTTGGTGGGAATATTACAGATTTGTTTCAAGGACAATTTTTCTTTATCTTATTTGGGATATTAAAACTGTTGGTGTAACTCTCTAATTGAAGTTGCCATCTAACTAAAGGATCTTAACACATAATCATGACCCTTTTCTATTACTTAATGCAAAGAAAATTGACTTTAAAACAAAAAGAAAACTGTTCTTAGTCTTGTCAAGGGCAAGTTATATTGCATGGTCAAAATCTGGATGTGATGCTCAATTGTCGTAGCTGTGTAAGCTGCTGCTGAAGTGTATACTATCGTTCTGTCTTATAGAGCTGTCCAACTACTGTTGAATCTTAGTAAACTGAATATACAATGTGCACAATCATGGCAAACAGAATTATGTATGCATTTATTTGGTTGATCTTGGTATGAGAAGCAAACTAGTTGTTTTATCAATTGATTGTCCTATAGTAGTATGTAACAAGATTGCCTTGTTTTAACAGATAGCTTTGTACTGTAGCATTATAAAACTACATTATTTTATCTCCAAGTTCATTACTTTTTCATTGATTAATGTGCAGGATTTAGCAATAACTTCAGACGAGGCATTAAGTTTGGAAGAGCTACCTAAACGAGTTGTTATTTTGGGTGGAGGGTATAACCTTCTTTGCATTACGAGACCTTTTTTAGAGATTTATATTGAAGATGCCCACTTAAGTTTATATGATTCATGCTAATTAAAGTTAAATATTCCCTGCTTTGATGCAGCTTTGTCTGACAGTTGATGAATCCATTGACCTCTGGAATTGTTTTGCAGATATATAGCTGTTGAATTCGCTGGAATATGGAATGGAATGGGCAGCAAAGTAGATTTATTATATAGAAAAGAGCTTCCATTAAGGTATAAATATTTGTTTGAAATGTTTATGGAACACTGCAAAATTCATTCATTTGCTGTCATCATTCTTTTTGCTTTCTAGATTTCTCATTCACTATCCTATTGTCTGCAATTACTATTAGTATCTCGAACATTGAATGATCAAATTGGTATTTCATTATGAAAGAACCAATCCAAATATCTTGAAGTTCAGCTCTTTGCTTATTGCAAGCAAATTAGGTATTCCATTATGAAAGAACCAATACAAATATCTTGAAGTTAAGCTCTTTGCTTATGCTCTTCGCTTATTGCAAGCAAATTTGGGTGACACGTTTTGCACCTTGGAAGAAGAAAATGCCCTGAGTTATGAGCTTGAATGATTTTCTGTTTGATTCCTAATTACTAATTCATAGCTCTTAATCATGAAGCTTCTTTTGAGATCTTTAGTACAAAATGTCTTTTGGTTTTGTCCCAATTTTCTTTTGGTAAGAAATCCATAGCAGAACATTCAATTGGAGCATATGAAACTGTAATGTCCCTTCTCAAATGACTGGTCATAGGGAGTCAAATTATAGGCTGCCATATCTCAAATTATAAGCTACAATTTATAATTAATAAAGGGAACAAGTGAAATATGGCCAAAATGCTAAATTACAATGAATAATAATTATAATTATTCATTAAAATATAAAGAGGGGGGCCATACTAAGATATAACATTATATCAACCTAGGTAATATTACATAGGGAGCTATTTAAATATTGAATGAAGTTGTATTAATTCTTCTAAGTCACTTGGAAGGACACATCTAGAGATATCGACTGCTTTCTGGAGTTTGAATTAGAGTATGGGTTGGGAATTGAGGATCATTATTCATTACTTCTTTTTATCATATCAAAGGTTTGTGGAGATCTGCAATTTCTGATTACAGGATGAAATCCTGTATTGCCTGGTCTGGACAAAACCCTTGTCCATGGAGGCATACAAATGATGTAACTGAGCTAGGGTGGCTGCAATTTATGATATAAGGTAAGCACTGGGAAAAATAAGAAGACTTTACAGTGATTTTGGCATCCTTTTCTCAGACCCAGACAACTCATTTCTCCAATCTGAGACAATTATCATGATGGCAGCAATTATCAGCTTCATTGGAATACAATCAGACAGGATCATTATTCATTACTTCTTTTTATCGTATCAAAGGTTTGTGGAGCTTTGCAATTTCCGATTACATGATGAAACACCTGTATTGTCTGTGGTCTGGACGAAACCCTAGTCCAGTGGAGGCATACAAATGATTTAATGATGTAATTGAGCTGGGGAGGCTGCACTTTATGATATAAGGTTAGCGCTAGGGAAAATAAGAAGAGTGTTGATGTTTGGTAGCTTCAGTTGCATAAAGTATGAGACTAAAGTGCAGGAAAATATATATTACATATATGTGAGATATATAAAAATTAAATATATATATTAAATATATGAGATATTATATAATCAAATAATCATTTGTTATTATATTAATTAGTTAATAATGGATAGACATGTCTCAGGAGACATGTCTCTCCATGTCTCTGCCTTAATATAATTAAGAGTGATATCGTTGCCATTGGAAAACATAGACCATAATAGTGTAAATATTCTGCAAATTCTGTTATTAAATCAGACTTAGATAATACCTTCTATGCTTGTTGTAGATGATCTTCTTTATCTTCTGAATGTAAGAGGTGTTATCAGAATATTAAATGCTGTTCTGAAATTTGTTTCATCTCTGCAATAAATTCTTATAGGTAGAATTGCTTAAAGGAGTAGACTTATATTTCTTGTGTGTCCTTTAACTACATTTCCATCTTATATAAATATCAAACCAAAGGGTATGTCTCTCTAAGAGACATGTCCCTATCTAGGTTGGCCATGGTTAGTTTATCTAGAATCAGCGCTCAAGGGAAAAGACATTAGTTAGTGTTTATCCTAACTAATCAAAGACAAGTTAGACTTATCTAAATAACCCAAGGGAGACGCCTATCCTTACTAAGACAAGGCAATTTATATATGTAGCCTATCACAATGAAGGCATAGGTTACTTACTCTGATCTGTACGGTCTTTACTGTCAGATCAGCATGATTAATAAGTTACAGAATTAACACTTCCTCTTAAGTTAATAAACATACTGAGAGATAACATATCTAGCATCATCAATTAAGATGAATAAACATAGATTGATACTCTATATCTATCTGAATCTTCAGAGTATGTGATGTCATGAACACATGATACTATGTCATGTTACTAAACTTGGAATATGACATATCACTGATAGTAGTGATAACAGTATTGCAAAGAATATAATATACAGGCTAAATCCAGAGAATAATTAAATTCTTCATTTATCCAAGTTGTGACTCATAGGAACTGGTATTCCTATATCACAACATGATCCTGAGTTAAGATCTACCAGAACATAGAATAAACTCCAGAGAATAATAAAATTCTTCCTTTATCCAAATTGTGACTTATAGACATAAGATAAGATAATGATATTAATGTCCAACAAAAGACCAAAAAGAGGTCTATGGGATTGAAAGATTACAAACAGTTAGGTTGAGACTAGCAGGAACACACAAAGGTGTCCGAAAATAAACGAAAACAACCAAAACAATAACAACCAACAAAGAACACAGAAAACGCTAGGAGTCTTTCTTGGGTGAGAAGAAATTAGTCATTGAATGATACACATGCTAATGTGTGAGGCACTGGATTGTCTCTGGCTATTCGCAGAGGAGTGTCACCGGTGCAAATACCCAGAATGGGATTTGACACATCTAGAAAGCCCATAAGAACAAATAGAGCTGGAAGGCCTTTTTACACCCCGCAAAGGAGATAATGGTGTAAAAAAGGCAGTAATGAGCTGAGTAGATGAGTTTCGGTGAGGAAGCAATGATTGGATCGTGCTATCACGGAGCGTGGTGGGCTCACAAAGATAAAGTGCAAGGCATCTTTGATCATAATAGCTGAAAAAGTCGTAAAGAGAAAAGCACTCCCGGAAAAGACAGAAGAATCTCTCTTTGATCTCATAGTAAATAGGGCATCGAAAAAGGAAATGAGCCTCATTCTCCATCTCCCCTAAAGTACATAGCATACAGATCTGCTGCCCACTATCAATATGATGATCAGTCTGAGCTCGAAGAGGAACCAACTTTGAAAGAACCTGAGGAGATCCATAGGGCATGAGATCATCTCCGTGAAAGGTAGCTAGGACAGACAATGTTCCCATCAAAAATCTCCAAAAAATGCTCTGCATAAAAGGACATCCGTGGGCGTAACCCGCCAGGAGTGTTAACCCAGGTAGTGGTAATGTAACGTCTGTAGATATCAAAATGAACATGCTCATTCAACTCCTGCCGAGAGGGGAGAAGATAAAAAGGGGCATCCAAAGAGAACTTAAAGGGGGGAGACGCTCAATGTCAATCCCAATTGAACACAGTAAAGAAGAAACCTGTGCATACCAACATCGTGCGCGAGAACCAAATTTAGCATCCGCAGTAGAAACAAAAGAATAGTAAGTTAAATAGGAGTAGCGGTTCCGGCCCCCAGTAGTATCCACAAACTCACGAAGACGATGAAGGAACCAAACCAAATAAAAAATGGCCGCGAGTCTGAAAGGATGAGCACCAAACTCAGCAAAAATGACCCTGTGAGGAGTGAACCTATGGCATCTGATGATGTGCCTCAAGAACATAGTCTGAACCCTCTCAATCAAGGCCCAATTAGAGCTAAGAAGAGAAGGGCCATAGACCACAGATCCATAAAGAACAGTCGGCCGCACAAGAGCATCTAAGAGAGATAGCTTAGATGAGGTATCTTGGAAGTGATGCTTGAAACACTATTTCTCGAGCAAAGCAAGAGAATCCATACCCTTATTAACTCTAGGCTGAATAGCTGGTCTCGTACTAAACCGCGGACCGGAAAACATAACCCCCAGATATGTGTAGGATGAAGTGATCTCAATCTCTTGGCCCTGAAAAATGAAGTGAAGATGAGAAGTCATTAAACCATTAAAGACCATGACCCGAATCTTACCCAAGTTAACCACAAGCTGTCGTTGATCACAAAATAAAGCTAAGCCATCAAGAAGTCTTTGTAACCTATCAGGAGAGGAAGCAAGAAGAACCACATCATCCGCAAAAAGGACGGAGATCAAAACCTAATGAAGAAAACGATCATCCCCTGGGAGCAAAGACTTCAAGAGAAAGTCTTCAAGCTCATTGATATATAACCGAAATAAAGTAGGAGAGAGAGGACAACCTTGTTTAACCCCAATGGTACTATGGATCGGATCCAAGAAGCCTAATCTACATCACAATTTGATCTTGAACTCACCTAGGTTATACAATAGAACTCTACTATTTAGCACATTATCTAAGAGATTGTCATCTCGCATAATGTTGTTCATACAAGTGTTCATTATCTCAGAGATCATCACCTCTAAAATAATGAATACAAATGGTGGAGCCCATAATAGTCAATAGGTCGACAATAAAATTGCTTTATTAATAATTTAAAGAATACAAATGGATTACAATTCAACCATACCAAGTCTTTTCTTGAAGTGATCTATCTTTACTCGAGAGAGGGGTTTGGTGTGAATATCTGCTGTTTGATTTGCAATGCAAATGTATTTTAATTTTACAATATTCCTGTCTACCATATCTCTTACATAATGGTAAGGAATTTCGATATGCTTGGACCTGTCATGGAAAATTGGATTCACCAAAAGCTTGATGGAACTCTGATTATCACAATGAATAATTGTAGGATTCATGGCTTGACCAAATAATCCCACAAGTAGCTTTCTAAGCCAAACTGCTTCCCGAGAGGCCATCACTGTTGCAATGTATTCGGCTTCTATGGAACTTTGTGCTATTGAAGACTGTTTTCTACATATCCAAGATATCATTGCTGATCTTGAACTGAAACAACAGCCTGAAGTACTTTTTCTAGCTTTAACACTTCCACCCCAATCCGAGTCTCTGAATCCATGTAAATCTGAGTGAATTTTCTCATATTTGAGCCTAAGGTTAAGAGTGCCTTGTAAGTATCTCATAATGTGTTTGACTGCAACTAGGTGAATCTCCTTTGGCTCACACATAAACTGACTTAAGGCGTTAACAGCATAGCAAATATCAGGTCTTGTATTTTCCAAGTACATAAGGGACCCAATCATCTATCTGTACAGTAGAATCTATGGAAGGTGATTCTGCTGTTGCTTCTTTAAGTTTATGTATACTAGTCTCTTTTGGAGAAGACATAGACTTGCAGTTCCACATTCCAAATCTCTTCAAGATATCTAATGTATATTTCCCTTGATTAAGTATAATGTTGTCAGAATTCTGTCTTACTTCTAGTCTTAGGAAGTAATGAAGGAGTCACAAATCAATAATACAAGAAGATCTCTCTTGGGAGGAAGATTTAATAAGAATATCTACCAATGTTGGCATTAAAAAAAATGCAAAGATGGGAGGTAATCAATGATGGAGGAGAATAGCGAAGGGCAAAAGGATATTAAGTCTGACCAAAGACTCAAGAGTTGACAAAAATCTGTGCAAGAACCACCAATGTTTATAAAAAGCAATAGACAGTGGGAGACCTTAATTGAGTCATGAGCAAATTAATTTTGCAACCACTTGGAATTTACAAAGGAGTACAGTCAGCAGGTCTCAATTGTTCTAGGCGCAAATGTCCATACTTCATCAAAGGTGGGATCATAGTCTGTTGGAAAATCAGTACGATCATCATACAAAAATAGATGGTTACTACCAATTGCATTTAACAGAGTTTTATATACAACTGGGCATAAGTTGGACATAATCTAGGTGCATAGAGAAAGCCATTACACATCTCCATATAATTAGGCATTGACGCTTTGCATAAATGTGGTCTTGTTTGTCGATGTTGTGCAAATGGGATATAACCTCCGAAAAAAATAAATATGAGAATCATCATTTAAATGACACCCACAAATAGAGCGATAAGGATGAGTATACGTGAGGAGATATATTATGAAATATGTGAGGAGATATATAACGTAGAGAGAAATAACATCATTGAATAGGAAGACATTTTCCTTGGTGCTTCAACCCATTAATGTAGGTTTAGAAAATAGCCTAGCATATAATATAAAACGAAATAATCATCAACGACAAAAATGCTAAGTTGTCGGTTTGGATTCTGGTTCGTATGTGGGTTTGATATTCGGGTTCGGCATTCGCTCAATTTTTTTTGGGCTAGGTTCAGTTCTTTTTGGGTTCGTTCCTACAAGTTTTTAAAAAAAAAAAAGGAAAATTACTTACATGTATATTAGAGTAAATATATATATTTCCTAATCCTTTTTAAATATAAAGGATTATTTATGAGCCTTATACAATATTAATAAAGTTAATATAAAATATAACAATCAAATAATAAATAAAGTTAATATTAATATAAATATGTTATTAATTCTAAAAATTGATTAATGCTAGTTATTAATAACTTTGGTAAAACATGATTTAACTCGAATAAATAAAGAACAAAGGTTTATGTTCTTGTTTTGTTGATTTATAAAGGCAATTAGAGTTCATGTTTAAATTTGTAGGAGTAGAAAACATTACAAATGTGGCACTAAAAATGCAAACTACTTACATAGACCCAATTCTGTCTTCCCCAGACAAGGTCAAGAGTAATAATAAAAAACAAAACCAAATATTAACAAATTATTGCATAGGTTTGAAATTTGAATTCTTTCTTTCGGTTCTTGATAGATCCATCTGGGTTTTTCCAGGATCATACCACAATTTCATGGCGGCGAAATGAATCAGTGAAACGTCAAGTCGCAAGATCAATCATGAGTCGCGGCATTGAGACATTGAAACGTCTGATGTAATGTTTGCCGTTGTGGGAGGAAGAGTTAAGTCTTAATGTTTAACGGTTTAGGACATCCTGATTTCGCTTCTTACTTTTTAAAAATTAGGTTTATACTTTCATTTGGTAGAAAACATTAAAAATGAATTTGGAAAAGTCAACATATTCGCAATCGCAAAATTTGTTGACAAGTCATTCCCATTTTGCACTCAAAAACAAATGTTATCCCATATTTATTGCCAAATCAACCAAGGTCCTGCACGTCGACTTTGCAGCGATTTTTGTAGAGATTAGGCAAATATGGTAACGTAGCAAAATTGAATGGATAACACGCAACAAAGGCAGATAAATGAAATAATTTGAAATGAGCAAAATAACTACTAAGACATAACATATATGTGACTGGTGTTAAAAGATTACAAATGCAACCCCTTTATTGGCTCAACTTGATAATAAATGCAAAAGTCATGCATGGGTCCATACAAAATCATCCAAGCCCATTGCTTGACACTAGCATCGAAGACGAGAGTTTGTGAGGAAAGTCAAAGAGGCACGCATGATACCGCCAAGCAAAGGTGACGTGGATGTCATTGTGATAGGATGGTTATAAGGATAAGTGTGTAGGCATGGGTACAAGATTGCTCACCCTCCTAGGTATCATAATTTTATTGTTGTTATGATATTAGATGGTATTCTCATTGTTATGATTATTATAGTGATTGCTATATATGTATGATGAAATTAATAACTTTTAAGTTTAAATCATAATAGTGTATAATGGAATTGAGTTATATATGGAAATAAAGAATATGGGAGAATAAGAGAATATAATTTGTATTTGATATTCTTTATAAGGAAGATATAAGGACTGAAACTAATATTGTATCTATGAGCTTGGAGCAATAATCTATCAATAGTGCTAAAGTGGATCAAGTATTGTCTGAATGACATTATCCTTATACTACAAAAGAGAAGTATTTTCAGATTATTATATCTGGAAAACTACCTTTATTTTTGTTGTTAATCTCTTAATTGTATTTCTATAAGTACTAGTAAAGCTATTTTCCTTGATCTTTTCTTCCAAAAATGTTATTGTAGGAAGAGGGAGATTGATATCAGATTCAGAGAGAGTCTGATGCTTCTTCAAAGGTAAAGGAGCCCAGAAGATTATGTTAGTTGATCTTTGAAGATTTTGATGATATCATAATGAGAGGGAATTTTGACTTAATGTAATTTTTTGGTATCATGTGTGTGACTACAAGATTAATGGGACTACCCCCTGTGTGCATTACTAGGAAGTGATGACTTCCAAATGATCATCACTTGTATTTGCAAAAGTTATTGAAAGTTGATGATCTTACAATAACTTAATTTTCTATTATGATGGATATCTTATGATGTCTATGCAAATCATGATAGATTATAATTTGCATTGTGGATGTTCATATGGTAAGCATTACGAGAATGCATGTGCACATATCTTATGAACATTTTGAGTACATGGCGAATGCTATGCAAATTAATTTTTAGGAGGCCATTACACAGAGGACCTAGTGAATATCAAAATGAGTTGACATTTAGGAGGCCATTACTCAGAGTACTTGGTGAATATCTTGCAACTCACCATTCAGGAGGCCATTACTCCCAATATCTTTATATTACATTGAGGTTATATATGGTCATGTGTTTATCCTCCCTAGATAAGAGGGAGTATTGATGTTTGGTAGCTTCAGTTGGATAAGCTATGAGACTGAAGTGAGAAATATATATATATATATATATATATATATATATTAAAAATATGAGATATTATATAATTAAATAATCATTTGGTATTATATTAATTAGATAATAATGGATAGACTTGTCTCATAAGGAGACATGTCTCATGAGGAGACATGTCTCTTCTTTAATATAAATAAGAGCGCTATCATTGCCATTCAAAAACATATACCGTAATAGGCAATGTAAATACATTTGCAGCAATCACCGAAAACAAACAAAGAGTTTACAGTGATTTGGCATCCTTTTCTCAGACCCAGATAACTCATTTCCCCAATCTGAGACAACCATCAGGACAGCAGAAATTATCAGCTTCATTGGAATATAGTCAGATAGGTGTAGGCAGAGATACAAAAGCACAGCAGTTATATTAAGGGTCTGGTATATATCGCCAGAGTTTGAAGTGTTGTAGGAGCCATGATCTCTTTACCAGAAACAACTGCATACGTATCATTGAACTCTTGAGTGTTTGCAACAGCAATTCTGCCTGGAAAAATATGATTAGAAATATCCCCTTTTCTATAAGTTTCTGAATCTGCATTTGGTGGCATGTAATGGCTGATTTCTTGAGCTTGAAATAATATATATAATTTTCGTTAGAAATCTTTAAAAATAAGCCCTTATATTTCCAGGCCAAACTACATGATAAATGTTGCTTAAAATTCATCATAAACAAATTCTTTATTTCTTAAATAAATTGGTAAAGGAGTTTCAGAAATTGAATATGGTCTGGGAAATATAGTATTTATACAACCTAAAAGTAGATGCTGGAGTCATGGAGCAATGGGTTCTATGCATGAACAAGGTGGAGGCTAAGGAACTTTTATGACTTGAACTTGAGCCTGAGTACCATATTCTTCACGTGGACATGATTTCCAGCTGTATTCCTTAAGCAGGTGGAGTGTAAGGAACAGTTTGTTTACATGTATGCTATCTCCTATGACATCAAAAGGAGATGCTACTCTTTGTATGGTAATTTGAGTTATTCATTATGGAATGACATTTAGTATCATGATTTGAGGTTTTTGGCCCCTTTTTCATGGGAGACTTTTGTTCATAGATGGAATTCCATGGAGTGATGCCTCTGCATTGGCAACCTGATTGCTTTCTTTATTAAATTCACTAAGGGACATAGATGTCTCACATAGCTGTTGGATAAAATCTAATTTATCATTTCTGGTATGGGCATGGGTACTGAGTATGTTGTTACAGCAATTAATTTACCCTCAGGTATGAGTATGGGTTCGACTTGCACCCCGACCCAAAAAAAGAACAAAAATACCTCTTGAAATGCCCATCTCTGATAGGTAGTCGTACTGGATACTTGGAGTAACCAAGCACCCTTACCTTCACCATTCCACAACCATGCCACCGACAGGGATAGTACTTGAATATCATTTTTAATTCTGAATTTTTAATGTTTCTATTTGGTATGTACTATGTTACTACGTTGAATGTTCTATGATTCTGGTTCATGTTGTATTTTTTCTTTGTTATACTGAAACATTATTTCGTAACTAGCATATCAAGTTCTAGCACCTTGTCACTATCTCAAAATTAAGGCCCTTTGTACCCATGTTCTGGAAACTCTTCTCTGCATTTCAACGTACCAATGTACCAAAGCGGCCGTGTTACACTTCTTTAATTGTATAATATATAATAGAAAGAAATCGTCTACAACTGAATTTAAAGAAATTAGCCCAAATCCCAAGGGATCGTAAGGGGACATTATAATTTTCTTGAGAAGAGGATGTGCTAGAGCCTTTTAATTATTTCTTGCAATATTTACATCCTTTTGTTTTATAATATTAGTCAATATTACCCATTTTTGTTTTTCCCAAGGCAAACTCTTGTTCCTGTTAAATGAATAGTGTGCAGTTGAGCTTTCAATCAGGATTGTGAGCTCTTATATTCTTTTGCACAATGTATACAATGACAAAGATAACCCACACCTCTAAGAAGTTGTTCAATCATTGACCTATGTTGCTAAAGAGGTGACAATAAAATTTAAATGAACTCTTCGTAACTGGGGCAATGAAACTAGAACTACTACATTATGTTTGAACCTAAAACAATAAAAATATTACAAATTAACAAATCTACAACTCAGTTTTTAAAAAAAAGGCATTTTATTCCCTTTGTATAAAAATTATAAAAACTATTCAAGGCTTACCAAAAATTAAACAAAAACTTGCCAATTATCCAAAAAATAGAAAATTCAAAACTTGAAAAAGGGAAATATTTACTCATCCTTGATAATTACATCTTTGTGCAAATATTTCTGCCTAATTGGTGTATTTGAGCTCTCTTGTGGTCTTCAACTTCGTAATAAATGAATCAACCTTCAAAATCCAACATTGGCAATTTTGCCCTTGTATTTGCCAAATGAGGTGAAGTATTCGTTATGCCCTCACTTTAGGGCGTCTAAAGCCTTTTAGGAAAGGTTATCAAGAGATAAGGGTACTTGAAGACTACATACTAGTATTGATACTAGTACAACTAATTTCAAAATAGGAGACGAGGTACTTGGATACACCAATTTTTGTTTAATGTGTTTTAATAATCTGTAGAGCATATGATTGCATAGAATTTAAAAACAACTACAGTGACAAAGATTATCATGAAGTTAATGTTTAAATATACAAATGTCTTTATGTTGATGAATCGGAGTTAAAAACTTAAAATACATATTTCATATTAGCTTATCATTAGATACTGAAATTCAAAAATATTGATAGTTTGATGATGATGATGCATGTGCTGAAGGAGATGAGATGCATACTAGTGAGAAATTTTATATTGTCATTTTGGTTGTGGAGAAGGTTTGCTTGGATTTGTATTGATAAGGCTGAAGATATTGAGTTGATGTTACACAAAGATCTCTAATTACTATTTTGGTGACTTCTTTAAAAGAACAATTATTGGTAAATCATGCCAGTACAAGAAAAGTGAGTAATTGTGCATCAGTAATGAGTCTTTCTGTAGAGGCAACTAAGTAGATTGATCAAAGACTTTGCTGGCTAAAATTATCATTACTAATAGATAAGTAATATATTTTTCAAGGGTAATGAGAGAGAATAAGAACGAGAGTTTTTTATAACAACTTATGCCCTATGTTTTCTAGCGGGAGATGCCAATTTTTGGTTGGGAGATTTTGGAGAGGGCGGGAGATGCCTTTGGGGATGTCTTCGTTATGTCTCTGTTATTGGAAACATGTCCTTGCCTTCAAGACGTGTCTCCAGGTGGGAGGGGGGGTAAGAGATGGGTCTCTAAGTAATTATACTTCTAGAAGATTGTTTTTCAATGCATTTATTTTTACTTCTTTATATATTTTTGAAGATTCATGGGCTATAGGTGTGTTTGGGTTTGTCAATGTATGCGTAGAGTATTGGCCAGGCATCTTGGGTTTCCCCCTAGGGAGCCTAGATGCCTAGGCGTTGCTTGCGTGTATCTGAGTTGAATTAGTCTTGTTTCAAACCATTTGTGCATCGCAAGGTAAATACAAGGACCTACTAACATATGATAAAATTGATTCATACAGGGATGATAAAAAAAGCTTGTGAAACACCATTCTTCTTGTATTAGGACTAGTCTGCCCTAGGCCATAATCTTATTCTAGGTGTAGAGTGGATCTATTTTGTTTTGACATTGAGGGAATTATACTTCTGTTCAAAGAAAGTGACTACATTAATTTTTTTGTATATGCATTTATGATAGTGAATGGTACCCGTGTCTAGATTGTCTCTTGTGATAAGCCTTACCTTAGCCTAGAAGAAATTTTATGTGTGTTTCCACATCTATGGAGCTTGTGGGTTCAAAGAAACTAGGTAATATCCTTTCCATTGCAACCTTCTCCCTCTTAAGTTGAAGGGTACACTCTTTGGACATTCTTAGTTTCTATGACATATTTTACTTTTACTTAAATTTGAACCCTCCTTTTAAGGTGAATGTTTGATCATTTTAGCTCCTTAGAGAGATTGTAGTCCGTATAGTGGTGCAAAATTGAGGGATTTTTAAAATGTAAAGTTTGTGAATGTAATCTTTTTTTGAGCAAACTAACTCCATTTGTAGGGAATGTTCAAAAAATGATGGTGATAAGTCACCCTATATTCAAATGTCTAGTAGTAGCTTCAATTTCAATTCAATGTTAGTAGGTGAGCCCCCTAGGATCTCCTTGGGTTGGTAGGTGTTGGGTTGTTTATGTCCAAGCTTTGTGTGGGTATTGTATATAAGAGAGCAATATGACCATCTATTCTATATGGTATACAACCACATTTTTGAAAGGAGAACAAGACCACCCTTTCTCGATGTTAGAAACCAACACCTCAGATCAAGATATGATAGGTAGGGCCTGGGGAACCTTCCTTGGGATAGGTGCCATAGATAGGGCAATACTCGCAAGGTGGTGGGAGGAGTTAGGGTTCTCGATGTTATTATAGGAGCCTTTATCCTATGATAGAATACATAGGGTGGAAACTCTTGTTTGATATTTCAAGCTCTCTTCTTTTCTCAGTAGGGTCCCTATGAACTCCTACCTATATACTATAGTGATTGGTGGAGGTGACCCTACCTATCTGACTGGCTGCTCCATCCATCTCCTATAGTCTATAAACAGTAAACATTATAGAATACACCTACAACATGGCACTTAGAATCATAGGGCCAACTTGACATGTTTTAGTTATTCTTACATATTGCTTAGTGTCAAATTATTATCATTTCTGTAATTTGTTGTGGTGATTAAATTTCTCGTCGAATTGTTCAGTCAAACCAATCAATATAAGCTGACTGTTAAACTAGCATTATTATTTTTTAACTTAAGAGTCCATGCTAAGTTGTTGATTTAGGTTTGGGGACGGATTCAGGTTCGCGGTTTGGGTTTGTGGGTTCGAGCAAAATTTTTTTTCCCCATTTGGGTTCGTGGGTGGGTTCGTGAGTGTATATATATATATGCAAAAAAAAAAAAAACTCACATAGTTGTAAAAGTAAAACTAAGTCATTCCATAGTATGAATATATCAATGCTACTTGGTTATTGATCAATGCCAAATGTCAAAGATAAACATTAAATACTCACTCATTAATCTATGCCAATGTTGTAAATAAAATCATACATTGAATTACTAAAATGCAAAATGGAATTTCAAAACATAGACTACTTCATCAGATTGATAGATAATAAATTATGACTTAATAAAGTTTGAAACTGTGAAACATGGTGATAAATCAAAAATAACTCAACGAGTCAATGACAAATGTTTAAACATAGTTTATCAAAGATGCAAATGCCCTTCAAGGGTCAAATGGGTCATCAAAATATGAGGGATCAATGGCTTTATCCTCATCTATATCATTGACATTTTCCTCATCATTGGAATCCAAACCGGTTCCACTAGCCCCAGATGCAGCCACATCCTCCTCCTTGTCCTCCTCAACATCTAGCAAGGCAATTCTAGATATGTCTTGGACAGTCATATCCAAGTCAGAAGTCTTAGGTAGTACATCCCACAACTTCTCTGGTCCCTTCTTATATCCAGGATTCTTGCATGATAGGAGGCGCCAGTTGTTGTGAATAAATACTGAGTCCTTTGCTTTCTTCGAACCCAACCGGTTATGCTTCACTGAGTGGATAAAGGAGTATGTACTCCAATTCCGCTCAGCAGCAGAAGAGCTCGCAACCTAGAGAGACAACCAACAAATTTAAAAAAATTGGCTAAGTAATTTTACAATACAATAGGAATTTGAGAGTGCTAATTCGACAAGCTAAGTGGCCATAAGAAAAGGAAAAAAAACTTAAATACATACTTGTGACAAGATCTTAATGGCAAGAGGTTGGAGATACATGTAACTTTCCCCATGTAAGTACCACCATCCAATGGCATCCAATCTACTTTTGTCATTGATTGCATCAAGTTCTGCATTTTTGCTTGAGACAAAATCAAAAAACTCTCTCCTAACATTTGATGCCACATTAGGATCACTAAAGAGCCTGTTAAGTGCCCTCTTATACCCAGGAGCAACTTCATGATCTGTATATGGTGCCACTCTACCAGGAATAGCAAGTATCTCACTGCTATAATGTCTAGGAGAAAGTGCATATGCTAGGAGGTGTAAAGGTGTAGTCATCTTGTTCCAACGATGTAAAACAATTTTCTCCAGCTTAGTGTACAAGGTATTAGGATCCTGCTCTCTCCTCTGAATAACCTGGGATGTCAAATGATGTACATGTAAGTTATCTTGATGTAGTGTTAATAACTTAATTAAAATAAAAAATCAAAATCTCTCAATAAACAAGGATAAAGTATTGTATAAAAATTTAAACTTACTGATTTCATTCTTTCTAGCATGGAGTCTATGGCATCATATATGTTCCCCAAACAAGGCTCATCCGTGTCCGCATACCGAAGCATAAACATGATGGGCTCGGTGAGTTCTAATGCATATTCCACCCTATTCCAAAAATCATCACTCAAGATCAAATCCTTTATAGGTTTGGCCTTTTTTGTATCAGCTTGCTTCCATCCACCCCATTTGTTGCTAATAACCATTTGACCCAATGCCTCTTTCACCCTCACAAGTCATCTAAGGACGATTGTTGTGAAGCAAACCTTGTTTCAACAACCTATTACCATGTTAATTCAAATTGTAAGTTAATATGATAAGTTGATAACACAAAAATTTAAGAATATGTATTAAATTTTGTAAAGTATGACACAAAAATTAAAATGATAAATGAAGCTAAATAAAGTTTAAAATTTACATTCAATAATTCCAAGCAGGAGAAAGTTTTGAAAATTGCTTGTGACATATGGTGGTTTGTCACAAACATTTGGATCTGCTCACCCTCCTCATACACATATTTCATCCATTCAATTTGGCTGCCCATTGTTTTCATCACCAAGTTCAAGGTGTGGACAGTGCATGGTGTCCAAAAGATATGCTCATATCATGCTTCTACCAAAGCACCTGCAGCCTTACAAACTTTAGCATTGTCTGTTATTACTTGGACAACATTGTCAGCTCCCACGGACTCTATGGATTCAATGAGAAGTTGGGCAATAAAATTTGCATCCTTTACTTGCCCTTCACAATCAACCGCCTTCAAAAACATTGCCTCCTTGGGGCAAACAGCAATCACATTTATTAATGGACGATTTTTGCAATCTTTCCATCCATCAGAGACAATGCTCACCCCCGTTTGGATCCAAGAATCTCTTATTGGTTTGAGGAGGTTTTCTACATTCTTTCTCTCCTTATGCAATATGGTGGTTCTCAACTTTTCATATCCAGGGGATTGGTAACCATGAGGTGCATCATTTATTGCTTTCACCATCTCTCTCCAATAAGGGGATCTCACTACATTGAATGAAACGCCATTTGTAATGAGGCAATGCCTAATCTTTATTGCAGCAATTTCTCTTGTCATTTTCAAATGCCATATCTAATGGGCCTCTCTTGCGGAATGCGGGTGTTTCTATTTCATCTTCATCCATAGATGGGGTAGGTAGGAAGGGATGTGGTTTACTAATTGTTTGAGAGGGTGGTGTTGGTGGTTTTTGCTTTGACTTATCTTTTTTTGCCTTTGACACTAACCTATCAGCCTCTTCTTGTTCTTTTAACATGCCTGGTATTTGAGCAGCCGACAACTTACCTCCCTTTGGGGGCCCCTCACACATGGAATTCCCTTGACTTGGTGGACTTATCAAATGATGTTTAACCCAGTAATAGGAGCTTCTATATTGGTTTTGGCCAAAATTGCATTTCCATATATACCCTCCCCCACCAGCACATTGCTCAATTCTTGTTGTATACTTCCACAAAGGAGAGCCTTTATCAATTTTAAATCTTTGGGATCCCACCCCACCCACTAAACCTTGACTACTCATTCTTGGATTCTTGCAATCTATAAAAACAAATTTAAAAAAATATTTCAAAACTTATACAAAATTTGATAAAAATTTAGAACAATAAATTAAAAAAAAAAACTAAAAACAAACTATGAAAGAAGCAAAAAGAAGGATCAAATGCCTACCTGGAACACTCAACACTGATTATTTGAAGGATTTGAGACTCCACAAACAATCTCTACAACCTTCTCTTCAAACTTGCAAAATGGCCACACCAAAATGAGAGAGCAAAATGACAAAGCAAATGAGAGATTAGATGAATGAAATGCATCTAATAAGCCTTACTTTAGGGTTTGGCAAAAAAAAACAATAAAAAAAACATATTTTTAATGCTTTTTGGGCCACTTTTTGGCCCCACCTGCCACGGGTCCGCCCGGATTCACCCGGGTCTGCGACGGGTCCGCATTTTGGCTTGTGGGTCCACAAGCACGGACCCAGGCGGACCCATAGGCCAAAACGCGGACCTTGCCCAGACCCGTCGTGGACCCAGGCTCGAATCCGGACCCGGACCTGAGCTCTAGGGTCCGAATCCGGCAACATAGAGTCCATGAAGTTGTTTATTCTTTTCTAACAAAAGAGTGCATGAGGTATGTGGTACTCTTGGATCTTCCCAAGGGCCCACACTGGTGATATTGCTACATTTGTAACATTTCGGAACCAGTCTTAATTGGCATCAACATGGTAATATATCTCTTGTTATAAGGTTCTCAGATCTGAGAATACATTTTACATTGTTCTGAACTTCAGGTCTCTATGATGCATATAATTACAAGGTGTTTTATTGTCCTTGGTGTTCTTGGGAGATGAATGCAAAAATATAATGTATTGTCTATAGAAAATTTCTCATTTAATTGTCTTGCATTGTGGATTGTTCTATTCACCTGTCACTGAGGTAGGACATCTCCTTTTAGTGATGTGTTTCAACCTGATATATTTTAGTTATTTTTATATATTGCCTAGTGCCAAATTATTACCATTTCTGAATTTCTTGTTAGAATAACATTTCTTGTGTAATTGTTTGGTCATAATAGTCAATATAAGCTGAATGTTAAACTAACATTGTATATTTATTTTACTAACGAATTCATGAAGCTGTTTATATCTTTTTAATGAAAGGGTGTATGAATTATGCGGTACTCTTGCAAGAATTTTCCTCATTAATAGAGTCTGTTTTCTTAGAAACACATTTCTCAGCTTGTTTTTTGTTTGGTTAACCCTGTCTTGGTTGATGTTGTGCAGTATAGTCTTTGAAAATCTATGATGACTAATGTTCTAACTTTAATGCACACTGCAGAGGTTTTGATGATGAGATGCGAGCTGTTGTTGCAAAGAACTTAGAAAATAGGGGTGTCAAGCTGCATCCCAGTACAAGTTTATCAAAAGTATTTCACAGAAACCTCCTGATTACCTTTGGATTCCTGATTTATATTGAAATAACATTGTTGTAATCATTATGTTTATTTTCCAGCTGGAAAAGACCAAAGAGGGGATTAAAGTTTTCACGGATCATGGGGAGGAATTGACAGCAGATGTTGTGTTATTTGCTATTGGTAAGTTTCTTTGAATTTGGATCTAACTTTTAATTTCTTTGGATATGATATCAATTAGCAAGGTGGGGTATGATTTAGCTGTTAATGTAATTCCCCCCCTTTCTGATCATAATGGGATGTGAATCTATAACGTGTTTGACAACCATGGATACTTCCCAAATGGTAAATGTCAGCTCCGTTATGTACAGTTTTCACAAACGTTATTTGACCATAATGGTTGGGTGTGTACTATTCCTTTTTTTTTTGTGGTAAAATTGTTATGCTGAAAACAAATACTGAAAAATTATTGATAACAAAAGAATCTGCAAGATATTGTATAGAACAGTTTGACCTCTCAAAATGCTGTCCTTTATTTATAGGCATTTTAGGGACATTGCTATTTTAGTTTTAGAGAAGGATCTTTTTTGTCTCGCAGCAGCTGCTATATTGGTAAATCTGAACCATTAGTTTGCAAATTCAGTTGCTAGCAATGTGAAGTTTAAATCATAACAAAATCTAACATGAAAACATACTTGAAGACAATTGTAGCTTGATGCTGCAGATTTTTCTCTTCAATCAAGGAATAGAGTGCCTGAATGAAACTTTGGGGTTATGAAGATGCTCAAATGAATTAGAGATGATTCCTTTATATAGAGTTCTCAAGCTATTTTTGCATTTAGGCAAGCTTTCAATGCTCCCATGTAAAAATCAAGACCAGATTTGCAAATGGAAAAGCCGATGATACCATGGGCTTAAATTTCGACTAATGTTTCTAGGACTACATCAGTAGGTACCGCAAACCTTATAGGTGACTTTAATAGGCACCATAAAACTTATTGGTGACTCAAATAGGCACTGTGGACCTATTTGGCAACATGTACTTATACAAATTGGACCCTTGAAAGGTGCACAGAATGGAATGGTTTGTGATGCCAAATCATGTCCTAATTTGACTATCTGAAAAAAATGTGGGATGTGGTAGGACCCCAAATAAGCTTGAAATGACAAAGGAGAATGGACACTAAAGCAAGGGCCCAAAAACAAGTAGAAAATTGTAGAGAGCTTATAGTTTATGGCACTATGAGGAGCACATTTGATTGGAGCTTCTTCAAATCATTCTAGCAGAACATGCAAGAAATAGAGCAGATCCCCAGTGATATAGTTTGGAAATATATGGGCAATATTGTATTTTTTTGTAGACAAGGACATCATCCTAATGGAGGCAATTGAGTCTTTGGACCTCTTGGATTGTGCAATTGCCTTATGAAGTTATCAATACAAATCTTTTGGCTTTTCTGGAAAAGGGCAAATCCGATGGATTAATTTATACGGGGTTTCAGCAATAAATGCTTACAATTTAATTTTCTCCTTTCATTTTCCATTGATCATCGGGAAGGAACATTTGTCCATACAGATTGTTGAGAATTCTTCTTGTTAATGATTTAGACAATTTAAGAATGGAAAATTTTGTATTTGTTACTGGTTCTGGTCAAGGAATTGATCTTGAAACAGATGACGAGGCTCCATCTTTGGTAGATCTGTCAGTCACAGATAAAAGGAAGAAGAAAAGATCCCTAATTCAGCCATGGAGATTGGTGATAAATATCTGCAAGTGAGTCTTGAAATCATCCTCGTCCGGGAAAGAGCTCAATTTTGAATTCAGTCCTTGCAATTCTGTTTCTGATCACGGATCTGCAAAAATTTTCGTCACAGATGATCTGTTCTACCAAGGCTGCCTCCTTCCTTGCAATTCTGTTTCTGAGCTTATCCGAGGTCGTTTGATCAGTTATTTTAATGCCTGATGACTATGTGGGTTTTAACTAAGTGATTATTAAAGTTCATTTAATGTGTCACTTTATTTTAAAAAGTTACTGTCACTTAAGTGACTAAAGGACAAAAGAAAGTGTTTTATCGCACATTGCCTACAAGAGCGTGCATCACATTGGGAAAAGTGTTCAAAAGTAGAACAAGCTTCACATGAGAGCATACATGAAGATTATAATATTCAAGCAAATATTAATCTAGGAATTGGGTCTAAGGGACTGAATGTTTACAAACAATGAAAACCACTCATAGCAGGGGCACCAAATGATGGTGATGAAAGAACAAAGCTACAAAGAAACAAAGGAAAGAAGTCCATCACCAAAGGATAAGGAATAGGGTGACTAAGGGTTCCAGAATGTCACTCAATACTATTGGATGAGGAGTGTTGTTGTTTGGTGAGTCTAAAACAGGATCTCGTTGATATGATGTGGCTAGGGGTAGGATTGCAGAATTAATGCTTCTTGCCCCTGACGTGGGGGCATGGGTGTGTAGAAGTCGGTGATACATTGATCCAAAGCTTGGTGTTGAGGAAAAAGCAACTGTTAAGTATGGTCTTGAAGCTGAGTGGCCTCTCAAAGATAGAGCGCTAGACAATGTTGGTTAATGTAATTGGAAAAAGCCAATAAGGACCTCCAATCTCGGAAAAGATTGTAGAACCTCCCTTTCATCTCATAGTAGATGGGCTAACAAAATATGAAGTCAATCTCCATTCTTCTTTCCTGTTAAGGTATATAAACGACAAATATGGTCCTCTCTGTAGATGTGATGTCATTCTGTTATCTAAGCCAATGGGCTCCAACTCTGAAGGAACCAAGAGACAAATATGCAGGACGGGAAATAATCCCATCACAGACATCTAAGAAGTGTTGGGCATAAAAGGCCATCCGTGGATGCAGCTCTCCCAAAGGAATGATCCAAGTTGTTGTAATGGACTGTTTGTAAATATCGAGTCTCACATGCTCGTTTAGCTCCTAACAAGAGGGGAGGAGGTGAGCGGGAGCATTGAGAAAATATAGATAGGGACAAAGACGATCAATCTCATTCTTGATCGAACCCATTAGAGTAGTGGGCTTAGCATACCAGTAGCGGGCCGTAGTGAATGGATTAGAATCAACAACGGTGATCAAAGAGCAGTAAGCTAGGTATGGATATGTGTTGGCCGCTAGTCGAATTTGCAGAGCCACGAAGACAGTGAAGAAACTAATCTAGGTAGAATATGACCGCAAGTTTGAAGGGTTTAGCTTCAAACTCGGCCTAAATAACACTACAGGGAGTGGAATGGTGACATTTGATGGTAAGCTTGAGGAAAAGCATCCGAACATGCTTTACAAAGGAGCAGTGGCATTCCAGGAGGGAGGGGCTCAAGCCACTAAACCATATAAAATTGTGGGTCTGATCAAAAAGTCTAGGAGGGACAATTTGGAGGAAGTGTCATGAAAATGGTGTTTGAAGCACCGTCGCTCTAACACGTCAAGGGAGCCCAACCCTTTGTTAATCCTAGGACGAACAACGAGGCTCAAGCTGAAACGGGGGCCAGGGAACTTCTCCTAGAGGTAAGTGTACGGAGAAACAATATCTTTCTCTTGGTTGTGTAAATGAAAATGGAGGTTTGAAGTCTTCAGATTGTTGAAGGCCATAACTCGAGTTTTGCTCAGGTTCACAACGAGGTGACGCTAATCGCAAAAAGAGGCCAGCCTATCAAGAAGTCCTTGAAGCCCCTTAGTGGAAGATGCTAGTAGAATCACATCATTGACAAGAGGAGAATAGAGATCATGACTTGTTGTAAGTAGTAGTCGTCATGGGGGAGCGAGGAATCCTCAAGGTAAGCCTCAAGCTCATGAATATAGATGCCAAACAAAGTGGGGGAGAGAAGGAGGCTTTGTTTCACCCCAATGGTGCTTTGGATCGGGTCCAAAAGGCCCTCGGGAGCCCTAAATCTGCTCATAATAGTCTCGTAGAGCCTCATGATCATCATCAATAAAGTCTCTGAAACCCCAATGTCTCCAAGTCTCTGGAAAAGTGCCCCCTGGGGAACAAAATTAAATGCCTTACAAAAGTCTACAACATGTCATTATACTTTTGCTGAACGGTGACGAGCCTCCTCAATTATAGTTCGCAACGTCAAGATATGGTCCATGGTTTGAAAGTTTGTTCGAAAAATCTGCCTATTCTCTCGCCGTACAATGTCCACTGTCAAGTACAACGGGAAGAATGACAATAAGCACAGTGGCGTAGAGTTTCCCAAAGTTATGCTCGATCATGATGGTCCTATAGTTATTGAGTTCCGAAACCAACCTGGATTTATGAATTAGATAAATCATGTGTCTTGACCAAGAGTCCGGAAAATTGGTGCACAGTACCCTATTTAAGAGCATAGGAAGGTAGAGGCTCAGAACCGGAATACGAAACTTGAGTAGCATTGCCTGGAATCCTTCCTCATTAGTCGCTCTGCTACATCTCAATGATCTGACGACAACATAAATACTGGAGGGAGTAGATAAGTGTTAGAGGGGGGGGGTGGGGTGAATGGAGGGTTGGTTGGGAATGTTGTAGAGAGTGGAGGCTTGTGAGTTGAGAGAATTAAGGTCGAGTTGAACAGGGTGCGCTAGAACAACTTTGGCCAATAAACAAGCACATCACAAAGGAATTTGCATTGGGAAGCAATGTATAGCTGCTTCTTATGGTGAAGAAAGCGGTGATACGAAAGCTACTAATGGGAATAAGAGTGAGAGTGACCAGCGAAAGCCAAATGCGGAGAGCGGTGGAAAGGCTTGTAGTCATTGTCAAACCATTAGTTCACAGGGAGGTTCTTCTTATGCATTAGGCTAAGAGGGGAAGGAGTGATGTGGTGGGGTATGGAAAGGAGAGCCGACTCCCAAATCCTAGTAGCTAATAACTCAAACATAGAAGAAAGTTGGCTAGTATTTGCAAAACTATCTATGGGGTGGAGATATCTAAGATGGAGGATAAAGAGTGCCTGATTGCTCTCAAGATACTGGAAAAATGTACTGGGGGCTAGCAATCATTGACAAGGGTTGATGAGGGGGGACTAGGGACTGGGGGGAAAGTGGATAGAGATGCCAAGGAGGGCGTGATAGACCAGCTAGAGGCGGGTGATGGTGAAATGGCTAGTGGAGGAGATGAACGAGGTGCCAGCTAACACATAATCCACAACACTCACTCCTCGAGAGTGAGGCCAACAAGTAAAAAGCTCAGAACCAAGGTAGTAATAAGGACCATTCAAGATCACCAAGCCAGAGGATTTACAGAACTGAAGAAGGTGTCAGTTGTAGCATGAAAGAGGGTCATGACAATCGTTAAAGAGGTGCTAGAGACCCAAATTTTTGGGCTCAGTCTTGTGAGTGCAAATCAGGTCAGAGTCACTATTGTGTAGAGGAACCTGTATATCCCTATTCTATGCATTAAAGTCACCCAAAATAATGATGTCACCCAAGGTAGAAAACTTGGAGTTACAGTCGTGTAAATCTATAAAAGGGTCACCATCCTCAAGATTGTGCACAACATCATGCACAAAATACAGAGAGGAAGCCGACGGGATGTAACATACCACCACGAAGATATCTCCGAGATGACGACTAATACAGAAAATAATATGGATCCCCATAAACCTAGCAGTGGTGTTAGAATGAACCACTGAGGTAAACATTGAAAAGGCCATCTCTAACCAAACAAGCAACACCTCCGTAACCGCACACCCCGCTGAGGCCCAAATCTCCTCTTTGCACACCGACAACCACTAGTATCCAGCAACACTAGGAAGAGGATGGGTGAGACTCTCACGAGTCGCCATAATGGCCAGAATGTAAGCCAAACCCACAACATCGGAAAGGAGACTAGGCAATGACCAAAGAGTACTGCATGTAATCAAAGTTTGTTTAAATAATCAATTTTTGAGTCTTATTTAATTTCTATGTTGAAAACTAAATTATTATATGTGGTAAAATATTATTGATTCCATTAAGTTCTCAAACTTGTGCCATTTCTACAATTCTTTCATAATATTGTAATATCTATTGTTGAATAGTCTACTCCAAATGTCATTGTTGAAGTGACACTGTCAAATAATTTAGGGATGACACACTAAATGAGCATTTTACTGTATTTTACTGCTGCAGGTAGACTGCCAAACACAAAGAGGCTCAATCTAGGAGCAGTGGGAGTTGAAGTTGATAAAATAGGAGCTGTGAAGGTTTTCACTCATTGTTTTTACATTTCCAGCTCATGACATCTCTGAGGACTTACATTTTTTGGTGGATTTATATTTTGACCTTGTTCAAGGCAGCGAGAGTAATTTTCTGTTTTCATTTCTCATTTTTTATTCAATATTCAGGTTAACGAGTTCTCTCAAAGCACAGTGCCTACCATATGGGCAGTTGGTGATGTAACAAATCGAATCAATCTTACACCTGTGGCATTAATGGAGGGCACTTGTTTTGCTGTAAGTTTACAAATGCGTAACCTGATGTTATCCTGTTCGATAACATTGTTTCATTCTTTTCATTCTTGTATTGTGGCTGACATGTTTTATCCTGCCATTGCTGTTCTCTATGTATACTAATGACTAACCTGCTGTAATGGATAATGCCGGCAGAAAACTGTTTTTGGTGGACAGCCTACTAAGCCAGATTACAAGCATGTTCCTTGTGCAGTTTTCTGGTAATCTACATCTGTATGTTGAGATTTAGGCCCCTGATTTTATTTTGTAACTATTTTTTGTTTATAATTTTCATGATGTGATTAATGGCTTTAAAGCATTTCTGTGCGTCCTAACTTTTTTTAACGCCTATTTGCATGATTTTTAGTAAAATTGTAAAATTGGGTTGTGGCTCTTGGATTGTCATCTTATTGGAAATTCCTTCTTATCAAATGAATTTCTCAAAGGTAACAATTGCCTTTGCAACTTGTATTCCCCACCTTTATTTGAAAGGGAGGCTCTTTTTAATCAAGTTTTCTATTAGAAAAAGATTTTGCTTCTTCAAGTAAAGGTAGTGCTAGTCCCTATAAAAGCCTGAGCTGTTTCTACAACAAATCTTTTAGTCCTTTCCTTAATAGTTTAGTAGATTGACATGAAATCAAACAGTTTGCATGCATCATATTTGAAGAGTTATAGAATTTAATATCTTACAAAAGTTTCTGGTATTTTTTCGAACCACAATGTCATAAATGCTTGTGAAACTAAAATGAACATGTACAGATTTGATGAGCATAATATCAAACAGTTTATACCACTCCAAGGTCTGAATGAATAGAACTGTATGTTGTCATACTGTGTAAAATAACAGAATCAAACAATAACAATGCATGACCTCAATACCTTGTAGAATTTAACCATTGAATGAGTCTTGAAATTTATAACAGCAATTCCCAATTCATATGTTATGATCCACACTCTAAGTGAATATAATTGGGAATATTCCCACACATACAGAAGAACATAATCACCCGGCCAAGATAAAGTCAGACCCAGCAATAAGCACTTCAAAGCCCAGTATAGAATGAAATGCTAAACACCCAGCATAGAGGATAGTATCGTCGAACTGTATGTTAATGATATGTCCAATATTGTGATTATCAATAGCCCAGTTGGGGTATGACCACTCATGCTAAAAGCAATTGCCCTATTCACCCTGTCAGAAGATGACAACATACCATTGAAAGCCAATTCCCAACTACACAAGATGAATCAACCAGCTTAATGATCCCCAGATGACTTCCTGTATTGAGATTTTGAAGGCAAAGACCCATGTCCTGCTACTTGAAAGCTTGGAGTAAAAATGGCAGCTAGTAAAAATAATTCTATTGCTCCAACTTTTAATGAGACTCTATTGCTTAACACTTAGGAAGATTGGGGGCTAGGTAAAGAAATCTCAGTCAGAATCTGAAAATTTTATCCAAAACAAATAGTTCTGTTTTGGATTAATAGCAAAACCAGATTTTGAGGGGACCCAAAACCTCATTACAAAAAGTTACAGAGAAATATTCAGAAAGAAACCCACAATGAAACTATTCTGTGAACGTGCAAAACCTACAGAGCCAAAACCCAGCAAAAACAACCAGCCAAAAACCAGAAACCAGACCAAGGACTCAACCATCCACAAGAACACCAGAAGCATCAGAGCAGCTCCTTAATACAGGCCGCCATATCCAAAACAAATAGTTCTGTTCTTCTGGCAGTCCTATGCATATATTCTTAATTTGAATCTTTAATAGTTAAATCATTGAGTGAAACCCATGTGATTACACTTGAACCAAGTAGGGTAGATCTCTCACTACCAAAACCAGTTTTGATTAGGATTCCCATCTTAGGAGTTTACTCTTATTAGAAGCTCCAAATTACAATAGAGAAAGTAAACAAGCATGAAATTGTTAAAAGTAGAATAACTAGCACTTGCACCTTTGAAGGGTGCAAAGATTAAGCCAATAGTATTGTATACTTTTAATGATGTCCTTGAATAGTTATTCATAAACTCTTCATGCCTACTTTCCTACCTCCTTATTTATATCTTTCTTAAATGTACATAGACACTCCTTTCTTCCCCTATCTCTATTTTATCTCACTCCTATTTAATTTTTTCTCCTTTGTATGCATATCCTAATTCCTTTGTTTCTCTATCTATTTATCTATCTATCTATCTACTATCCATCTATCACCTCTTATATACCCTTTCTTCTCCCTTTGCATCACTCTTATCCTACCCCTCTATTTACCCTTCACCCCTCTCTATACATATCTCATTTCCTCTATTTCTCATCTATCTATGTATCTATGTATCTATCTATCTCTCAAGATCTATCTTGATCCATATAGCCACTATCTATATATCCCATTTTTGATCTCGTCATCTCCTCCCTCTACTCTCTCCACTTCCTATTTATTTCCCACCCACTTCTTCCTCTTTGGGCCTCCCTTCATGACTATACGAAACTTTGATATTTTATTTTGATCCATCTCTCTACACTCTCCCCCCATTTTCCCCTGTCATACTGACACTTATCCCTTCACTTCCATCCCACTATTTATTGGTCTCAGTCCACTCATATATAACGTCCCATGTCTATCTCTTTCTCTGTATTCTTGTTCTCATTCTTTGAACATCTCTCCCTCCCTCATAACTCTTTAGGTCATGGTGCAACTATGGTTTTTGTCCAAGATTTATTTCTCATGTTTGAGTCACAAACCTTGACAATTAAGAATGTATTCACTTATTCATTATAGATTTAGAATAAATAATAATAATTGTTCCTATAAAAATATTATTTGGCTTAACTATGATAGTTAAACTATTTCTTTAGAACAATAAGTATCAATTTGGGAATGATTTATTTAGAGTCATACAATTTAGTACAATGAGTATGTAAAGTTTACTAGTTTCTAAACTCCAACTCAAACTCACATTCTTAGACTTTAAAAGTGAGGGATGTAAACAATCTTAGAATTTTTTTAGAAATATAATTTATTTAAAGATTATTAAAATATATAAACTACTACTTATTATTAATTGGGCAAAAAATAATAATAAGATACATATGAGTATATGCATATGTATATCTAAATGTGTGTTTATGTATGAATCTATATGTACATAAATACATGTATGTATGTATGTATGTATAGACACACTTCAATCATCATATCTTTAAGTCTTCATAAATTTCAATCAAAATGAAAAAAAAATCTTAAATACAATATATATTTTTTTAATCATGTTACTTATTTAGATTTGAATCTTTCACATATAAAAAATCATAAATACATCCTATTTATTTTTAAGAAAATAAATGCTCACTTTTTTTCTCACTGAAATATATTAAGAACATTCAAAAATTAACATTTTAAAAATAATTAAATCACCATATTTCATCTTTACAGAACTTTTGTAAGAAGGGAACAATAAAAAGTTGATCTTGAAGTGTGGAAAAACAATGGTTGTGTGAAGTGGGGGAATAAGTTGGGGAAAACTAAAATATTATGTATTACAAATCAATAAGAAAACATAGACATTTTGTCAGGAATCTCTCAAATAAAATTATTTAATTAGTTTCATTTTTAGGTCTTTTTATAATCTAACTATGTTAACATGTGATGAAAAATGTACACAAAAAAAATATAGATCATATTAATAAAAATATACAAATTATACATATTATTATGTCATTTGATTCAAAATCGTTGACCTATATTTTATTAGTATGGTTCACGAGAATCCATCTTTCATGCAATGAATGGTGCACTTTATCACTCATTGCTATCTCTCATGTGTAGGCCCTAGTATTGTAGACTATGAAATTACCTTTTTCATCTCTTATTTTGTCTTCTTGTGAACTTATGAGATAAATGAATTTGATAAAAAAAAATTCAAATCTCACAATTTTGAAGATTGATGATAGAAAATTATATTATTGAAAAATTTAATAATGCAAAAAAAATAAAAATTAAAGTATCTATTGTATTGAATATTGATAATATAGAAAATATTGAATTGCAATGCTACAAAGTTACTATTTGAAAATAATCATTTAACTATTAATCAGACATCATATCTATTACATAAAGGAGGTCCTACCCACCCTTCATTCTGTTGGAAATTTGTTGTCTCTGTTATATTTAATTTTATATGATTTCGTTGTCTGAATTTCTTAACTTGAATATTAATATATATTTATTTAAATATTATTTAAAAAATATTCTTGTTAAATAATCACATTGTGTATATAATATATTAGAGAAGTTGACTTATCTCAAGATTAATTATTATTCTAACCCAAGACCTCTCTAATAAGAAGCTTGTGTAGGCTCTTGCCTATTTATAATAAGAATAATTGAGATAAAAAAATTAAGTAAACAAATTTTAAATATAAAAACATAACTTGTATTTTTTCATGTAGAACCATATTAAGAATTGTCAATTTATTGTTGGCGGGCAAATGAAATGCTAATTTAGTAAATATGTATATTTTGAAAAACATTGTTGTTTTCCTTGTATCTTTCAATAACTAACTAAAACTAATCAAAGATACTAAAGAACAATTGTCAAATGCCTACTAAGCAATTTCTACTTAAGCTAATATTATAGCATAAATAAACCACATCCATCATATCAATTGACAATTTATAAAGAGATACCCCAAAAACTTCAATAATATAATTCCATCTTAATGCAATACTCGTAACCTCAATTTTTACTTAATTTAATGAAAATAATTTAGAGATCCACACTCATTAAAATTAATCTATACATATCTATCTTCATTAAATAACTAAATCCTTAATTTCAAATTACATCTATTAAACATTTCTCATTTGATACCTAATTATCTTAGCTTAAGGATTAACTAAATAAAACTAATTTCAGATTTTTCAAATAAACTGATCCCAAGCCTTTATACGTGGATCTCTTATGCTTTTTGGAAATTCTCTAAGAAGGGTAGTAAATAATAAAACAGATTTGAAGGAGTAAGTTGATGAGTTGTATAATTGTCTCTATGGCAATGTTCAGCCTTACCTAGAACTTAGATTTTTTTTAAAGAAGATCTATAAAACTGTTGACCAAGTCATTAAAATGGCACGGTGATAACCAGATTGTAAGAAACACAAGAAGGCAATTTTTTATGTTGCAATTCTATACAAGCTATAATGGTTTGAATGTATTAAATTTTAAGCTTAGCAATGAATGATTTAATGATGAATAGTTTAACGGGGAATTAGGAATTGCAAGTATTTTTTTTCGCACCAGCCATGAAGCATTCCTCTTTAGCAGTAAAGGGGATATCTAATACCTGCATCATGTGGTGTCAGATTACATGACCATCTGATGACTTGAAATCTTTATAAATTGCTTTGCTAAAAATGGGAGCTTTCCGAACAGTGATCTAAGCTTGATGTTGCATTGGGCATCTCCAACTGTTGGGTATTACAAATTATAGAGCAAAATATCATTCTACTTGAATCTTACGAACAGCCAGAAGTAATCTTAAAATCCCAAATATTGCCAATCAACTTCCAGGTAAACCCAGTGAGAATCACAGGAAACTTTATGGACTTTTTACAGGTCATCTTGCCATAAAAATTAAACAAGTTAAATGTAGAAATATAAAAACACATCAAGAAACGACAAAAGCACAGCCAGTTGGCAAGGGGATATAATGGGAAGGTTAAGAGTCATGCTACTTGTTACTCTTAAATTTGTCACCTTTAAATATTTAATTAAGCTAATTGTACGTCCAATATATGGCAATAGAAATTGTTCCTATCCGCATTTGAGAGGAGTGTTAATCTTATGCGAATATATTTTAATATTGAGACAATTATAAGAAATCTTATTTGACAAAATTGGCACAATATCATATTGAAGATTATACAATTTAATTTTATTAATTTTTCACAAATATCATATACCAGCCCTAGAGTGAAGCCATAATCCTCATTTGTCAGATTACTTTTAAAAATTAAAGAAAACACTTTAAGACCTATAATGTAATATTATTGAAGTGCGCGTCCTGAGTCCCAATCAGTGTGCCACAGCAGGTTCATGGAGCGAATTTTGTCTACTTATTCATTTTATTTAGTATTATTTTTATGCAATGTTTAATTGAAATTGATAGATGTCTTTAACAAATTAACTTTTACGAGCTGATCTGTAAGAACAAAATAAACAGTTAAAATCGTATTGTAATTGTATATGTGCAAGTTTATCAGTTGACAAATTAACTATGAGAAATAAAAAGTTTAAACTTTGGAAACCTTCTTAACTCCAAATAGAGATTTGGAGATGTTGGTATCAAACAAAAGTAAACCTACCTGCACTTACTGCACAAGCATTACACCAAGCATGACATGGTGAGAGACAAAACAAAGCAGATGAGGACATCTTAACAAGTAAATTTTTGGCTTCAGTTACTCTATTGGAAATAAAAGTGATATTACACGGCAATACTAAAGAAAACTATGATTTCAAACTTCACAGCCTTCGCTGGTTCGTAGTTTACAAAATTTGTGGGCCAATTGTATTATGTCTTATACATCCAAAGGAACACAATTCTTTTAACTGAATGAACTCTATCTACACTTAGTACATACTTATAATACTCTCTCTCTCTCTCTCTCTCTCTCTCTATATATATATATATATATATATATATATATCACGGTTGGACAGAGATAAAACAAGTAGATTAGGACCTTTCCTTGCAAACTAATTCACCACTGATTTACCTTCATTTTCCAATTTGAGTTTCGGTAGCATTGCAGAAGTGTGCAGACCAATGGAGCCAAAATATCTATTACAAGCTCTCCCATAAACGCCATCTACATCCTTCGATCTGAAATAAAACTCGAAGGGAAGCCAATCTCCTGGACCAAATAGACCATATTTTGCAAGGTTGGTTTCAAATGACAGACCTTTAATGACTGTCCATGTATTCTCTACAAGTCCACAGTATTATCTTGAAAATGGCTGAATTCTCAGCAAGCCAACAGAAGTGAAATTGCAAATACTGGAAGCATTTTATATTAATGTTTATAGAAAATCATCAACAGAGCAAATATATCATATTGCGAATCCTGTCAAATGTTATGGAGATTTACAAGCGAAAAATGGGAATTATTGGTTTCAAAATTGTAGAGAAAATGACTGGAAGAAACAAACAACGAAAATTTGAGAAGTGATTATGGTTTACCCCGTTTCACATTTTTCAACAATGTTTCCTTGTTCCTGGCATCCGACAATGTCTGGAAATCATAACATTCCGACCACGATCCTCCCAGGAATAAGCCTATTGGCTTCATGATTTTATTAACAATGAACTCTTAAATAGAGTTTACAAACACTAGTTATAGTGTGAACAAAAGAGCAAAGACGTCTAAATAAAGACAACATGTAAATAAAAAACTGAATATGCAAACTAAGAAAGCCTAAATGACCATTAAGTAAGGTTCTAGAAGAATGTGCTAAATATAGCGAGCATGTAAGATATTAAAAATATTCTAATACCCTCCCTTAGTGGTCATTCTATGAACTACACCAAGTTGCCCCTAAACATGATAAACTTTTCCAGATTGAGAGAGTTGGGGAGGATGTCTGCAGTGTTGTCCTCAGTGCGTACATATGGCAACATCACAGTTCCATCTTCAACAAGCTGGCAGATGTATTGACAATGAAGATCTACATGCTTTGCTTGTTGATGTAAGACTGAATTCTTGGCTCACTTCAAAACTCTTATCATTATTACAGAACAGGAGATTAGGGCCCGCATGAAGCATTTGCAAGTCGACAAGCACCCAACAAAGTCAAACTGCTGCACAAGCTGCCTTAATTGTTCCTTTGTATTCGGGTTAAGCAGATGAGATTGATGCTACCTACTGCTTCTTGTTGGTCCATGTGAGTGCACTTGTGCCCAAACTGAAAACTGGTATAAGTAAACTTTTGATCATCTATATAACCTCCCCAATTTGAGTTTCTATAACCAATGAACTGAGAATCTTGACTTTTGACACAAAATGCGAAAATCAAGTGTTGTTCACATATTGCAACATACATTTTGCGGCAACACAATGTTCAACCTTTGGGGCTGTCATGAAGCAAGAAATATAATAGACAACATAGCTGGTGTCAGGTCTAGTGGCAATGAGATAAGGCTGCCCACTAGTTGCCTGAACTTTGGCTCAATCTCCACTAGTGAATCCGATTTAGCTGAAAGCTTCAACCCTTTCTTAATAGGTGTAGTGATGGGGTTGCAATCTTGCATCTGAAATTTGTCCAACAAGCTTTTGGCATACTGAAAATGGAAGTATCACATCACAGTTGGATATGAGACAAGTAGTGTTAACATCAATCAACCAGTAAGCCTTATGTTTATTGCTATATCATGTGAACATCGATTTTTGAGTCATGGAATTTAGTTTGGGGCACTTGGCTTCTGAATTCCAAACATATTATATAGAAGCAAAAACCTTCAGATGACCGATTTTGGGCTTTCATCCAAACCAAGCTTCCTCTAGATTCATCTTCTCAATGACTTGTGTGGGTGAGTGATTCAGAAGATAAACAACTATAAAGATTGCCTTTGCCTAAAACTTCTTTGGAACATTGCGATGCTTCAACACCGATCAAGCTGTTTCAGTGACTGTATAATTCTTGTGCTTAACAACCCCGTCTTTTGGTGGGTTGTAAAGTGTAGTAAGGTGATTCTTAATCCTGTGTGATGCATAGAATTGAGAGAACTCCAATGAACATAATTCACAATTGTTGGACCTAAGAGTGACAATTTGACGATCAAACCCTTTTTCCATTAAGGCCTTGAACTTCTGATACTTGTTGGTCACCTCTGATTCTGCTCAAGAAAATAGACCTACATTTTACTGGTGAAATCATCCAATCAAGAGAAAATACGTGACAAATGGAGTGTTCATTGGCCCATAAACATTTGCATGGACCAATTGCAAGGGCTTGGATGTCATAGAAGCATCACAATTTGAAAATGGAGTCTGATGCTTCTTCCTAGCTTGAAATGCTCTGCAAACTCCATTGTTTGAATCTCGGGTAAGACAACAGCTAGAATATCTTGAGTCAATTGAGAGAGAGTGAGTATCTAGATGTCCATATCGCTAATGCCAAAGATGGTTGAGAAAAGCACTTTTGGCTGCCATGGGTCGCTCAAGAGAATCACTTGTATCAATTAGGCTATATAGACCATGATCCTTGTGGCCAATTGTAACTGTAGAATGAGGTCCCCTGTCAACAATAGTACTCTTGTGCACACTAAGAACAACACTCAATTGAGGAGAATGAAGCATAATCTAATCGAGTGACAATAGATTGAGCTTTATGCTTGGAACAAAGTGGACATTGAGAAATGTCAAAATCCTCCAACAAAATGAAATTGGTACATTTCCTTTACTGACAATTGTATACTTCTCCCCTCCAAAAACAACTGAATCAGAGAAGGGCATGAACTTTGCAAACTTGTCCTAATGATGATGGGCATGTGGCCATTACCACATAGGAGGGAGGTTCTTGATCAGAATGTGTAGTAGCTAGGCCTTTGGCGAAGACCCTCATTGTGAAGACTGCATGGATGCCAACCGTTTCCTGCAATCTATCTTCAGGTGACCAAACCAGTCATAGTAATGACACTGAATACTCTTCTTCTTAGAAGGCACCAAAAGTTTACCCAACCCTTTTTGCAGGGCGGACTGAGGTTTACCTTTATTTTTGTTGCAAGCTTTGACTGTTAAGGCCATTTGTTAGCAAAGGAGGAAGTGGCATGACTTCCGAACTATTGCTATATCATGTTGCAAAAGCTTGTTGGAGAGATCAAAGTTTGTTAGGGTACCACTAGTAGAGGTGATATTGAGCATCTATATGAAGTGCTTGTAGGATTGGGGAAGCCTTTCAATGTGATCACTTCTATATCTTCTTCCTCCGTCATGCAACCAATAGCCTTTAATTGGTAATGTAGATCCTTGGTTTTTAACAAATTTTCCTTGAGAGATGCCGTCTCATGCATCATAATAGAGAACAACAAATTCTTTAGAAGGGAGCACGACTTTTATCAGACATCTCATAAATATCCTTTAAGAGATCCCATATTTCTTTAGTTGTTTTACCAGAAGGCACTTGAGGGAGCTGATCATTTATAACTGAAAGTTTGAGTACCATGACAGCTTCCCAGTTAGGTTCATCACATTTATCTTCATCTGTCTCGATTGTTGTAGGACAGGGTTCCATACCCAAAACGATCTTTAGCAAGATAGTGATATTCAAATATTGTCATTATGCATTGCTTCTAGGTGTTGTAATTGTTGCCATTCAATCGTTGATTTCCTTCCAACATTACTTTCATGAAGACGCAAAAATCGAGGCAGATAGAACACTGGAGAAAACAAACATGATGAGCCTGAAAAAAAATTGTTAGAAAAAATATTTAAAAAACCCTAATCAAAATTAGGGTTAAAAAGCCTAGCACCTGAGAACCTGAAAAACTGATTGGGGTTTTACTGGAAAGAAATTCTCAAAAAAAAAAAAAAAAAAAAACAATTGGATATAAATTACCCAAAATCGGTGGCAAGCTCCAGTAATTAGCGACTGCTAACTGAACTTGCTAGCTTCTCAAAAAAGGAATACAGTGAACTGAACTGATAGAAAAAACTGCAGAGCTGGCAGAACTGAAAATCGTTGAGGCCAAAAAGTGTTTTATGGAAGTTACAACAGTAAACCCTATTGGCCTTAGAAAACACAGGCTGCAGACTTTGTGGGTGATGTTTCCAAGACGCTGCAATTTTAGAGGCTGTGCAGATTAAAAAAGTCTGCTTATCAAGAGCTTGTCTGCTGGGGAAAAGATGGGGCTGAGGCATTTGCGTGGCTGGAGCATTGAGCTGGATGTTTACGGGCAAGAAAAAAAGTGCTAGCTGCTGATAACAGGAAACAGGTTTCGTTGCAGACTACCTTTGAATGTAGAAATATTAGTTTATATTTCTTCACTTGTTGACAAAATACTAATTACAAAAATGTTTTTCCCACAAAATTCACTCCAATACCATGAAATTGTTAAAAGAGGGTTAATAGTTTTATTACCATCAACAATGAATTCTTAAATAGAGTTTACAAAACCTAATTATAGTATGAACAAAAATGCAAAGTTGTCTAAATAAAGACATCTAAATAAAGAACTGATTATGCAAACTAAATAAGAAAGCCTAAATGACCATTAGCTAAGGTTCTAGAAGAACGTGCTAAACATAGTGAGAATGTAAGATATTAAAAATTTTCTAATACAAATGAGCTCCTAGAGCTTCTTATATTGTCCCTTAGACACTCTTGAAAGGCTTTTCAAATTCCTTTTCAAAATACTTTATTATAGCTCAATGATAAAGTGACTTTTTGCCTTTTAATTTCACCTAAGACAGTATATTGAATTAATTAAATTTATGCATAAAATTTAATTTATTTGACAACTTATTTAATTAATTTAATTTGTTACTTGATATCCCAGAATTATCCCTTGGGAATTAAATAGGCTAGATGAGTCATGCCCGCTACTTTGTGGAAGGGGATATTACAGTCTCAATAATTTCAAGTCTGAGTTTGAAAATAAAGTTGACAATCCAATTCAGATTGGATGACAGACCTGTCAAAGTATCAATACTTGTGCTAAATCTAAAAATCTTCAGATATTTTGTAATCGAAGTCCTCCTGTTTTATGACATGGGAAGCAACTTTTAGGAATGCAGATGTTATTTAAATTACCAAAATATAATTTCAATTGGTGAAGCCAACTCTAATATTTTCAAAGAGAGGGATATCTAAATTCACTGGTATGCTTAAGCTTTCTGAACTTCCCAAGACTCTGCTTAACAAAAGGTTGAGTGCAAATGACATCATTTGTAAAAGGATATCAGCAAATTGCTCCATTGTCTCCTTCTATTCATCAAAGGAGTTTTTTGAGCATTAATCTGAACTTTGATCTTTGAAGGGCTTCTATTGGAGTGCTGCTTGATATTGTTTCAAATGTCAGGGAGCATATTTTGAAATTTGCAATTCTTGAGGCTGTGTTTCTTGTAGTCTGACTTTGAATGATGAGATATTTAAACTTGCAACAAACTGTTATGACATAATTGATCATGATATAGTTGGTAATATAATAATATGGTGGACAACACACTAGAAGTTAGGAAATTAAATGCATAATAAAAGAATTAATGAAATTAAAGGGAATGAACAGAATCAACATGGAACAGTAACGGAAGCTTTATTGAAATTGAGGTTAATTTTTAAGAAGTAGCAAACTTTACGAATAGATGTGAAGCTAAAAGCTTTTCTTTTTAAAGTTGGATGGCAATTCCTTCTAGCTATTCTAAAAATTAATAATTGAGGTACTTTGTCTAGGAATCCAGTAAAACCTTCCGAAATGTTTCTGGGAAGAAGCTTGACAAAATTGTTATGATAACAAATTCATATAAAAGCACTCCTTACTTTTGGCTGGCGATTCCTTTTTAAGTGTTTAGTGTTATAAAAAGGAAAAGAAAAGAAAAGAAATTAATGACCTTTGTGTTTGATTTTGTAATGCCTTACATGATGCAATAGTCTATCCTGACATGAAACTCATGTAAAAGCAAGCTTTAAATTTAATAAATTTCAAAATTTAAAGGATTTCTTTATTTTGGAAATTTCAAGTCATTTGGTATGCTATTTTGAGGTTCAATTTTGTACAATGGACTTGCAAAAATTTTGATAGGTTGTATAAACCCTTAGGTTTCTGGTGATTTTGTATGGTTAATTTTGGGCTATGGTTTTTTGAGTATTGGCCATAATAAAGTGACTTTCTTGGTTTTCAGTATTCAGTTAGCACATCATCTTGAAGTGCCACTTGGGACATATATTTTCTTTTAGAGGAAGCCAGTTTTTGGCAAATTTTAAACTGAGACATATAGTAATGCATAACCAGATCAGAGAACTATTATTTACATTATTCCTTGTTCTTGACCATGCTTTTTGCATGTAAATTCCATGGATGGTGTGTGAATTTTGTTTACTTGAAATTATTCTATGTCTATGTTCTGTGATCTGTTGTGTAATGCATCCATATATGCATGCTTCATCATTCTGCTTTATCTTCTCCATACACAAGATTAGTTGATTTTGAACCACTGATGTGACTCCCATGGTTGATGCTCTTAACTTGTGTGATTCTTGTGGTTGATATGACACATTTTAGGAGGTATCAATTTAAATGCCATGACATTTGTTTTTCCCCAAGTTAGCAATTCAGATGCAGATGCGGGTATTAGAATCCGATACTCGGATGCGTGAATTTATTTTGAGGATTTCTAGATGCATCTGGATATATATATATATATTTGGAATCCAATACTCAGATGCGTGAATCTATTTTTAAGAGTTCTAGATGCGCTTCGATATATAATAGTAATAATAATATATATTATATATTATAATATATAATAATATATATTATATATTATAATATATAATAATATATAGTTGTTTATTTAAATTATCTGCTATCACCGAAAAACAACCCATTTAACGTAGGACTTGGTGACATGTAATACCCGATAACATATGGAGAGTTTTGTTAGCATCCATGAAGTATATAGCGACACATAATAATTACTTAAATATTCTTTCCAAACTATATTACCACTGTTGATCGTTCCTTTCTGCTATTTCAATGAGATGTTATTATTTAGATTGTACTCTTCATAATTTTTCATGCCATATAACAAACCATTTGCTTGCCTTGTAACTGTGGTGAAGAATAACGCATCTTGTCTATGCCATCTGCTCATTGGTAATCAGATGGAGCTTTTATTTAATCAGAATCAAGCAATCGCTTTGCCCGAACAATTCAAAGTCACCACGTTGGCTGTAAACCAATGCCAGGGTAACTTTCTTATCCGTTAGACAAGCATCTTGTGTTCTTCCAAAGAGGATCCCCATCTGCCTTTGGTGCATCGGTAACGTAGGTTTTTGCAGTTAATATATGGCTTTTTTTGGAATGCATGTATTGATCCATGCTACCTCTACCTCCTTTAATACGTTGGTTTGTGCCTTCCAAGTTGTCTCATCTGTGTGTTAATGAAGAGCACATGCTAATACTCAGAGGGGGTTGAATCAGTATTAGGACAAATTTTGACACTAATTCCAAATATGAAAATATAACTTCAAAAGCATAGAGCAAATGCCACAAGCATGAACATAGAAATTATGTGGAAAACAACTAATGGAAGAAACCACAGAAAAATATTTCTATTATTAACTTCTTATAAACTATAGGCAATGCATATCTCCCTCTAGTAATGAAATTTAATATTAGGTCATAACATAATTGAAATTTACAATAAATAAGTGATTAATATTATTGGTAAAATATTCAGGAATAGTAAATATACGAATAAACATAATTAATAGTATTTATCAATACAATAGATATTAATATTAAACCATACTATTGTTAATATAATCAATTTAATATATTATAATCAATATATATTTAATATTAATACTTAATCGATACTCGTGTAATGGCCTCTCCATGAATTATTATTTAATCTAATGGGGCTGGTCTATTGAGCAGATATGATTCATAAGACCAACATTAAGTGCAAGATCTAAAACAATATATGATGTTCGAATACTGTTCAAACAACTTAAACCAATCGCTATTACAAGAACAGAACTGTAGGAAAGCCAATAATAAGTCTCTTAATTGATCTGAGAGTCTCTTATTATCTTGACATGCGAAACATAGACAAAACCTTCTGGTGAGTAATTATATTGCGATATATGTCTACTAAGAGTCTAGAAGAATGTGAACATACAGATACCAGTGACAAGGTGCTGGAAGAAGTCCCGCGCAAAGACATCTATCCATGCATACATATGATAGGTACGCTGAGCCACCAATTCTACAGGTCTTAGACACCCATCAAGGAGATTCCAGTAGAAAATGTTGCAGATTGATTTGTTTGCAACGTCCAAACCAAAACCACGTCCTCTTGGGATTCATCATTGATGAAGTTGCTATGTTGGGTTATCACCTGGGCATTTGCATGAGGATGACAATGAACCAATTTTTATTAGCAGTTAATTTCTTCCTTCCTTCTAATTGTGTATAAATCCTTTCGTGAATAGCAATCAACGATTATGAAAAAACAAAATGCATGATTAGGGACTACGTCCTATTCATAAAAGAGAGGAGTGTCGTCCTTCCTAGGAGCTCGTTACCTTGCATACCATTTTCAGAGTTCACCCTAGATGTCCAAAGATCTCCATTTATAGGCTTTAATGCTTCCTTCCTCACTCAGTCATCAAGAACCAGTTTTTATTAGCAGTTAATTTCTTCCTTCCTTCCAATTGCGTATAAATCCTTTCGTGAATAGCAATCAACGATTATGAAAAAACAAAATGCATGATTAGGGACTACGTCCTATTCATAAAAGAGAGGAGTGTTGTCCTTCCTAGGAGCTCGTTACCTTGCATACCATTTTCAGAATTCACCCTAGATGTCCAAAGATCTCCATGCATAGGCTTTAATGCTCCCTTCCTCACTCAGTCATCAAGAACGAGTGTTGCCAAGGACTCTCCATGCACGTGGTGACTTGAGCGTTACCTTCAAATTGCAGACTAGGAAATTAATGTGGATGCCAACCTGGAGACAATGAAGCAAGAGTCTTACTCTCAAATGACGACCAAATTGGAAGCACGTTGGTGGGAAAATAAACATTAAAACATTAGGTGCAAGTTTAAATAATAATATATATTGCCATGACCCCTTGCTAGAGACTTATGCCTATCGGGGTGGGGGAATAGGCATAAGAGTTGTGCTAGAGCTCAAGCAATGGGCAGGGACATAACAGTTCTCCCTTCCCGAGATTGCTTGTCCCCAAGCTATCGAAGAGCACGATGCTGGAGAATCTGATCACCTTCCCATGTGGTGTCCTCAATTCGTAAGTTGGCCCATCCAACCAAATACTCTTTAATAGTTTTGCTCCTTAATTGTTGTTTCTGGGTGCTGAGCACTTCTGTAGGAACCAACTCCAATTTACCCTCTTTATTAAGTGGGGGCAATCTAGGTGATGTAGTGATATGCTTCCCCTATGCCCTTTTTAGGGAAGAAACATGATTCATTGTGAATCCGGTTGTTAGAGGGCAGTTCCAATTCATATGGTGCTTCCCTTATCCTCCTTGCCATTATTTAGGGTCCATAGAACTTAGGCCTGAGCTTCTCGGCCCTATTCCTTTTAAGAAAACTTTGCTTGTAAGGCTGGAGTCATAGAAATACCATCTCATCGAGCTCAAATACCCTCTCCGTTTGGTGCCGGTCCACATAGATCTTTTGCTGATTTTGAAAACACTGCATACTTTCTTTAGGTGAGCATAGGATACATTGTTGTTCCTGCAACCAATCTTTGGCCAAGGTTTCTTGACTATCCGTTAAGGTGACATCTACAAAAGAGTAGGGCTTGTACCTATAGAGTGCTCTTAAAGGGGACATACCAATTTTATATGCTGGGTTGAATTGTAGTAGTACTCACTCAGATACAACCATCTGATCCAAGCCCACTGCTGCCCGAAAACATAATTGCGAAGGTACTCTTCTATCCACTTATTCACTATCTGTGTTTGGCCATGTGTCTGGGGGTGGGAACTAGTGCTGGGAGTCAACTGGGTTCTTGCCATCCTGAATAGCTCTTTCCAAAAGCTGCTAAGAAACTTGTTGTCCCTGTCATTGACTATGGTTTGGAGAAGACCATGCAGCCTAAAAACCTCTCTGAAGAATAATGCTGGTACCTGTGAAGCTGTCCAATCAGTTGCAACTGCAAAGAAATGTCCATATTTGGTCAACTTGTCAACCACCACAAAAATACTGTCTTTACCTTGCACCTTCGGTAGGCCTGTGATAAAGTCCTTGGATATACTCTCCTACTTGTGCTTTGGAATTGGTAAGGGCTGTAATAGACCAGCGGGGTGTACATGTTCAGATTTGTTTTGTCGGCAGGGTACGCACTTCCTAACATGGCAGAGAACATCGTCCTTAAGACCCTTCCATGTAAAACTCTCGTGTATCTGCTTATAGCTGTTAAATTACCCAGGGTGACCTGCTGTAGGGCTGTCATGAACTGCATGCATAATCTGCACCTTCAATTTGGATTTGAGGACCAAGTAAATCCTACTTTTGTAGTAAATAATATCGTCTACTACTCTGTACCTATCATCCTGAATCTGCCCTGCCATATCCACGTAGGTGAAGGTGTTTTTGGAGTACTTAACTAATAGTTGAGATTTCCAATCAGCTGAAATCTCTGACATAGAACAACAAGTGTCATTGGCTGGTCTCCTGGATAATGCATCAACAACTGCATTGTTCTTCCCTTTGATGTACTCAATGTCAAAGTCAGAAGTGTAGATCCCGCTGATCCATTTTTGTTGCCTTTCATTCAACTCCTTTTGGGCCAAGAAAAAACGTAAACTATTATGATTTGTTCTTACGTCAAAAGACCACATGCTAGGTACTATCTGAAATTAGCTAGGGTGTGCATGATAGCCAACATCTCGTTGTCATAGATGGAGTACAATTTTTCACGATTCTTTAGTTTTTTTCTTTCATAAGCAGTAGGGTGCCTATTTTGCATGAGGACCACCCCAATCCCATAACCTAGAGCATCACACTCCAAGATGAATGATTTGGTGGAATCAGGTAGTGCTAGCACAAAGCATGTACTTATCACCCTCTTGACTTTATCAAATATCACTTCCAAATTTTTAGACCATTTGAAAGTCCCTGCCTTCTTGAGATCATTAAGAGGTGCTATAAGCTGTGAGAAGCCCTTTAGAAATCTCTTGTAGTATGAACACAACCCAAGGAAGCCTCTCAAATCTAACACATTCTTTGTTGGTGGCCACTCTAGAATAGCATGCATCTTAACTCCATTAGCACCAAACACATGCCCCAAATACATAATCTTTGTCAAGCCAAACTTGCATTTGGAATCTTTAGCAAACAATGAGTGCCACTCCATAATTCCTAGGACTTCCTCCTATTGCTACAATTGTTCCTCCCATGTCTTGCTAAAAATTAGAATATCATTGAAGAATACTAAAACAAACTTACCCAACTACTTATTAAATATGTAATCCTTGCATGGCTGGAAAGTAGCAGGAGTGTTTGTGAGCCCAAAAGGCATCACAGAAAACTCATAGTAGCCATAATGACACTTGGATGCTGTCTTATGCACATCCTCCTCATGAACCTTAATTTGATGGTAGCTTGAATGAAGGTCAATTTTTGAGAAGTAGACAGCCCCATGTAGCTTGTCCAAAAGCTCATCAATATGAGGAATGGGATGCATGTTCTTAATAGTCCTCTTGTTCAATGCCCTATAATCTATGCACATATGTAGAGTCCCATCCTTCTTCTTGACCAAGACTACGGATGAAGCAAATGGGCTAGAGCTCGGTCTTATGTGTCCCATGTCAATCAACTCTCGAATAGTTTGCTCTATCTCCTCCTTATAGTGCCTTGGATGACGATATGGTGTAGTAATTACTTACTTTGCTTCTTCCTCTAACTCGATCACATGCTCAAACCCACGATCAGGAGGCATACCAAGGGGATGTCACGAAAAACTCCCTTGTGTTTATATAACACATCTTGAATATCAATGTGATGCTGCTGTCCCAAGTCTCAATCAGACTTGGTGGAAATCAAACAACATGCTGCCCACTCGGTGTCCTCATGTCTTAGAATAGATTCCATCCTATGAGCTGAAATGATCCTAGGACTGCTATTAGATGAATCAGACTACCTGTAAGATCTCCAGAGAGGGTAGCAACTGTAGGTGGCTGATTTGGAACCTGTTTATCTACCTTTCCCAACTAGGGCTGCTCATGAATATCATCCTCCTTGCTGTCATCAGATTTGTTACCATCATTTTCTTCATCTGAAACTACTTCAATATAGTGAACCTTGCCTTTTCCCTTGCATTTATGATCCGGCAGCAAAGGTTCTTCGCATGTAAAACATAAATTTCTTGTTAGCTCAATTCTTGACTCAAAATTAGTTTTAGGTGGATCACCGTTATTCTGATCTGATGATTTCAATTTGGTTTTGGATCCTTTGAAGGGCTTTTTGAAAGGTTGAACCGCTGAAGATGAGCTATCCATATCAAGTGCCATATTGATTGCATCTTGTAAAGTACTTGGTTTCAACACCTTGACGAATCTCTTGAATCTGTCATGTAATCCCTATACAAATAGCATTACCTTCCTGTTTTTTAGTCATGTTTGGGACCATGATAGATATCCTCTGAAATTCATCAGTGTAGGTGTCTAAGGATCCACTATGTTTGAGTTGAGCTAATTCCCTATAGTAGACCTCAATGTCCTTCCTATCAACTCAAGCAATCAACTTATTGCTAAACTCCTTGTAAGAACAAATCATACCATGATCTTGGGTTACCAAGCTATGGTGCCACCAATCATAAGCTGATCCCTCTAAATCTAAGTTACCAGATTCTCTCCTGGACCTAGGAATACCTGGTTCAATTCTCTCAAAAGTCTGGTACTTGTCAGATTTTGTCAAGAGTTTGCCGCAAAGACTGAATGTTGCTGGGAATTTTTTGAGAGGAACCTTGGCATAATTTAGATGACTTCTGGGTGACTTTGGTTTCCAGCAGAGGAACCTAGACAGAATTTAGGATAACTTTCAGAGAAGTTTGTCAAAATACACCCTTTTGCTTACTTTTTCAAAAAGATTGTTTTGCCAAATTAGATATAAATTACTAATCATATATAGTTTGAATTCGAAATGTATAAAAGTGTCGCACATCTATTATGGAATGTATTTAACACCATAATTTGTACATATAGCCCAACATGTATAGAAAGCAATAGATTGAACAAAATCTAAAGAGATCTTTACCGTGGATGATTCTGGATCCAAAGTTTGCTTTCTTGCTTCATCCAGTCTGATCCAAAGTTGCCTTCTTTGAATCATCCAGTATGATAGTTAATGTGTGAAGCTTACAATGTGGCAAAAATCACAACCTTCACCTTAAGTGGGCCTATAGCATTACTTCTTGTGCTTCTAAATTGCAACAGCAGAATGATGATGATTTATTTGATGGATTTTTATGATATTTGATCAATGATGGCTGATTATTAATTTTGACATTACTATTTTTGAACTGAAACATTGATATATGTATATACACACACACACACACACACACACACACACACACACACAAACACATACACATATATTTTTTAAAACATGTATTCTTGTATGAACGAACCCAAAATGAATCCGAACCCAATCCCAAAAAATTTGAATGAGTTTCGAACCTGAATCTCGAACCCTAATCAGCACTCGAATCCAAACCGGCAAGTTAGCTCTAAATGCATGGTAGCAAACTTGATGGCATCAGTTTTAGACATGGGTTTAAGTGTGAGAAAAGTATCCAATTTTTCGTATCTGTAATGTCCCCATTGGTTGCCAGCATGATTATTTCTGGGATTAGCCTAATATTGGATCCTTGTAGGCTAATGTTGATGGTTAGAGAGTCTTTTGAAGATTGGTTCATCTCCAACATTCAACGATTTATGGATTTGGCCTTCGTTCAATGTCAGTTGGACTCCATTCGCCATACTATGTATAGTAAGTTAGGGGTAATTTAGATGGACCCTTTTTATTTTTAGAAAGTGTATTTGTTCACATGGGTAATTATGAGGAGAGATTCCTATTCCAGACGGCATGGCAATCAGACAAGTATTTCAAGAGATATTAAAGTTTAAGTGACTTAAATGACTTATTTAAATATTTTAATGTTATAAAGTTATAAAGTCACTTAAGTGACTAAAAGACGAAATTGGCTTTTAATCCCACATTGCCTAGTTGTTTGTGTCTTCCCTCGTATCGAGGTTATAAAAGTGTGGAGTTTGGGATTAAAACAACGAATATATGACATTATATCAAATTCCTAAAGGTTGCTTTTGAGTGACTGGATAATTCCTAAGGACGAAACCCTTAAGGAAATTAGTGAGGCTGGATGCAAACCTGGCACTCACAATTGTATTTTCAGCATTTAGTCTGGTGTAATATCAGGAGATTATAGCTCCAGGTCAGATTTGGTGAATGAAGTCAACAGGAACCTAGTAACACACAGGCCCTTCTTTAGCAGTGGAGTAGACATCAAGGATTAAGTCATTTCGCCTGCGACAGGTAGGAGTTTCAGACGTAAGTTTCCTTCTCCACACTCCAGTAATGGTGGCGGCAATATTCAGTAGTATAGCGCAGTAAGGAATGCATAGCAAAGGATAGTGGCTTCATACTCAAATGCACTGTAATTTCCAATCAGTTGAGCTACACCATTTAGCATCAGGTGGAGGCGTTGAATGCTTAGCAGTAGGAGGAGTTGGACTGCCCTGGGATAATGTCTCAGAAATCCTATTTTCATGACCATCTCTTTAGTATAACAGATTGGGAATCATAGCAGACATAACTTGCGGGTGTTGGGTCATATGCAGGGTGGACGGCATACGTATCTGCAGAAAGTCGGACACATTCACATAACACTAGAGATCCCTTAATCATTCTGCTAGGTCACATACTAGACACAAGTAAACCGTAGTTGAGGTTAGAAGGTAGACAGAGGTGATTAAGTATAGCCAGTTAGCAGTATATAGAAGATGGGTCGGCATTATCCACACCTACAGTAGGAGTCAGATTCCTTCAATGTTCAGAGTTCAGCAACAGTTGGCAGTCGAGTTGAGTAACTGGAATCATTGTTAGATTGAGTGGTTGCTACCGGATTCAAGGCTCTTAGTGGCATTCATCAGATTCGGGTCTGTTCTTTATTATTCATTCCATAATATGTTCATTTTGTTATCTGATGATATTATATGACTAAATCACATCTTCAAATTGCAGCTTTAAGTTCATCGATTTATTGGTCTGAATATAAGTTTGTGTGAATCTGTATTCAGCTTCAAAGTCCGACTTGATTGAATTTATTGGAATCTTGTTTGGCATGTTCTTAGTATTAACTCCATAAAATAGTAAAGAGCTAGGACAGTAATTACTTGATTTTTTAAAGAACTGGTTATATTCCAACTGTTTGACGAAATGCTTGTCAGTTTTAGTTCAATATTTTAATCCAAATCCAGCAGAGGTTATTAGAGTATCCAAGCTTTGGCTGTAGTTTTCCCGCCACCATCAAATATTGGAAATGAGAGCTTGTTCATAGCATGTTTTAAATCTCTACTAGGAGTCCTTGGCCTCTTATACTGTCTAGCTTTCATTATTTCTCTTTGCTAATTCATATATTGGACAAAACCCAGAACCGCCTTAACATTGTCAGGAAACAAGTCCCATTCCGCATGTATAGCCATTGCATCTTCAGGTGTGTCTCCTGTAATTCATGCAACAATTTTGTCATGCTGTTCAACAAATATCGACATCAAAGTCCTATCTGCAGTTCAAGTGCATGTCTCTCTGCCACATGGTGATCCAACTACACTCCCACCCATACTGTGATGACTTTGAGGTCTTCTAGGCCCAATATTCATTTGTTGTATGGCTCGAGTGAGTTGCTGCAGAACAGTAGCAATCTGATTTTATCCTTCTCGCAGAGCCCTGAGGTTGTCTCTTGTTTCTCTGTCTGCCTCCTCTACTACATTTGCTACCCTTTCTGCCATGGAATGTACCACAATGACCTCTGAAACTGTTTTGCCTTTAGGAATTGATGGAGGTTTCAAAATTCCACGTGGTCCTTTGTTATATTGGCAAATTCACAAAAAACAAAATCCACAAGGCAGCAGGTTTGCTGCTCTGATACCACTGTAATGGCCTCTCCCTGGATTATTATTTAATCAGATGGGGCTAGTCTATTGAGCAAATATGATTCATGAGACCAACATTAAGTGCAACAGCTAAACAATTTATGAAGTTCCAATACTGTCCAATTAACTCAAATGCAACCAATTGCTATTACAAAACATAACAGTAGGAATGCCAATAATCAGTCTCTTAAAATTTGAGAGCCTCTTATCATCCTAACATGCATAACATAGGCAAAGCCTTCTGGAAAGTAATTATATTGCGATATATCTCTACTAAGACTTTAGAAGAATGTGAGTATACAGATACCTGCAACAAGGTGCTGGAAGAAGTCCCATGCAAAGACATTCATCCATGCATACGTATGATAGGTACGTCGAGCCACCAATTCTATAGGTCTTAGGCACCCACCAAGGAAATTTCGGTAGAAAAGGTTTCAGATTGATTTGGCTGCAACATCCAAACCAAAACCACGTCCTCTCGGGATTCGTCTTTGATGAAGTTGCTATGTTAGGTTATCACCTTGGGCATTTGCATGAGGATGACAATGAACCAATTTTGATGACCAGTAAACATTCCTTCCTTCCACTTGCGTATAAATCCTGTTATGAATAGCAATCATCGATTAAGGAAAAACAAAATGCATGAACAGGGGCCACGTCCTATTCATGAAAGAGAGGAGTGTCGTCCTTCCTAGTAGCTTGTTACCTTGCATACCATTCTTAGAATTGACCATAGACGTCCAAAGATCTCCTCACGCAAGCTCTAAAGCTCCCTTTGTCATGCTAGTCACCAAGATCGAGCATTGCCAATGACTCTTCATGCATGTAGTTACCCAAGCTTTACCTTCAAACCTTGGACTAGGAAATCAATGTGGATGCCACTGTGGAGACAATGAAGCAAGAGTCTTACTCTCAAACGGTTACCAAGCTAGAAGCATGTTGGTGGGAAAATAAACATTAAAACACTAGGCACAAGTTTAAATAATAATATATATTGCCACACCTCAATACACCCCTTGCTAGAAACTTAGGTCTATCGGGGTGGTGGAATAGGCATAAGTGTTATCCTATAGCTCAAGTGATGGGGAGGGACATGACAACCCGATCAACTCCATTAAGTCGAAGTTATTTATTCAAGGATGCTAATTTTTTAGAAAAAATGACAATAATAAAATATTGTATTAATTGATTTAACAAATAATTGGATAACAAACAGAGAACTATGAAACAATGGAAATTTGGGTTGGAGGAAAAGTCACGACCTGTGACCTTTGGTCCGGTAGCATACATTTAAGGATTCCTTTGAATTAAGTTAAGGAAGAGAACATATAAACAATGGAATGGAATAAGCCATCTACGTTGAGGAGACATTATAGTCATTATAGTCAAACAAGTAGTAGATTGTGTAATGCCCCGCCAAGGGATCCAAAGAATTTCACTAAAATATCACTAAGTTTACCAAACAATTTTTTTTTTTAAGACATAAATTATAAACCATTTACAACATTTGCGGAAGCAATAGTAACATCCAACTGCAAGTAATCATAACATACATAACAGTTACATTCTTTAAAGATTCCTTAACGTTGAATTACTTCTAATCATAACTTATTCATCTAACATCACATCCTTATGAAATAACAATGATGCATCCAATGTACTTAAACAATATACAAGTGTACATTTTAGATTGCTCAATCATCCACTATACATGTTACAAGGTATGAAAAGCTTAAAAGAATAAACATCCATGTAAATAAAGTACATCATCATCCAATATTAATCCATGATGTAATAACATAATGAGACCATAAACCATACATGATATATCATCATCATAAAGATATAAACATCCATCCTAAAAGATAACCATATATCACAAACATAAATAATTAAGTGCACGGTTCCTCCCAACCGTAAATAGCATCATTAGACCATCGTGGATCCTAGCCATCCCTCCGTGCGCAACATTCCAAAGCACCGAAGAGATCATCGGTATTATCATAGTAGGAATGTCACTCCTAAAACATCCTACTAACATGCAAAGTAAAGCATAACATATCATCAACTAACATATGCAAATCATCAATACAAGAACATACCAGTAAATACATCCATCATAAGGTATATCATCTATCATAATGATCCAAGAACATAATGAAGATAAATACCAACCAAGAATGCTCCAGCCACGGTGTCTCGGACGGATCTCAAATGATAAGAGTGGAAAATACACTACCACCCGACCGCGTGGAACCTAAATGGTCCACTCCCACCGTGCTGAGGAGATAATCTCAAGTCCCAAATAGGATATCAAAACCACAAAACATAAATCTCTTTAAGTCCAGGAATCCTAAAAAATATACTACTCAAAGGTTCCGTCACACAAAATCTGACATCTAATTCCCAGAGGCACAACAATGACATGTAGGAAACCTACTCTGCAAGCGGGAAAGTGTCATCGCATTTATCACGTACAAGTTACCCTGGCAGTTAGCTAAACTCCACGGGTCCATACTGATCTCATGCGGCCACTAGTATCCTTTCATACTGACGAGGCATACTACGGAATGCAAGGTCGCAACCATGCGTTCTCACTACTCCCATCCTAGCCTGTACAAGCACTCAAGGCATGGGCGAGAACCAAAACAATTATCTTTTTAGGTTCATTTAATCCCCATTTAGTGTGTAAATGTTATCACTTATTAACAAAACTTACAATGAGTTACCCTGGCAGCCACTTAGGGCCCCGACCCCCATTGCAAGCCACTTCCCGACACTACAAGTAGATTACCTACCCTAATGCTCATGGAATCATAAATCACCACAGTCCTGTACAAGCGACTGTAAAGAAAATCCAAAAGATAATCCATAAAAAGAATCATCAAATATCCACAATATAAGCATCAAATATCTATAATAAGAATCATCATATCACCAAGATAAGAATCATCAAAATCTCCATGAGCATCTGAAAAACATCCATAGAAAATCATGATCACAACAGTTCTCTATTGGCAACTGAAAGCATCACTGATAATCATAAGTATCAATTGGTTCCAATAACCAAAATAAATCATCACATCCCTTGGTTCTCAACAAGCAACCAAGAATATCTCAAAATCATACTGATCGAAGACTCCAAAAATGGTTGAGTCAAAGCATGTCACAACATGACATTATTAAGAAATAAATCCACATTTTAGTCCCATCATGGTGACTAGAAAATAATCCAAGGATAATTGATCGATGACTCAAAAATGGTTAGCTCAAGTGTCTCATACACATACCTCTCAGCTTCACACATGAAGACTGATGAACAAATACAAACATTTCATAGAGCATACGATCACATAACCATGGTTGGGCTTATAAAGATCGAGACCAAATAAAATCAACATGCCAACACATCTCATAACCCCCGAGCCTCTGGTAACAACCTAGGACTGGTCAACACTAGTCAACCCAAAAACCCAAAACAAGAAGCATTTAGAATACACGATGCACACACATGTTTTGGTTTTGCTATTATCTCATAGTTGAATTAAGTGTAGAGCTTCGATTTTTATTTCAAGTATACTTCAAGTGTCTAAGTCTCATCATTTGACCTACAAGTCAACCCATTTGTTCCTTGATAGCATTATCCTTCCATTATTAAGAATTACATTCTAAGAATAATTTAAGAATAACTATTTACTCATTAAACTGATCATCATTGACCTTTGATTAACTTGTTCTCTTTATTTGCCCAAGATCCATATTATTAATTGAATAACTCTTCCTTAATGTTATTTCTACATTTCAACATTATCAAAGGATCATTATTCTTTTATAATAGAACCAATTATCAATCCTCGAATAAGAAGAATTATAACTTTATTAGAATGATCAATTAAATCCATCAATTAACTTAGGTACACAATCCATAGCCTACTAAGTCTCATCGTTAAAACATCTATGGTCATTATTCAAGTTATCAGAATAAGACCTATCAATTTTGATATCGATATTTTTACAATCTCATTAAAAGAATTATATCAATTAAATCTCCATTACTTAACTTAATTGTTAATTAAATCTAATTAACTCTCATTAATTTAATTAATAATTACATATTCAAGGAAATGTTCCAATTAATATTAGTTGACTAATAACTAACTAGAATTCTGTAAGATGAAAGTCAACTATAATGATCATATTAATAATTTAATAATAATAATTTGTTAATATCTAATAACAAGCTATATTGGGAATCTTATTAATAAATCTATAATGACCACATTCGTCACTCTACAACAATGTTCACATTTATATTTTAATTATAACAAGTTATAATAAATCTCTAATACCAAGTATTATTATCTCAAGTAAGTTTCCCCTATTTACGTTGATTCAGTTAATTGATACTCCTCCAAATTATTACCCAATTCAATTTGATTAATATCTTTTACAGTACTTCAATCATTAACTAATCTCCTTTAGAGTAACTCTGTTCGTATTAGTTGATAACTATTTAAACTATTTATACTATTATTTATTAATAGTTTGTTAGACCCAACAAACATTAATAAATAATAAACTTATCACAATTATAAATAATCAATCTAGAGAACTTTTACATAGAACTCATTAGCTAACTCTTAATACCATTAAGGTATATCTATCAATAATTTAGTTAATAATATATAATGTTTTAATAACACCATTGTTATTCAAATTATAACAATGTTATAACAGTGACTCCATGTCAATTAAATCTTAATCCATTATCATTAAAGTCTCTTCATTTAAAAACATAATATAAAATTACCATCTCTAAATTAATATAATATATATTAAATAGTATTTAATATATATTATAAAATATATAAACTATATTAAAATCTCTTTTCTTTTAATTTTCTCTCATTTAAAAATCCATTTACTTAGATTGACTAATAATTAATTACACTTCTTCTACTATTTACTAATCTTAATTAAATTTGATTTAATTAGATTAGATAATAAACCATATAAAACTAATGCATATTAATAAGATTCTAATAAGAGAAGATTGCAATAATATCTTTAATTCATTCTATGCTTTGATATATTATTTTTGTGAAGTTTAAGCATAAAAAACTCTTGGTTATGGAAAATGGAGAAATATCTGTCATTGAATAAAATAGTCTCAGTACGACGGTCATATCTCCCCAATGAACCGTTGGATCGGGCTGAAATTTAAATATGTTGGAGGCGGCCAAGTTGCGCCAATTCTGACCGTAGCGATCGAATAAATTCGATCTCGATAAAAAGTTATGAATGACTGAGTTCGGGTCTATCCAAGGAGCAGCGACAGGACAATTTGTGATGAATTAAAATTTTTCTCTTAAAGGTAATTGTTCTCTAAATTTATCCAATAATTTCACTAATGGATTTGGCCATAAATCTTGAAACCATTTTTAAATCTATTTCAATTTGATTTTAATTCGAACCCAAACCCGTTTAGATCTAATTTCTTCCTTAATTGGATCTAGGGTTTTTCTATTGTTTTCTTCTCAACCAAATAGCATATCTAGATTCCAATTTCAATTATAGATTCAATCACAAGAGTATTCAGACACATCTAATAGACATGATGAAGACAGGAAGAGAAATAGTGCAAAGAGAATGTGCGAATATCACGAGTGCAACTGAACACTGATGCTAATCCGCCATGCTTCAGAAGTCCATAGAAAATCCTTTCCTTCTCCATCATTCGCAATCCCTCCAAGATCCAAGCCAATCGAATCCTCCAAGTGACCAGAAATGCTAGAAGGAGCATAGTAGCATGTAGGAACATATGAGCATATGAGCTTCTCCAATACATGTAAGCTTTGAAGCTTCCATTTAAAGCTTGTAGCTTGTAGCTTCCATTAAGCTTCCATTTAAGCTTTCATTTTTGCTTCTACTTCAGCTTGTCCAAACACACTAGGAGAGCCTCAATTTATAGGCCTCTAAGATGCATCTAGAGTGTCTCTAGAAACAACTAGAAGATAAGTATGACAACCAAGCATGAGCCTTCTCCAACCTTCTAGATAAGTCTTAAGGTTGTAGACACCATGTGCTCAAATAAAATGCTAACTTCTAAGTGTAGACAACTTATGCATTCTTAGAGTGCAAACTCCAGTGTTGTCTACGTGACAACTCCCGAGAATTTGCCAACTCCTATGTGAGCAAATATTAAAATAATACACATTAATTAATATAATATTTAATTTACTCTTTCCAATTTTATTTATTTATTTATTAAATCTCATGCACTAACTTTAATAATTTCACTTTTCAATCTTAATATATTTATATTTTAATCACATGAGATTTAGAATCTTTTATTAATTTAAATATATCTTCCACTTTTGAATTTCATTTTCCAAAACTTAATTGCTAAAATATTTATTAATATTATTTAGTCATTTATTTAAAAAATGAGCTCCAAATATATTATTATTAAATATTGTCACATACCAAATTTAAACTTTAAACTTTTATTTTTAAATTTAATTATTTTATTTAATTAATTTCCCAATTAATTAAATAAAATAAATATTAAAATATCATATTAATTTTCCATTTAAATTAAACCATTAATTAAAACTTTTAATTAGGCTTAATTAATAGAAAATAATTCAAAGACTCATAAGGTAAAAATATGAAAACCCATCATAACAAAAATACATACAAAATCAAACCAAAGGTTTAAATCTCGAATTACGTCATCCAACGTATTCGGAGGGTACTCAACTCAGATACTTGTCCTAATTTTTCAATTAGAACAAATGACTTAAAGGGTTGGGATTTGGACTTCAGAATTTATCTCCCCTCTCTTATCATTGAAATAGTGTGATAGATCTTGGCAATTCAGGGAAGTCGATACCCGGTACCTGCAACTTGCATAAAAACCACGCATGTACAAGCACAATATATACTAAGCTAAACAGGCAATGGTAAGAAGTGGTGCATCGTGTAGATCCCGACTAGCAGGTGACTACGACTCCCTTCCTTGACCACATCAGACACGCCATACAAAAGCAAACACGCAAAGAAAACACGCACACCATACACATGCAAGTATGGGGTAAGTATCCATAATAAAACACATATGATAATAAATCATCTTACTAATCATCATTAATAATTGAAAGCAATGTAATAATCATCATACATACATGAAATATAAAGTCTAAGTGATCTCACACATAATAAACTGAATCCATAGCACAATATTTGATAATCCCAAAACAATGCTGCTAACCATCAACATAAAACTAGCCCTAAAAGAGTTCAACAATGTTAGCAAAATGCGAACTAGGGGCAGGCACTACAGATTGTCGAGGCTAAGATAGTTTTGAGCCACTAGATAGCCAACAAATAAACATGTCCATGCTGGCACCATAAGAGGAGTTATATCACTAAATATAAAGAAAATATAATGATTATAATTGAATAGAAAAGAATATACAATTGGGTATAGTAGGAAAAGAGAGAATGTTTGAAATGACTGTAGTTTGAATCGCATAGGGAATTTCATTGGTATTCATACATTTATATGGACTAAGATTTATATGATTTGTATCATAGTTGGAAAACTCGCCAAAGCCAAAAAATTGCCAAGCCCCCCAAAAGTTTAATCGAGAAAAACTTGGCCATTTTAAAAAAAAACTCGGGAACCTTAAAAAACTGTTAAAATTTAATTCAAAAAACATTTTTTTGCAAATTTCAATGAAAAGATGCATCTAATGAGTTCATTATAGAGAACACAAAAGAAACAAGTAGGAGTTTAGATATATATAAATGCATAGTGGGTACAAAATCGCATTCTCATGCCGAATGTTGACGGCGGGAAGCATAATAGTAAATAGTTTGTGTCAAACTAGAAGTAAAAACATCATTACAATCACATTTTCCTCTTGCTAGCTCTACTAGCATACTTTACCTCTCTATCTTACATAATATATATAGGCTTTTTGCCTTTTGTTTTTAACAAAAAATAAATAATTAAAAAAAAAAATTAAAAAAAATTATTTAAAAAAAAAAGAGTTTTTCTAAAAAACTCGCCGAACTCTTCGATTAACGGTGATTTTTTCTCGTGATTAAATTTGGGAAAAACTCACCAGTCCCAAAAACTCGGTGATTAGTAGAAACTCGTTGATTATTTGGCGATTATGCCAACTATGATTTGTATTATGGGCAAGGATTCTCAAATGACCTTATATGTGGAAAATAATAATACAATCAGAATTTATACACACACACACACACTTATGAATATATTCATGAAAAATTGACAAAGTTATATATATCTGAATCCTATTAGTATTGATTTATAAAAGGGAAGTTGCGATTATGCCAACTATGATTTGTATTATGGGCAAGGATTCTCAAATGACCTTGTATGTGGAAAATAATAATACAATCAGAATTTATACACACACACACACACACACACACACACACACTCTTATGAATATATTCATCAAAAATTGACAAAGTTATGTATATCTGAATCCTATTACTATTGATTTATAAGAGGGAAATTGTAGTGTTACCAAGGAGGGGCTTGTATAAATCCAAGCAAATGGATCTAATCCTAAGAGAGGTTAGGGGTCAGCATCTTGAAGCCTTTGTGATATGGATTTGGACCTGTAAACTTTGAGGGAATCCATTGTCGGTTTTTAGCTAAGTTGCCAGTTTGGATTCAGGTTCGAGATATGGGTTCAAAATTTGCTCAATTAATTTTTGGGTTGGGTTCAGATTCGTTTTGGGTTCATCTATACAAGAATAAAAATATACGTTTTTAAATGTATATCTGTGTGTGTGTGTGTGTGTGGACAAATATGCAGCAGCAATTAAATTCGTAGACCACTATGCTAATTTTGAAGCAACATAGCAAATTACACCACCATATCAATGTTTCAGTTCAAAAACAATAATTTCAACATTAATAATCAGCCATTATGATCAAATATCGTACAAAACCATCAAGCAAATCATCATCATTCCACTGTTGCAAATTAGGACAAAAAGTAATGCTATAGGACCTTTTAAGGTCAATGTTGTGATTGTGCCATATTATAAGTGTCACACATTAATTGTGATACTCAATGGTTCAAAGAAAGCAGCTTTGGATCAGACTGGATGAATTCGAGAAAGAAGGCTTTAGATCCAGATTTAACCATACTAAAGATCTCTTTAGATTTTGTTCAATATATAGATTTCTATACATGTTAGGCTATATGCAGAAATTGTGGTGTATTATATACATTCCATAATAGATGTGTGACACTTTTATACATCTTTATTCTTCTCAAGTAGCAAATAATTCAAATTAGATATGATTAGTAATTTGAGTCTAGTCATGTGCTCGAGTCTAATTCGGACTCTAATTTGGCATTAGAAACTTCTTGAAAGAGTAAACAAAAAGGTGTGTTTGGATCAACAAGTCTGATATTCTGTTGGGGTTCCTATGCTAGAATCCAAAGTCGCTCAAAAGTCATCTGGAATTTGCTAGGGTTCTTTTGAGAGAATTTCCAGCGAAATTCGGTCTCCGTGGTAGACTTTTGACAGAATTTGATGAAGGACCAAACTTTTGAGAGAATTGAACCAAGGATTCCTACGCTCAAAAGTCATCTGGAATTTGCTAGGGTTCTTTTGAGAGAATTTCCAGCGAAATTCGGTCTCCGTGGTAGACTTTTGACAGAATTTGATGAAGGACCAAACTTTTGAGAGAATTGAACCAAGGATTCCTAGGTCCTAGAGAGAATCTGGTAATTCAGGTTTGTAGGCAGCTTGTTTAAGACCTATTCCTTCCATCTTGAGGTGAAGTAGTAATAAGGTTGGACATGAGCGTTAAAGATAATTGAAGTGTAATGAGGTGAATGACTAATTCTATCAGGGGCATTACAATCCAAACCCTGATTGAGAGCTAGGGTAAATTAAGTCAAGTCCCAACAAGGGACATTACAGGCAACAACTCACACAAGATACCGGACTTATAAATGTGAGCTCAAACACACTAGAAGCAGCAACTCCCTCTGAGCACCCTGTGTGAGGCAGCAACCTGAAATAACTTTCTATACTCTGCTCAAAAACTTTGCTTTCTACTTAAAAATACTTCTGTATTCTGTTTGAAAAACTTCTCATTATTTTTGCTCATTAAACGTAAATTTGTACTTCCTCTTTCTTTCTGTCACACTTTATCTCTGATTTTAAATCACTAAAAAATCATCTCAAATTGCCTTTTCATAGTCACTAGAAATTGGTATTCTTAAACTGTACTTTCCTTTTTTATTTCATAAATATCCATAGAACTCTTAAAGAATAGCGTCTACTAAAAATGGTGGTGGTGTTGGGATTCTCAATATAGAAGATTTCTAAAATATCCTGTGACAAAGGCATCGAAATAAGCTGCTGCTTCTCTAGTTACAATTGAAACTTTGTCAAGTCTGCTTTTGAATTTGCATAAAATGATTCTTTTAATGACGTTAAATCTTTGTTTTTGTTGGCACTTGGCTTCGGTTATTAGACACAGTCTCAGGTTGTGCGGCTTTTTGGTATTACTGTAATTGTCATGTTTAGTCACGTTCATTGGAAGTGGAATGGAGTAGTAGATTTGTTTGGTCAAATAAGCTTTTGATTAGGGTTGGAATTTTGTGGATAGGTTACAAGTATCTTTGGAATTATCTCAAATTTTGGATCAATTAGTGGATAAAGACAGGGCTGTATAGTGATCTTTCATCTAATGGATGTTTGGCCTTTCTTACATTGCACTTATTTTTGTATCAAATAAATTTTTACCTCATCTTTTAGTAAAAGAATATTTTATAATGTGATAACCCTCAGCTGGTTATAACTTTGACAAATTCAAGAAATTTGGCAGTTTGACAAATACTTTGCAAGTTAACTCAATATTTTGAAAAGTCTCTGTTGTAGTTGCATTCAGAACACACTTATATGGAATTCTAAAATAGTTCGAACACAAAATCATAACTCATGATGCAACCAATTATGGTGAATTTCAATGCTTAAACTTAACTATCATTTGCACTAACATCCACCTTTATTGAATTTAAATCTGATTGCTATTGTCAGTGATGGCAATTGGAATTACAAACACAAATATAATCATGAAGAATCTGAAATCCGCCTAGATTTTCAGCATTTAATAACAGCTCCCAAGAAATGATGGTTCATTGTCCAATTTCTTCAATGTTGACCGCAGGAGACTCCCACTCTCAAAACGCCAATCACAACCCTTAGAAAACAGGACCATACTCCCCAAATTCCTCAGAAAATGCAAGCCGCAGCCCAGAAAATGGCTAACATAGCCTTGCTGAAGGTAATGCAGGCTCCCTCTATGAATTCTCAGTCCCATGATTTAATTGTAGTGCCCAGATTAAATATGCAGCCACTGGTAATGAAGAAATCAGGGCTCCTGCAAGTGACGTGGGTATATAAATGGACTCACCACCTTGCAATATAAAATACAGTGTGAAATAAAATCACAACTGCTATGAAACAGCAGCCCTCAAGAAAATCACTGACTTCCTTCAAGAACTAATCGCAGGTAATTATTGCTTTCACAATGCCAAACAAATTCCCAAAATTATTCTCCTCCCTAGATACAGTATGAACAGTAGGAGATATTAGCAAATAGCTTTACCTCAGCAACTGTTTGCAAAGCAATCCCAGAATTAAATGTCAGAGTCGAATCTACAATACTTCAGCTATAGGTCCAATGGAACAACTCAGAATTCAGACCCTTATATGTTAAGTATATAACCAGATAACCTACAGGTCTGAAAGTGCAGACCACACCTGATCTTCTTACCCTAATATATCATAATGTTGGCATTAGATTATATACTTCTCTTGTGAGCCGGTGACTTCTCAAGGAGTAATTTGATAATCATTAACTAATCTAACACATTGTGTGTGTTAGTAATTATTATGTTTATCTTGTAGATTGCTGACTTCTAGGGAGATTATAAATGCTAACTTAGGAAGGGACATGTCCCTCCCTTTAGCAAGGATATTTAGGGAGGTTATTGTTGTAGTTTTGAGGACACACAATTACAATTCAGTCTGCTCCTTCAAGCAACAATATCCAACAATTATATTGCAGAGATACAGCTAATTTAGATTAGAATAAAGTTGATCACTTCTCCATACATCAGAACTTAAGAAGGTTATTATTCACCAATAAAAGATTGACTACAAGTCTGCTCATAGATCACAGAATTAGCAGAAACTTTACATGGTATTAGAGCTTTGGTAGTCTAACCTTGGCTCTGCAAAATTCAATTATTAGACTTCATATATATCGAGCAACTATCTTCTATCTTCAATGGCATACACAATCAGACCCGAGGACAGGTTTGATGGGAAAGAACACTTTGATGCTTGGAAATTTAGAGTCATGATGATTCTTGAAGAGAATGACGTTAGACAATTTGTTGATGGAACATCCAAACAACCTCCAGTTGAACCTCATAAATCTATCTGGAGCAAAGGAAATAGAAAAGCCATTCAAATCATTTTAGATGGAGTAAAAAATGATATCGTACCCATGTTTACAAAACATCAAACTGCATTTGATATGATGAAAGCATTACGAAATGCATATGAGGTCAACAATGCAACTAGGGTTCTCGCATTGAAAAGGCAACTCAATCACATTCGGATAAAGAAAGGAGAATCAATGAATTTTTACTTCCTAAGGGTTGCCAGCATTAGAAATGAGCTATCAAGTAGAGGAACCGTTATTAGTGACACATAATTAACACTAATGGCCATAGATGTATTACTAGATTCATGAGAGACTTTTGCACAAGGAATAAGTGCTAGAGAATCTTCCTGACTTCAACAAACTTAAGAACGATTGTCTTAAAGAAGAATCCAGAAAGCTAAAGAAAGGAGGGAAACTAAAAACAGAAGATGATGAATTTCATGTTCTTAATACAAACTCCTATAAGGGCAAGAAGAAGTATTTCAAAAAGAAAAAGGGAAATCAAAAGAATGGGAAACCCAAGAAAGATCTATCTAAAATAAAGTGTTTCAAATGTGAAAAATTTGGACACTACAGATCAAATTGTCCTGAAAATTCTAAACAAGCAAATTGTACAAATGTTACTAGGGAAGAAGATACCTATGATCCTGAGAATCGTGTATTGTACTCCTCATTATCAAATGAAATTTAAAGTAAAGCATGGGTAATTGATAGTGGATCTTCTAGACACATAATGAGATACAAAGAAACACTAGACTCCTTATCAGAAAAGGTTAACATTGAAGTTGCCATTGGTGATAATTCAGCACATTCCGTTGAAGGAATTGGAAATTACACCTTGAAACTAAAATCAGGAAATACTCTTCTTCTCAAAGGTGTACTCTATGTACCAGGAATTAAAAGAAATCTAATCTCAATTACAATGCTTGAAGATGATGGGCATAATGTTGCATTCGTGGATGGCTAAGTATTAACTTGGGCAAAGAACTCCTCATTCAAGAAAGCGAAGTTGATTGGTTAGAGAAAAGGATACTTGTATGAATTGAATACATAATCTAGTCGACCTATTCAAGCCTTAGCTTATGAAGCTGTAGACATAAATGAAATATGGCATAGAAGATTAGGGCATCTAAATTTCAAAACCTTATCAACTATGGAGAAGATGGTTAATGGATTACCTAAACTAAATAAAGACCACTCAAGCATATGCAAAGGGTGCACTCTGGGTAAGAACACTAGAAGTCCATTTCATGATAGTACTAGGAAAACAAATAAAGTTATGGAATTAATTCATTCAAATTTATGTGGATCTATGTTTGTTCCTTCTCTTGGAGGATTCTGGTATTATATTTTGTTTATAGATGACGTCTCTAGGAAAACATTGATTTACTTCTTAAAATGCAAAGAATCAGAAGAAATCCTAAAGAGGTTTAAAGAATTCAAAACATTAATTGAAAACCTTTTAGGGCATAAAATTAAAACCCTTAGAACTGATAACGGAGGGGAATATACCTCAGACTTGTTTAAAAGGTTTTCTAAAGAATCAGGGATTAAGAGGGAGTACACTGTTCCTTATAATCCAGAACAAAGCGGGGTAGCAAAAAGAAAGAATAGGACAATTATAGAAGCTGCTAGAGCTATGATTTTTAATCAAAATGTAGAACCTTATCTTTGGACAGAAGCCTCTTGTACTGTTGTCTATATTCAAAACAGAGGCCCTCGCTCTTACCTTAGAGATAAAACTCTTGAAGAAGTATTTACTAAGGTCAAACCCAATATAAGTCATCTTAGGATTTTTGGGTGCCCTATATATATCCATGTTCCAAAAGAAAAGAGAACCAAGTTGAAACCCTTTGGAAGGAAAGGTATTTTTGTAGGATATAGAGAAACACCTGTGGATAGAAAAGTATTGAACTAAGTAGGGATGTAATTTTTGAAGATGATCTTGCTTTCAAAAGAGCCCTAAATTTTGAAGAACCTTCTCCTTTATCTAGTTCTGAAAGAAATAGTGAATCTGGGTCCCATAGGGAGAACTTAGAAGAAATTGAAGATGAAATTCAAAATCTGAATCTTGAGGTAACTTAAAATTCAAAGAAAATACCACTTTGGGCCATTAAAACAGTTGAAGTAGCTCAAGACTTTGCTGCACCTTCTGGAATAATCAGAGAAAGCAAAAGGCCTAAAAGATTCTCTAGTTATACAAGAAACATGAGTGATTTATCCAAAACAGAACCAACCAATCCTTTTGATGCTATTAAACATACAGCTTGGAAAGAAGCTATGACAGAAGAATACCAATCTATTATGAAAAATGATGTTTGAGAAATTGTTCCTAAACCTAAAGGAAAATGTTAATGTTATAATTCTGTCGGATAAATTATATTATATATATGAGATATATAAATAATATATGGCAGATATTATATATGGAATAATTTAACTTATATATATATATATATATATATTATAATATATTGAGAATATATTACTTGTATTATAACTATAACTAATGTAGGTTAATATATTAAAGAGACATGCTCTTTATTTCATATATATATTCATTCATATAATAACTTGGAAGACACATAAATATCTATAAGTGCTATTACAAGTTATAGATCAGATTTAATGAATCCTATCACTAACATGGTATCAGAGCAAAGCCTGGGATGAATATCTCAATAAAGATGTTGAAGATCAAGGAAAATATCCAAACTAGAATTCTAATACAATTCAAATTGGTGTCTATATGCAATGGATAGATCACTATCAAGTCCATCTGCTATTTAGTCTTTGGCTCTATCCTTGACTTGATCTTAAATTTTCCATTGAGGAAACTAAAGCAGATCAAAGCACAGTCAATAAACCTTGAATGCGTAAATATATTGAGCAATCCAAGTTAGCCATGCTTTCGAGATTTGAACAACCAGCTTCTCTCAGAATTGGAAAGAGATCTGTGGGGAGATGTTGGAACAAAAGGTTTGGAGCGTATGGAGAAATTGAGCAATGTGAAACTCGGAGAAAACACAGGATAAATTGCATTCAAACAATAAAGACATGGCCAAATCAAATAACAATATTTGCATAAAAGAGCCTCACTGCAAATGAAAAACATGACATATACTCGATTGCAAGATATTGGGAGAGCGGAGTTTGGGACCAGATCTGTGAAGTTTTAGATATTCCCAAATTCAAAATATACAAAGAGACAAGACATAGAGTTCAAAAAAAAACCATTACACTTAGATGCATGGCAAGTACTAGAAGGTGGAACCTGCGGGACATTCGATAAAGAGATATCAAATCCATGCATCGATAATTACATCTGTTGGTGCCACTCAATCCAAAAGAAACTGGTCTATTAAAAGAAAAAGAAAAAAAAAAAAACTCCTTCGATCCTGCACCCGAGCTCTTCTCCTATCACATGGATTCCAAGAAATTTGTGCTGACATGGAACAATTCAAAGCAGTATTGGGCAAGCGAAACTTGGGACGACAATGTTTTTCAGTCAAGTTCCAGAAATGTCGAGCAAGGTGGGCTTTGTCAATCTTAGCATTGAAGATACAAAGTCTGGTTTGTATGCCACATGTATAGTGAGGACTATCAGAATGGCCTCTCACATTTTGACCTAGTCTAGTCTGGAGGACTACAACAATTTTCACTGTTCACTGACGGGAAATCATGGAACACGTTCTGGTCTCAACCGAGGGATCAGTGTACCGTATACGGTCTCTGCGGCACCTATGAAAGTTGCAACTCCAACAATCTCTAGTTCTGCAGTTGCGTGGATGGTTTCACTCCAAAAGAGAAGCTTTCCTGGGAGTCGCGAGAGTCATGGGCGGGCAGTTGTGTTCGAGAAAGCCCCTTAAATTGCAACCCTAAAAATGGCAGCACAGACGGTTTCATGTAACCCACTGTCACTTTGTCTAATGTTGAATCCGCATCGTCGTACCCTGCAACCACAAAGAAAGACTGCCAGAAAGCATGTCTCCTAAATTGCTCGTGCACAATATTTACATTCAATCCAACCTTAGGACTCTACTAAATCTAGTTAGGGGAACAACGACCATGGCAATGACAACTGTTTGTAGCGTGAACTTCAACATTTAATCTTTGATTGAGTTCTTTGGAAATGAATGGACTTGGCTTAGCTAAGAGATTAAACTCTGAATCATATGGAGAGAGATGAAGTGCGAGGGATATGCAAGCCACATATTATTGGTGATATGCTACGAAATAATATTCACAATTAATTGTACAATTGCCCCTACAAGATTCTGCGTAGAAGAAGTATATGGTAAAAGATATAAAATATCAAATTCTCCAATCGGGGATAGAAATAGAAAAGCATTGAATGTGAAGGGTGCCAAAGTAAACTAATCAACATTAGTAAAATGTACAATAAACATAAATTATATGGGCAGGACTTCAAACAAATGAAGTGGACGTCACGAGAGTTAGACAAACAAATGAAGTGGACGTCATGAGAGGAGGTAATAATCCCGGTAGGACAGTACAAAAGAAATACTCGTGTAGGAAAGAAACATTCAAAGAGTATTTTGAAAATTAAGTTCCTGGAAAACTTGTCCACTGCGTCCCACAAGGTTTAGAAGGTAAATAAAGACTAATCAACAATGAAATGTTGAGACCTTGTGGAAAAGGCATCGACAAAAAATTTCTACCATCTGAGGATTCCTCAAGAAATTAATCTAAAATGTTCACATACAATTAAAGATGACAATAAGGAATAAGCTTTGCATCGAAGGAGTTGATGTATTTGGTCGAACAACATTGATGTTAAGATGGTGTGCATATTGATATAATGATTTTCTTTCTTGGCAATGGAGAAAGAAATGATGGTAAGCAAGCATTGTTTGATACATGGGTATGGACACATTGCGAAAGCTATACCAATGTGCTTGAGTTACAAGGAGATAGGTTGTATGTCCATATATATGCAACATTGTTGGCATACTTATATGTTCAATAATATAAGAGTGGGAATTCAGCATTGTAAGGGGGAATGATAACCAATGTTCTATTCCCATTTGAACTGTCCTTATATGGGAGCAGAAAAGACGTACTCAAATTGTTTAATTCTTACATGGAGGCATTTTCTGATTTGATGCATATGGACCTTCATTGGAGCAACTTATATTATTATTGCAGATAAGTATTTATTATCCTCGGGTATTGCATGTATCTACTCATTGTAGTCTCTATCTTATTTTGTATTTTTATAATTACTATAAAGAGCTATTTGCCTTGATCTTTTCCTTTGTCTCTGAGAATGTTCTTGCAGGAAAAGAAGATTGGTACATTAGGCATGCTACTAAATATTGTGCAGACTCAATCTTATGATAGTAGCTTCAAAGAAGCTGTGATTTAGGATTCATTAATCATCTGATGATCAGGTTGGATAATTTGAGTCTCTTGAAGCGAATATCCTTGATAATTGACATTATGAGAGGGAGTCTGACAGTTCACTAGAGGCAACCTTGGAGAAAGAGAGGGAACAGAAAATAAAATGCTTCAATCAAACTTTTGATGATCTTGGTTCAGAAGGAGTAGACCTTGTTGATGGATTCTCCACTAGTCAGAAACTATAACAGCTATAGGACTATGATTCATGGGATAAAGTCTCATGTTTGTAGGCTGGAGATCTTATGCTATCAGGATACATATTGAACTAGGGAAGCATTAGATGACTTGCTACCAAGAGGTTAGAAGGATGATAATAGATTCAGAGGAAGTTTGATACTTCATCGGAAAGAACCTTTTGTTAAGAGGTCAGAAAAGGTGATATCAAACTAAGAGGGAGAAACCTTATTCTCTGACATGTTTTATGGTGAATGTTGTGACAACACCACGTGACAGTATTCATGGAGACTTCATGGGAACTTTTGATGTCATACATATATGAGCCTGCCCCCTGTGTACATCATGAAGAAGTGACGACTTCTAAATGATTATCACTTGTATTAGGAGAAGTTGTTGTTAAGTGATTTCCTTACAATAACTTGTAACATGATTCATTTTTGTGAAAGTGTTTCATGTAAGGGCTTTATCTAGTAAATCAACAACTAGGCGGTTGATATCATTAATTTGATTATCTACAAGTTGTTTGTATATATATATTTTTGGTACTTGGTGTATATCATGCCCTGATATTTTGATAGGCCATTACTACATTGAGTACTTGGTGGATATCATTTAGTTGATGTTCTGATAGGCCATTACTCGGAGCATTTGGTGAATATCATTTGATTGGTATTCTGATAGGCCAATGCTCATGTTACCATATATGATATCAAATAGTAATTGGTGAATATCATATGTTGATATTCTGATAGGCCAATACTTACATGATATCATATTCTAGAAATCTTCTGATCAAAGATTTCCTATATGTATTATTTTTGAAATATTACCTATGGTATAATATCTATGTGTTTTATCCTTCTTCATTAAGAGGGAGTGTTAATGTTATAATTCTGTCGGATAAATTATATTATATATATGAGATATATAAATAATATATGGCAGATATTATATATAGAAAATTTAACTTATGTTATATATATATATAACCATTATAATATATTGAGAATATATTACTTGTATTATAACTATAACTAATGTAGGTTAATATATTAAAGAGACATGTCTCTTCAAGAGACATGCTCTTTATTTCATATATATATATTCATTCATATAATCACTTGGAAGACACATAAATATCTATAAGTGCTATTACAAGTTATAGATCAGATTTAATGGATCCTATCGCTAACAGAAAATCTGTTATTTCTTCCAAGTAGATATTTAAAATAAAACATGCTACTGACAGTAGCATTGAAAATTATAAAGCTAGATTTGTAGCTAGAGGATTTTTTTAGAAGGGCTTGATTATGAAGAAACCTTTGCTCCTGTCGCCAGATATACCTCCGTAAGAGCAGTCTTAGCAATTGCAGCATCGAAGGGATAGAAAGTACATCAAATGGATGTAAAAACAACATTCCTAAATGGAAAGATTACAGATGAAGTATATCTGGAGCAACCTGAAAGATTTGGAACTGATGATCCTAATGCTTTTGTTTGCAGGCTCAAGAAAGCTCTCTATGGGCTTAAACAGGCTCTCAGGGCTTTGTATGAAAGAACTGATAAGTATCTCACCAGCTTAGGATTCTTCAAGAATGAAGCCGATCCAAATTTATATTATGAAAGAGATAAAGATGATATGGTAATTTTGATATTGTATGTTGATGATTTACTAATAATAGGTGATGATCATCTCTTAGATCAGTGCAAGAAAGATCGAACTAGAGAATTCGAGATGAAAGATTTGGGACTCCTCCATTACTTCCTAGGACTGGAAGTACAACAGAATTTTGGTAGTATCATACTAAATCGAAGGGAAGTATACATCAAACATTTTGAAGAGATTTGGAATGTGGAATTGCAAGCCTATGTCTTCTCCAATGGAGACTAATCTACATAAACTTAAGGAAGCAGCAGCAGAATCACCTTCCATAGATCCTACTCCCTACAGACAGATGATTGGGTCCCTTATGTACTTAGTAAATACAAGACTAGATATTTGCTATGCTGTTAATGCCTTAAGCCAATGTGTGAGCCAAAGGAGATTCACCTAGTTGCAGTTGAGCACATTATGAGATACTTACAAGGCACTCTTAATTTTGGACTCAAATATGAGAAAGTTGCTTTAGATTTGCATGGATTCATCGACTCAGAATGGGGTGGAACTGTAAAAGACAGAAAAAGTACTTCAGGATGCTGTTTCAGTTTAGGATCAGCTATGATATTTTCGATATGCAGAAAGTAGTCTTCAGTAGCTCAGAGCTCCACAAAAGCCGAATACATTGCAACAGCGATGGCCTCTCAAGAAGCAGTTTGGCTAAGGAAGTTACTTGTAGGATTATTTGGGCAAGCCATGAATCCTATGGTTATTCATTGTGATAATCAAAGTTCTATCAAGCTTTCAGTGAATCCTGTTTTCCATGACAGGTCCAAGCATACTGAAATTCCTTATCATTATGTAAGAGATATGGTAGACAGGAATTCTGTAAAATTAGAATACATTTGCACTGCAAATCAGACAATAGACATACTAACCAAACCTCTATCTAGAGTGAAGATAGAACACTTTAGGAGGAGACTTGGTATGGTTGAGTTGTAATCCATTTATACTCTTTTAATTATTAATAAAATAATTTTATTTTATTTTATTAGGCTATTGATTGTTATGGGCTCCAACATTTGTATTCATTATTTAAAGAGGTGATGATCTTTGAGATAATGAACACTTGTATAAAAGACATTATGCGAGATGATGATCTCCTAGATAATGTGCTAAACAGTAGAGTTCTACTGTAGGATCTAGATGAGTTTTAGATCATATTGTGATGTTGACATTGCTATGTCTATGAGTCACAATTTGGATAAAAGAAGAATTTTAGTATTCTTCGGGTTCATCTTGTATTCTAGTAGATCTTAAACTCAGGATCTTGTTATGATATAGAAATACCAGTTTCTATGAGTCACAACTTGGATAAATAAAGAAATTAAATTGCTCTTCAGATTTATCTTGTATATTATCACTAGTAGCAGTGATTTGTCATATCACAGGTTTAGTAATATGACATTGTATCATGTGTTCTATGATACCACATACTAAGAAGATTCAGACAGATGTAGAGTATTAATTCTTGCTTATTCATTTGTATTGATGTTGCTAGATATGATATCTCTCTGTATGATTATCAAGTTAAGAGGGAGTGTTAAGTATATAACCAGATAACCTACAGGTTTGAAAGTGCAAACCGCCCTTGATCTTCTTACCTAATATATCATAAGGTTGGCATTAGATTATATACTTCTCTTGTGAGCCGACGATTTCTCAAGGAGTAATTTGATAATCATTAACTAATCTAACACGTTGTGTTAGTAATTATTATGTTTATCTTGCAGATCGCTGACTTCTGGGGAGATTATAAATGCTAACTTAGGAAGTGTCATGTTCCTTTGAGGGGCATGCCCTTTAGCAAGGATATTTGGGGAGGTTATTGTTGTAGTTTTGAGGACACACAATTACAATTCAGTCTGCTCCTTCAAGCAACAATATCCAGCGATTATATTGCAGAGATACAACTAATTCAGATCAGAATAAAGTTGATCACTCCTCCATACATCAGAACTTAAGAAGGTTATTATTCACCAATAAAAGATTGATTACATTCTGATCAAAGATCACAGAATTAGCAGAAACTTTACATTATACTTCAGCAAGGGCACAAAAATCAACACTCAGGAAAGCCACAAAGGCAACAAAGTCAAATAAATATTCAAGTGTACTTTTCTCAACAAATGGGCTTGTATTTATAACCTCTAGATGCCCTTTTTGTTGCTAAAATGTAACTTCATGAAGCAAGTTTCTCCACACAACATTAATTAGAAGCTTCCATTAGATTCTTTTGCTTGACTTGATTTAACTAATTGATAAATGGCTCTTTCCAATGATAACTGAACCCTCAACATAAATGAAATTATAGAGTTAAATTATAACTTTATAATAAGCCATTTAGTAAATTAATAATAATTTGACTACTAAAAATATAATAACTCCCAAAATAGTCATCATTCAAATATGTTGTTTGAAATAGGAGTCATACCTGTTATTTTTCTGTGTGACCAAATGCACTTTCCAAAAATATAAAGGATCCATCTCAATCAACATCAAACTTATCACAAATAGTATGTACACAAAACTAAGCCCAAACAAATACCAATTTGAGCCAAACAAAGACCAACATGTAGTTTACCAAATTGTGGAGAAGATAAGACCCTCCCAAGCCAAGCCATTGCCATAGAAGACCCTCTATCCACAATAATTAGCCTACAAGGATCACAATAATAAGCTAATCCCTGAAACTCTGATGCTAGCAAAAATGGGGACATTACATATAATAATTATGCTTTTTTAAATGTTTGATGAATTCTCCAAGTTGTTGGCAAATTTCTACTATCTTTTGTTGAGTCCTGATTTGTTTTTTAAAAATTGGGCTGATGAGTAATTGCCAAGTCTGATTTTTTCAACCATTGTATTCGTGTCCTATGTATAAGAAACACCTCAATTTAAGAAAGTGATTTGGAGAATTGACAAAGAGTGAATACCACTATTTTTTTTTGTTTATAGTTTATAGTTTTTTTTGATTGGTTAAAGGCCGAAGCCAAGGTTAATTATTATTATTTGTTGTGATTAATTATTACGAGTATTAGTTAAGCTCAAGTAAATTCGAACCCAAGACCTCCAAGATAAGAGGCTCACAATTTACCGTTGTGTTGTAGGCTCTATCTCTATTGAGCTGAATTGAATTATCTAATTATCATTGAGACCTGTATCATATTTTGCTGGCTAGAGTACAAATCACATCTGAGGACTTGTTCCACAGTTTTTAATTTTGGATCTGCATGGTTGTGATATTCTTTATCCTCAAATGTGATTTCCAACATTACAAGGATTACAATTGTGATCTTCTAATGATAAGATTGACTGTCCCAGTCTGCCTTGCATGCATGGTCCTGGCACAGAATATTGTATTCTACAGATTGTATCTTATTCCTTTTATTCCACTCGTGCTTATTTAGCTTTCACTTTTTGAGGGTATACATTTGTACTTGCTGAGTTTTCATTGCTTAAACATGTGCTCATTGTTTCCGTAAGTTGATTGCAGGCCTGCTTAATTCCCTCTTCTAATTTTACATTATTGGTTTATATCTGCAGTATGCCTCCTCTCTCTGTGGTTGGCCTTACAGAGCAACAAGCAATAGAGCAAGCTAAGAATGATATTGCAATCTTCACTTCAGCATTTACACCTATGAAAAATACAATTTCAGCGTAAGTTAAACAAATGCTATATTTTGAATAAATATTTGATATTTTTACTTTTATCCACCTAAAGTTCAGTGATTTCTTTGCTATTGAATGGAACTCTAAAATTACACAGTTATCCCTTTTGCAATTTGATTAGTTTAGAAGTTTTGATCATAATGTAATTGACTCTATTATTAAGTGTTTCAGTTATATTTTGAATACACTCTTGAATACAATGTTGTTTGGATGAGTGCTTAGTGGTTTCTTTCTAGGTCCCGAGTTCTGAACTAGATTCTTTCTTTATATTAATGGAGCATGTATGTTTCAATTATATGTAATCTTCAGGTCATATTCATTTCAATGTGTATGCATAATGGACAATCATTTAGAAATCTTGATTATAAAAATTGCTTATACTGTTTTAAATAAATTGACAATTTCTGTAATGAGGTGAGAGAAAGTTGTAGCATTTTTAAATTATATTTCACCTTTTTTAATAACCCAATAAAAAAGCATTGTATGGATAGTTTTCTCCTTAGGTTTCTAGTTTTATATAATTGTTTGTATCGGTAGACATTTTGTTTGTTTACAATGGTGTTTATCAAATCTCCAGTCTTCCTAATTTTAACCTTTTAAACACAGGAGGCAAGAAAAGACAATCATGAAGCTTATTGTTGATAGTGAGACAGACAAAGTCCTTGGAGCATCAATGTGTGGTCCTGATGCTCCTGAAATAATGCAGGTATGTTATATGGAATTTTTTTCAGGTGTTAGTTCAGTGCTTTCTTACTTCTCTTTAAAAGGTTTCCTCTTGTAGGAATTTTGGCTCCTAATTTTCTATACCAAGGATAGCATTGGCCAATCACCAATGAATAATTTTGATTATCTAATTTTATTTTAATTGTGTTAAGTTATACCATATGGCATTTACTACCTGTGTATTTATTGATAGGATCGTTCTTATACTGATGCATTTTTATGAACTTATCTTTCCAGTTACTTTGAACTGGTGTAAAATCTTGGAGAATTTAATTGGTTTAAGCAAGGGAAATGAGTAATATAATGTGATTGTTTTATTCTAGTGTGAGTATGGTGTTCAATATGATGAAAATAGATTTACATGTTTTCTCGAGTATACCAATAACTCGCTTGTCAGTAGTATTCTTTTCATGGCAATGAACTTGATGACAAGGCAATTGATGAACCTGTACTTTAAAAGGAGATGGTATTTTTAGTGCTTGAATTGAGGTTAAGATTAAAATATTGAGAACATTTCGTGATGCACCTATGGCTGGTGAGCTTGGTTTTTATAATTCTCACGGGCAGATCTCAGAATGAGCATAATTACCTTGTTGGTTTGTTATTGCTCTTGCCTATTCCCAATATAAAATGAGAAAGCATCTCTATGAATTTTAGCCTAAGAATTCCAAAGGTGCAGGGGAAGGACTGCATATATGAGCTTGTGGAGAAGCTATTTGCTCTTTTATTTTCTCTTTCAACAGCTACAAATTGTACAGGTCGTAGATTTGTTTCTTCAAGGAGGCATTCAAGTTGCATGAAAGCCTAATGCATTGTCAGTGATAGCAAAAAGAAGTTGTTGTGTTTGTTTGGTAGGAACTGTTTAGAGCGTGATGGATTGAGCTCATTCTCAGCACTAGTTAACATCCACAGACAGATGGGCAAGTAGAAATTGTTAACAAGCAGGTTGAAAGAGACATTTATAATTATGTTTCATGACAGAAAAAGGCCTGGGCGAAGTGGTAGCGTTCAAGTGAGTATTGTCCTATCATGTCCATCGAGATGTATCCTTTCATGGTTTTGTATGGATATGAAACTCCTACAATGATCTATTGTTTGGTGATAGTAGAGTGCCTAACGCTAAATGTTTACTGCAGAAGAGATAGGGTATTATAAAATATTTGAAAGATAACTTCCAACTTGCTGAGGAGCAAAAAAATTTGTATGCAAAGTAGCATTCTGTAGAGTGTGTATTTGAGGTATGAGACGTACTCTATTTGACATTACAGCCCTACTGGCAACCCATTCTCAAGAAGAGTGGATCCGAGAAGTTGAAGCCCTCTCTACCCCGTTAGGATTACTATAAAGATTGGAGAAGTGGCTTGAGTTGGACTTACTTAAGAGTAACAAGGTGCAAAATGACGTCCACGTGTCTCACTACAAGAAGGCACTTGGACATAACGTTGTTCTCTCTTTTGAGTTGGCCCCTTTAGATGGGGAAGGGAAATTTAGTCCCAAAGGGATTTGATTTACAAGAAAGTTTTATTGAGGTGCAAGACATAACTTTAATGTTGGGAGTTGATGGGGGCAGGTGGGTGGATATATGCCTTTTTCTGCTAGATTTACCTCTTGCTGGTCAATTTCAAAATCAGTGTATCTTAATTAAGAAGTTGGAAATTGATGACTTCAATAGAATTGTAGAGACCCTCCTACCATGCATTGGGGGTGATAGATGTGGAAGACTTTGAAGAAGAGGACCATTAGAGACTATTTGTTTAAGTTTAAGAGTAAGCAAATTTTACAGCATTCAGACTTGCAATTGCTTGAGGGCAAGCAATTTTGGGGAAGGAGGTTTGAAATATCCCTTTCTCAAGCCTACTTAGTAGGCTATACTGTTAGCCTTGTTGAGTTTCCATAGGCTATTAAGTGGTGGCAAGGGGGCTCCAATAATCTTGGAGAGCTTGGTTTTGGTTTTTTCTTGGTGTCTGATGGTGGTTTTGATCTTGGTATGTGGGACTACAGTGATGCTGGCTTGTTGGATAATTCTTCACACTTCTTGAAGAGTCCACCTATTCTTAGTAGGCACCGTTTTAATTTCCTAATATCATTCCTTAACTTCTATGACCTCATGGCATGATGGTTAATGGTGCCTTGGTAGCGCTTTCCACAATTTTATGAAGACTATATAAAATACTGAAGTTCAAATGTTAATGTTTTGTTATTTAACTTAGTGTTATATTTTATGAAGTGATTTCTCACAAGAATCACCTTCTTCGATCTTAATATTAGAGACTGAGGTTTAACAAAAGTGATGGTTTTCAATGTCTTTTAACTACAGATTTCTGGGGTTTCTTCTTGACAAATGTACAAAGCTTTTGTTGCATTTGGAAAGTGTTTCAAGAATCTTATTGTTGCCATACAATTGTTGTTGAATGGCAATGCCCTAGTGGGACCATATCCTTGTTTCTCGCTTGAAACAGGAGAGAAATGGGGTCACAGATAATGGCAATCATCTCTGTGTTGTTTCTCATGCTTCATTACTTCGCAGATTCATATTAGTTTTTTACATGCATCAGAGTGAAAGGTGTACCCAATAAAGTAAATTAAAGAGAGACAACATGTACAAAGTGATGTTGAACTTGTAGCATCTGTTGGATATCTAATATCTGATTATTGCTCAGAGAAAACAATATGTGTGTGTGTGTGTGTGTGTGTGTGTGTGTGTGTGTGTTGAGAGTGTTATACTTGACTATTCAAGATGATTTGGTCTGTCTAAATCCTTGTTAGGATGCAGCGATCATACTGTGATAATAGTTTGTGTGGATCATGGATGTGACTGATCCTGTCACTCACTACTCCCCACTATCGTGAGTTAAATTGTGATTATTCCATCCACTGACTGAGATCGAGTAGTCATAAGATATCAGACACCGATTATGATTGGGCCATCAAAGCATGTAATCACTGAGTGTTGTTTGAGTTAATAAATGATAACTAATGTTATTTAGAGTTGTCTTATATAGAGACATGACTGTTCCACTCCGTATATATGTTAAAAACTATGATCGCTAGGAAACACATCAAACATCTCGTGTTATTACCAGCAATCTGCATATAATATATATATTCATCATAAATAATAAAGTATTAGTATTGCTCATTGGAAGATTCAAGCACCAGTAAGATATCAGAATTTACATCTATATCTCTGCAGTTAATTAATAATAGAATTGAGGCGTTCAGATACATTCAGATCTATCATTATCTGGAGACTAATTGAAAGGTAAAACTCTACTGATCTATCATTCCTTAACAGGTGACACCAGATTTTTATGTGGGAACCCATGAGGCAAAAATCATGAAAAGTGTTAAGTCCGAATATATCATTAGATATAGTATATTACAGAAGATGCCCACTCTCTGTGAGAGGGTGTAATAATCCGATCCCGGTGATGTAGTAATATGACTAATCTAATTCAATATAATGTGAATGCTTGAAAAGAAAACAAAGCTGAAATCACATCATTCTCCAAAATGCATCATACCAAGTACTCGATGTATCTACTATTGGATTTGCGGGAACAACTACTTGGCGAGGTCATACACTTATACTCAGGGTCTGAACATTAGATATATTGACTATGTGAACAAAATACAAAATGAAACAACAATGGAACCTGGGCGTAGCCATGGGTGAGCTGGCTGTCTATGCGCCTCCAGTTGGGCCTGCTCTTCAGTGGGTATGAGTTCTGGAAGACCTGACACTGATGCCACTACTGTCCCCATGTCTGCTGCTGGAACCTACCATTGGAGTTGGCGTGTTTGGGCCTGCGGCCTCCTTAATTCCCTACGACAGTTAAAGCATACACGCACCCGATATTTGTAGAACTTGCGGCCATGCAGTTATGCCACTAAGATGCCGCACTAGCTCCCTGTTATCGCAGTGGTCGGACCTCCCAGGTTGGCGTGATTGATAGTAAGTACTATGAATACCTACCAATTGGTATTGATGTTACTTGCGCCCCACATTGTTGTACACTCCCTACTACAACACTACTACTATTGTCTTCCTTCAAGTAGTGACCCGACTACCTCTGTTCTTCTTCTGCATGTTTGTACAGGGATTATTGTTTGCCACTTTTGCTACCGCACACTTCCCACCTCTTCATATACATTGGATCCTTGGTCATATGGTTTTACTAGCTAGTATAAAACGAGTTCGCAAATACTTTTCATTGCTAACCGATTTACTTCTGAATGTGAGTTTGATTGAACAATGTATTATACTACATTTTCCATACTTGAACCGGGGTGCAAACTTCCAGGAGATACTGGGGCTACGTCCAATCTCCCAAATCTTCTTAAGGGGTTTCGTCCTTAAAAAAGCTAGTCACATTTAAGTAACCAATCTTATCTTGCATTATATTGATATATTTCATGGTGACAATCCCAAGAAAGCCCATTACTTTCATAACCTCGATGTGAGGGAGAGCACAAACAACTAGGCAATGTGGGATAAAAACCAATTTCATCTTTTAGTCACTTAGGTTACTTTTGTTATAAAATGACTAAGTCATAAAGTAACTTTATAAATAAAGTGACTTAACTATAGAAAAGCTCCTCAGCTTTTATATTTCCCCGAAAGAAACCAAATAAATTCCTGTGACTGGCTAGCATCCTCTAGATTAATGTCGTTAGCCTATTCGGATGGAAAGATAGACCAACAAGACACTAGAAAGGGCTAGCACGGGGAAGGAGACATTACAAAGGGCTCATTGCCAAAAGGGCTTACTGTCCATTAAGAAAAAGTACTATCAATAGGAAATGTGTTGTTACAATTGCATTGTCCACGTGCATGAAATACAGTTCCACTGAAGTTTACTTCAACACTTCCTGATAAGATAATCTGCTCTTCTCACATTCGCTGTTAAACTTCCACCTTCACACACACTCACAGAAACCAAATAAATTCTTGTGGCTGGCTGATATCTTCTAGATTAATGCTGTTAGCCTATCCGGATGGAAAGATAGAGCAACAAGACATTAGAAAGGCCTAGTACGGGGAAGGAGACATTTTAAGGGGCTCACTACCAAAAGGGCTTACTACCCATTAAGAAAAAGTACTATCAACAGGAAATGTGTTGTTACAATTGCATCATCCACGTGCATGAAATACAGTTCCACTGAAGTTTACTTCAACACTGCCTGATAAGATAATCTGCTCTTCTCACATTCGCTGTTAAATTTCCACCTTCCCAAACACTCAGACCACCTTATTATCTTATGATCTCCTTATACTTAGCTGTCCACACTGCTGTAATCTTAATATGTATAATGTATAAGCTTCTAGCCAATGTTGGCTTCACACTTTCCAGTCAAAACTGAATTTGCTCAAAAAAACTTTTGACACTTTCCAGCCTTTTACTTAATTTTCTAGTTTATCCTTAAAGATAGTTGATAGGTGAAATTTTATCTTCAGGTTAATGTGGCATCTCATCCTTCCATTTTGAAGGACTACTTTAAACTCTTTATGCTCTTTTTATTGTAATTGTTAGCCGACTGGATGGTTCCGGCGGTATTTTGTATTCTGTAGCCGACGGTCCGGCGATGTTTCTGTAGCCGACGGTCCGGCGGTGTTTCTGTAGCCGACGGTCTGGCGATGTTTCTGTATTCTGTAGCCAACGGTTCGACGGTAAATTGTTTGTAGCGGATAAAATAATTGTGGCCGACGGACTCCTTCGGGAAGGTTCGGCGGTAGTATTTATATCCCGTTTGGGATCATTGTAAATCATCATGAATATACTATTGCGAATATTATTCTGCTATTCGGCTATTATTATCTGTATATGTTAATTTCTTTACTTGTACGGTAAACAGTAATGTTCTATATTTACCAAAGCAACGAGAATCAGAATCTGATCGAAAACGAAAAAGGCCAAATCGAATCGCAAATCGGCCATGAATTGGAATTGAATTGACAAATTTAAAAAACTCTTGACATTTAGAGATTTTAACAATTTAAAACTTATTTGATGCACCCTTTGTTGAATATAACTTAAACACACTATAACATCGTCACATAGAAGCTAACATACATAAACATGTATCATAAATGATAAATCCATCACATATGTTACACATAAAATGTAAATTGTAGCTGAAGTAAATAGAAATCGTAGGATCATAATGAGTCAAATCATGGAATGTATGTAAGATGAAGATCCATGAAACACATGTTTATCAATATCTATAAACAAGAAACAAGGCTCTAGCTCAAGCCTCATCATCAATCTCTCACTTTTCCGATTTTTTGTGATTCACAAAGGTGATTTTGACCATTTTTTTCATGAATTGCATGAATAGGCGATTCATGAGATGAAATCGCTGATCTGATTCACCAGTTCAAAAAACATCAGGAACCATGAATCGAATTGCCAAACCGGCAATTTAGGTGATTTCATGGCGATTCTCATTACTATGTTCATTATTTACTAAGTGAATAAGGATAGTTGTATTGTGAAATTCTACCTTGAGGCAGAAGCAACACCATATTTTTATGTTGAGCCACAGTGCATAGTTGTTATGTTCTTTCTTGCAATATTATATATTTATTAGCAGGTTAGATATGATTATAATTTTTGTTGTAAGCTAAATTTATTTAAATACTTTTTTAAAGTTTTGGTTCTTTACAAGAACAGTAGAACTAGCTATTCTTTTAGTACAAGTTTGTGAAGGACATGTTGGAGAACTCAATAATGTACATCCCAATAATAGTCTTGGATATAGCATTTTATGAAGCAAGTACCCCTAAATAGATACAATCAAAGATGAATAGAAGCCCATGCTCACTTCTGAGAATTTAGGGATGTGCAATTTTGCTGCTCTTATGTAAATGTTGCTGAATAGGTACCTATAAACAGCCACAAACAAGGATACACAAATGCCCACCCACGCTTTTAAGAATTAGGGATGTGTAATTTTGCTACTCACATGTGTGTTGATGCGTGTTTTGTATCACTTACATAACATGTTAGGATTTGAATATTCGATATGGAATATCAAACATGCAACTCCTCTCTTGAAAAGTTATTGCTCATGGGACATGAGTATAACTCCAATGTTCCTTACACCGTTGGATACTCGCTCAGTTTTATTGATGTGATTCGCTGGTAATCACGTAGGCGGCCTTACGCTATTCATTCAAGGATGACTTGGACTTTGGTGGAATGATGGTGATGGGTTTGTGAAAGCTAAATGATGTTGATGGAAAGTGATGGTGGTGGAGGGTGAATGGTTCTTTCGACTAGTGTTTTTCTAACTTTCTTCTCCTAAATTCTAAGTCCTAAATTACTTGCTATCCTACTCTTACTCCTATGGATGGAAGGCTAGCAAATGGACTGGGATCGAACCTAATGAGAGCTGACCAGCGGCCTCACTTCCACAGGTGCAATGATAAAAAGGAACAATAAACTAGTTCACCACACAAGGCTTCCCAACCAGCCGCTAGGATGCTAGTAGTCTAGTATTGGTCTCTATCAAACATTTACCAATACTACCATACAACTATTCATCTACTTTAACCTCACTTAAACATCTTCAAATACTACCAACTTTAACAACTTGGAAGAAAATCTAACTATGTGGAAGTAGAAAGCATGCAATACCCAATGTTCTTAATCACCATGTAAATCTCAACAATGAAAAAGAGTGCAATTTTGGTATTATCTTCGCAACAATTTCTCCAACAGTTTACAAATGAGAGCAAATGGCCTTATATAGGGGCCAAAAATACAACAGACGGTGGAGATCAAAACAAGATCAACGATCTAGATTGGATCTTCAAAACCCTAATTAGGGTTGCCACCCCATCGGCCAATGAGAAGCTGCCACCTCATCAATGGACCAATGAAAAAAGTGCAAAAAGTGGCAACCAATGAGAAGGCACCAAAATGGTGGCCAATAAAAAATAGACACTTGTCCTATTCTAGAAGAAAGGGAAATTGCCACTTGGGCTTACATTAAATGATCTAATATAAATCTTCCCTTTTTTTTCATTTTCTTAGCGAAGGCAATGAACTTAGCTAGCCTTTCGTTAACTTCTTCCATAGGAGGACAAGGTGTGTGCTTTGCCCTAAGTTCCATTGACTTCACCACACTGCTTGCTGCTTGTAGCATCTTTTCATGATCCTTCTCATATTCTTTCGCAAATCCAATAAGAGCATTGAGAGAGGAAAGGGTGCTTAGATGCTTTTTCCTGATGGCAACCTTTTCTAGCTCATCCAATCTCGATCCAAGTCTTATCTCATTGATATCCTCTTCTCGGATGTCTTCAAAATCAAGGGTTGCTCCATTGTCACTCATCATGGTCGTAATCGAAGTGTCGATGCCTAGGCTGTGATGTGCAACTGCCTTTTGTATATCCTTTTATTCTACCACCATTGGTATCGTTTATTCGCCTCATTTTCAAGAAGAAGGGTGTTTTGGGCATCATATCCTCTTTGTCTTTCTTAGTGTTTGTCCCCTTAGGATTCTTGCTTGTACTAACATCCTCCATCTCATCGCCCTATTACGGGATGGTAAAGTGGTGGACAATTAGACTAGCAGAACCAAGGGAGGCAATCCTTAGACTAGAACGAAAGAGAGAAATCCGCTTAAGGACCCCTTTCAACTCTAAATGATTTGAAATTACCTTTACCAATAGCCAAGGGGGATTGTCCTTTAGTCTGTCCTTCATCCGTATCATGTCCACTGCATCGATATTGGTGTCAGTTATTTGCTTTATTTTCAAGAAGAAGGGTGTTTTGGGCATCATATCCTCTTTGTCTTTCTTAGTGTTTGTCCACTTGGGATTCTTACTTGCATTAACATCCTCCATGCTCGTTGCCCTATTACGAGATGGTAGAGTGGTGGACCAGAAGGCAAGTAGAACCAAGGGAAGCAATCCTTAGACTAGAATGAAAGAAGGATGTCAGCTTAAGGACCCCTTTCAACTCTAAATGATTAAAATTCACCTTAACCAATAATCGTACAGCGACTTTTCGGAATTAGGAGTAGACCTCAAGAACTTCAAATCCACTTGCAAATTAGAAATTTATCGTGTAATTCACCTCCCAATAAAATTACCCAACTTAGGGCAAAAATCACAGCTTCTTGCAAAAATCAGAATTTTATCTCCCATAGAATTTGGCTCCCACAAATTTTGGCCCCCACAAATTTCGCCAAGCAAGAAGAGTGCAGATCTGCTCTTGCAAAATCGCCAACACCCTGAGAAGGAGAAGTGAGAAGTGAGGAGGAAATGGGAGAGAGGCCTCCTCTTATACCCAACTTTCTTACTCCCCCCAAGCTAGCCGACTTGGACCCTGGGAGAAAGAAAAACAAATAATTAATGCAAAATTATGGCTCACAATTAAATACTTAGCTAAAATTAATTTTGCCATGATGAAAATTGCCAATTAGTTCTAAATTGCACAAGAAAAGTAAACAATGCCTTGGAGATGTTAAATGCTTCCATTTAATGAGGATTTAGTAATTAATACGTCATTAAAATCGGATTTTGGCTAGCCAAAAGCCATTTTTCAATATTAAATTACTAATTTCATTAAAGGCTAAAAAGTTTTCAAGGCAATTTAATTCATTTAAAGCCAAATTTTGCAATTTAAATCCCAATCGATTTAGCTAAGCAATTTTAGCATCACAAATAAAATTATTTCTCTAGAGCCTAAAAATTGATTTTGGAATTTGACTTCACCATCACAAAAATTAATTTTCTTCACCAAAAAATAATTAAGATTTTCCAAAAGACCAAATTTAACAAAATTTTCATTTTTTGAAAATTATCCAAATTTATACCATTATATCCAAAATTTCAAAAGAAAATGTCTAAGTACAAAATTCACAATTTTATCTTGCCAAGTTGGAATTAACTTTGAAATTTGTTCGGCCTAAGGATAGAATCGGTGGCTCTAGAAAATCAAGTTAAAAAAATTTGGGTGAAAATAAGCTAAGTCTCTCCCATTGGCCTGAAAGTATCTAAGGCTCAAAATTCTCGAAAAATCTAAATTGTTGGAGAATCCAAAAATTTGCCGAGGCGATAAAAAAAAGGGGGGTCCCCAAAATTTTGGGGCGATGGTGTGAAAACCTCACAACAATGTGTAAATATTGCTTTATAACCAGTATGATGGAAAAGGTATTTAAGCCACTCTTTTGTAGAAATTCACTTTTTGTTGAGGTGAAATTAGTTTTTGATTAATTGATTAACAGGTTTTGAAGAGACCTGAACCCTTTACATCACATTACAAAAGATTAAGCATTAAGACTCCCAAGACAAAACACAGCTGGAAGAAACACAAAAGCTAGCTGACAAGTAACAAGCAACACACCAGCAAACCCAAAACAAACAAAAAATCGACAAGGAAATGAACAGACAACAAGATCACACTAAGCCAATCCTTGATGGTTTCAGTGACCTTCTCTAGGGTAGTCATCCTCTGCATTGACTCCTTGAGCTCTTGGATATCGGCAGGCACTGCAATAGTCTTCTTCTTGAGGCTCGCATAGGTCCTTTTCTTAGGACCAACAGTCTAACCAGCTTCATCAACATCCTTGCCCACATTCACTATAGACTTAATGTGATTGGGGGCCTCCAGCCTAGCCACGAGTGCCTTCAAGTTGGAAGCAATGACCATGCTTTCTCAGCTATGCTACAAATCCTTTTTAGACTATTATCAGTGTTGTCCATCTTTTGCTTAACTTACTGAAATTTATCTTTGAATTTTTTGTTATTATTTCTAGCAGCAAACATCTCCTCTAGCATTGCTCTTTTTTCTTCCTGAGACCATGTATAATCATCAGGCTTTTGAGAAGCTACAACCTCATTCCCCTTGTCCTTCTACATCTTCTCGACCTTGTCAATCAAGCCCGAACCCTAAGGTTGAGCATCTTGATCTCACGAAAAATCTATTTATTTAGTCTAAAGGAGTAGGTGGACTTAGCCTTCGCAGTTCGAAGCATAGTTACAAGACTCGAACTCGCCTCTAACTCGGAAAGTCAAAATCCAACTCGGACTTTGACTTAGACTCGGCCAGGACTTGGAAAATCGAAAAACCCATGAAATTCAAAGATTTTTAAGGATTTAAAGATTTTTTCATGCATCATTTAGTCATTTAACATCAAATACACAATAATTGAGATAAATTGAAGCTGCTTAACAGTCATACACAATTTTGCATAGATCACATAAGTATAACAACGAATTTCTAAAGGAAAAAAACTGAATAACATAATATAAAGTTAAACATAGTGTCACTCTCAAATGTCTACAATATATGAAATCCATGGAATCAAAAGTTGAAAACATATATCAAAATATCAGCTAGTGTAGAAGAGTAAGGTTCATAGTAGCCTATTCCCTCCTACGAATACGCCTAAGATAAGTCATGGAAGACTTAGATATTGAGAAATATGTTTGTTACAGCTTATGTGCACATTGTAGACAACAGGACTCTCAAGTATGTCTATCAATTTGCTTGGTGAAACACAACCTTCAACAATAGAAGTCTGTTAATAACAATTATAGTTGGCTTACAAATATTTGCCAAGAAAATGATGAAGGACATAGCCAACAACACATATACACGTAAGTCTGAAAGTTTATAACTTTATGTACAACACTAGAGAGTTCTAAAATTCATAAACACGTAGTCTAAAAAAAAAAAAAAAAAGAAGAAAAAAAAAACCTCATATACATCATTATAGAATTCTAACACAAATATATGTAAATCTGAAAATATCTGTACAACATTACTGAACTCTACATGCTGAAAGCGACTTCTTCATAATGAAATATGGATAGTAACCAATATTGGCAGTGAGCCCCACAACATCATTTTTAGAATTAATATACATTGAAAAAAACATCTTCCATAGATCTTTATCATTTTAAAAAAAAGCATTATAAAATATAAAATAAAAAAAATTTGGGAGAGTCCTGGGCTCGGGACTCGGCCAGTCCCTGGACTCGGCAAGTCCACGTGGACTTTGCCAAGACTCGGCCGAGTGCGAGTCCAGAGGCCCATTTGCCTCGGACTCGCAGAGTCCCAGAACACTAGTGTGAAGGACTCCTAGAGTTGGTTTTTTGTTATCATCAAAATCATTTAAACTTAGTTGGCTAGAGGCTTCAATGGGAAGACTTTTAGATCAGACTTAAGCTTTTTCTTCATCTTCTTAGACTCAGAAGAAGCATTTCTATCCGCCCCTTCATCTTTCGTGTCCATCCTTTCTTCCTCGATTAACTTCTTGCCCTTCTTACGAGTCTTCCTCGCAATTAAGGAGGGGGAGATGGGGTTAACCTTTCCTTCGTTTTCAGAACACAAAAGCTTTCTTTTACCAACGACCTTTGGATTATTGGGATTAAGAGAAGTCATAGGTGAAAGGCCTTGGCAATAATCATGGATAAGGAAAATTAAACCTTCATGAAGAAAAGGCTTCCTAGGGGTTTTCCTATTCTCCATAATGCTATGAGAAAGAGAATTGACAAGGAAAAGGGGAACGACATGAGGATTTTATGCCTAAAGTGGTTTAGAAAAATAAAATGGTAGCTATGAACTCTTAAAAATCTCCTATGAACAATAAAGTACTTAGTGATAGCCATCATAACTTTATTCCAAACAGGCTTGATTTGCTATGCTTCAAAAAAATGGAGACCTTCACAAGCATTTCCCTTTCATCCTCTGTCTTAGGAAACTTGATGACCACCTTATCAAAAACAGTTTGTTTCCTTAAAAAAAAATTCATACCTGTAATGGGAAGATCAGTAATATCCGCTCTGAAATCTTCATCAATGGTGATGGTTTTCATGAGAGGGTGACAGTTCATTGTTCGTACCTTAAGTAAAAAGCTTTGTTACCTCCTTATCATATGCATGCAATAACTCCAAGTAAGGAGAGACACCCCCCTTATGCAACTTTCAACAAATCTTCTTATAGCTCTTCCATAATTCATAGGTTGCAAGTTCTCTATTGAGCTCACCTCCCATCTTGCAATTAATAGTAACTCAAAACTTCTCAATAGTCTTCAAAGTAGAGCTTCTATCAATATATAAAAACCTGGCCTTCATGAATACTCGCAAAACTTGTGGGGAATAACTGTCAATTAAATCAACGTGTTTGTCTGAACCCATCTCCTTAATATCTCTTATTACGAAAAACTTAGCTGCCATATCCATTATTAGAAGTAATGACTCCAACTTTACTATGGATCTTATTATATCTTATTAGGGATATGATGTCTTTTCCAGTGTACTTTTCTCACCACCATGTCATTTTTTCCTTAATTTGGGCACCCAAATTAGCTAGACCATTAGCCATACAATTAAGTTTACAGTAAGCATGGGTAATGAAGAATTTATCAAAATATAAAATGATAGAGGTGGGTTCACTAATGATGTGCTCTACAGACCATGAAGCCTTATGGATACCCTTAGTGCAATTTACAACGTTATTGGAATCTCCTTCAAGCCAAACATTTTTGCACTTTATGTCTCTAGCCAAATTAAGAGCTTTGAGAGCCCCCACAACTTCGAAAACATGGTTAAATTGGATTCCCAGAAGATAAGCCATCACTCTTGGATAATTGACATACTAATCCCTAGCAATTGCATCACATCCAGTAGGACTTGGATTACCCTTAACTTTAACCCAATCATTCGGGGGGGTGGGTGGGGGGGTGCGGTTGACACCAAACCAGTCCTTTTCCTATACTTTTTGCTCGTTTGACTATAGTTCAAGAGAAAATATCCCATCACATTCCCAAGATTGAAATCTAGATAGCCTTTAAGAGAGAAGTAATTTTATAGCGAGCCCTTAGGACTTTGAACGAGAATTGAAACCACCATAGGAAGAGATGCCTTGTCCTTAAAAATCCTATTAGTGTGTTCTTTCCATTTGCTCCAAATGACATCGGGAGCAATCGAAGACCAAAAGGATCTTGCCTTCAAGTTTGGATGAGGACACTTACATTGAAAGAAAAAATTCTCAATATGAGCAGAAAAAATCCGGCAAACATTCACTTTCTGAAGAATAGAGGAGTAGACCTCCCTAGAGAAAGGGATATGAAAGAGAAGATGGGTAGCTGAATGTTCCTCTTGCATACATAAATAACATCTGTTATGGAAACAAAAGCCTCTTTCACAAGGATTATCAATAGTGAGCACCTTATTCTTGAGGAAGATGTTATGTCCCCGTTTTTGTCATCATTTGAGTTTTGGAGCTTAGCCTATTATTGTGATCCTCGTAGGATAATTATTGGGGATTGAGGGTTTTTTAAGGTAGAGGCATGGCTTGGGAGGGTCTTGTCTTCTCCACATTTCAGTAAGCTACATGTTGGTCTTCATTTGACTAATATTGGACTTCGTTTGGGCTTAGTTTTGTGTACTTACTATTTGTGGTAACTTGGGTGTTGATTGAGATGGACCCTTTCTATTTTTGAAAGCTACATATGGTCACATGGACAAATAATAAGTATCACTCCTATTTCAGATGACATATTTAAATGATGAGTATTTTTGGGAGTTATTATATTTTTAGTGGCCAAATTATGTTCAATCTTTAAATGAGTAATTATAAATTTATAATTTAATTTTATAATTTCACTTAAGTTGAGGGTTGAGTCATCATTGGAAGGGGGCCATTTATTCAATTAGTTATAAGGCAAGTCAAGTATTAAATACAAAAGGGCAAGGAATTATTATTTATTAAAAGAATCTAATGGAAGCTTCTAATTAATGGTGTGTTGGTGAAGCCACATGGATTATAAAAGTTGGCTTCATGAAGCAAATAAATCATCTTATTGTCTATTTGCTTTTTATTGTTCTTGTGAAGGGTTTCTGAGTTTTCTGAAATTGTTTTCCATTCCCTTGCTGAGGTATGAGGGTTTGATCTGAGAGTTTGAATATTAAGTTGGTGCATCAATCCACTGCTGAGGCAAAGTGGTATTGAATTGTTTTCCAAATCTGAATTTGGAATCTTCTCTATTGTTATCACCTTGACTGAGAACTATCTGATTTGAATTGATAATCTAATCTGGGTGGACGCCCTCCAATTCTGTGTTCACTGTTTCTTGGACACATTATTGAGCAGAGATTGGTAATTGATCTTGGATTGGGCAGCAAGTGTAACTGTTGAATAAATCAGGTGTTGCAAATTCTGAAAGTGAAAAGCCCAAGGAAAATTGTATTCAGCGCTCAATACCTTGGGTTGTGGCATGAGTTTTCTACAAGCATCTAACACTGTTCAAGCATCATTTTCCAGTCTAATATCAAGCCTGGGTATTTGTATTATATTCCCATACTTATATTGAGGGAAGTCTGTTATAGACAGGCAAATTCAAGCTGCTTGGTGATCTGCTAATTAGCGTGGAATTGGCTACTGTTAGGGTGTTTTTTCTCACCTGCATTTGATTGCCATTTATTCCTTTACCTGTGGCGAGTTTCAACTGAGACTTGGGCAGCATTATGAGCTCTGGCAGGTGTGTTAATTAAATCACCTGTTAAGCATTCTTGGCATATGCAGTTCAACGTATTCTTTGGCATCATTTTCGTGGAGCATTGATGCTAGGTTGGGTACCTGCTACAAGTCAGCCATTGCTGGGAATTTGAGGTTTCATATTACTTGTTCAGACTCTTGTGTAAGGCTATTAAAATTAGATGAATAACGTTGCACTTGAATTTCATTTCAGAACTGGCTGCTATTTACTCTGGAGAATTGTCATACTGTAGTTGGCAAAAATTGATGATCATTTCTGAATTGAGCGCATTGGAGTTGATTGTTAACATATTTCAGCACTGTCACTCCCATTAAATTTACTGATATTTAATTCTTCAAAGATTCAAGGGACAAACTCCAAAACACAAAGAATTCGTTATTCATTCCATCAGCATTATGGTAGCATTAAGCTTGCTTCCCAAGTGTTTGACGGAATGTGAAACAACTAAAAAATAGAAAAATTGGTGATTGTCAAGGTTAAGACCAGTGAGGGTTTTTACAATGGCATCAAAGCGGTTTCCTACCAGCCTGTAGAAATTGGGCTTAGTTATTATATTGATCAATGCTTACCTCTAAGATTATTAGAGTGACTTTGTGGTTGGTATTTAGTGACATGGATGGTGACAAGAGAGTCATTCCAGGTAGACATTATACCCGAGTGGATGTACTGATGGAGGATTTGAGATACAATTCAATATTGTGAAACAGTTGAATATGTTAGTGGATGAGTTGAAACAAAACAAACAAATGACAAAATTAATTTCAAATCCAAAATTTGAGCAGAGCGTGATATTGCTTTTTCCAAGGAAGAAATGTGATGATACATTGGTGGGTACAGATGTGTGGGGCATTTCTTATGAGACACTGCATGAGTTGGACATAGTGGATGCGGAGGGTGATTGGAAATCATGTCAAGATGACCCAAATGATGTAGTTATTGGAATGAGTTCCTAGGATCGTGCATTTGATGATGGTGCAATGACAGTGTGAAAGGGAGTGTGCGATCATACTGTCATATCAGCAGCTACTTCCATGCTAGATGAGCCATAATACCTTAGGTGTTTAGGTGTGCGTTGTTGATAGCACACATGATGCTGCACTTCATCAGTTTACATCATTAGCAAACGCGGTTTGGTTTCTAATAGTGGCAATTGGTGATGTTCTTGCATCTATAGATTCTGATGACGATGTGGCTATTGTTAATATAGTTGAGATGATTGTATTTGTCATGAGTAGTAGAGAACCCCATGTTGCACTCAATTTTCCTCTAGCTATATCTTTTGTAGGCGTTGGTGGTGAAGTTGAGATCCTTCTAGTGGATTGGGATTTCAAAGAGGGCTTGCAGAGGAGTTTTGGGATGTGTACATGGTGCCGAGTACATATGGTTTTACTTTTGAGTCTCATGTGCAGGATCCTTTTCAGGTGCACAGTTCAATTACGCATGTGTCAGATAGTGTGTTTGACAACTCACTTTGTGCAATTTGGGAGGGTGAGGTTTGTCAGCTTGCAAAGTTGCTTCCCTATGAGATGTTCACTCCTGAGACATCTAGAGTTAGGTTTGATTCAAGTTGGCACATTCAATCAGTTGCATTAGTGGTGATGCTACAGGAGCTAGTTGGCGATTATAGGAACAGTACAAGATTCTACACTTGGGACCTAGGTAGACTGATGTGTTATTGGTTTTCAAGATTGCATGAGGACAAGCAATATTAGTGAGGGTGGACTGTAATGTCCCCATTTTTGTCAACATTTGAGTTTGAGAGATTAGCCTATTATTGTGATTCTCGTAGGCTAATTATTAGGGATAGAGGGTCTTCTAAGACAGAGGCTTGGCTTAAGAGGGTCATGTCTTCTCCACAATTCAGTAAGCTACAAGTTGGTCTTTGTTTGACTCAGATTGGACTTCATTTGGGCTTAGTTTTGTGTACTTTCTATTTGTGGTAAGTCAAGTGTTGATTGAGATTGACCCTTTCTATTTTTAGAAAGTGGATTTGGTCACATGGACAAATAATAGGTATCACTCCTATTTCAGACGACATATTTAAATGATGAGTATTTTGGGAATTATTATAGTTTTAGTGGCCAAATTATTATTAAATTATTAAATGGCTTAGTATAAATTTATAATATAACTTCATAATTTCACTAGAGGGTTGAGTCAACATTGGAAGGAGGCCATTTATTTAATTAGTTATAAGCCAAGTATTAAATACAAAAGTGCAAGAAATTGTTTCTTATTAAAAGGATCTAATGGAAGCTTCTAATTAATGGTGTGTTGATGAAGCCAAGGGATGATAAAAGGTGGCTTGATAAAGGAAATAAATCATCTGATTGTCTATTTGTTTTTTATTGTTCCTGTGAAGGGTTTCTGAGTTTTCTGAAATTGTTTTCCATTCCCTTGCTGAGGTATAAGGGTTTGCTCTGAGAGTTGAAGATTAAGCTGGCGCATCAATCCACTACTGAGGTAAAGTGGTATTGAATTGTTTTGCGAATCTGAATTTGGAGTGTTCTCTCCTGTTATCACTGTGACTGGGAAGCATCTGATTTGAATTGATAACCCAATCTGGATGGACGTCCTGCAATTCTGTGTTCACCATTTCTTGGATGCATTATTGAGCAGAGATTGGTATTAATTGATCTTGGATTGGGCGGCAAGTGTATCTGCTGAAGAAATCAGGCGTTGTAAATTCTGAAAGTGAAACACCTAAGGAAAATTATATTTAGTGCTCAATACCCTGGGTTGTGCGAGTTTTGTGCAAGCATCTAACACTGTTCGAGCATCATTTCCAGTCTAATATCGGGCCTCGGTATTGGTATTATATTCCCATACTTACTTTGAGGGAAGTCTGTTATAGACAGGCAAATTCAAGCTGCCTGGTGATCTGCTAATTAGCGTGGAATTGGCAGCTGTTAGGGTGTTTTCTCTCACCTGCATTTGATCACCATTTATTCCTTTACCTGTGGTGAGTTTCAGCTGAGACTTGGGCAGCATTGTGAGCCTTGACGGGTGTCTTAATTAAATCACTTGTTTAGCATTCTTGGCATATGCAGTTCAATGTTTTCTTTGGCATCATTTCAGCATTATTGTGGAGCATTGATGCTAGGTCGGGTACCTGCTGCAAGTTGGGCATAGCTGGGAATTTCAGGTTTCATATTACTTGTTCGGACTCTTGTGTAAGGTTATTAAAATAATATGAATAAGGTTGCAGTTGAATTTCATTTCAGAACTGGCTGCTATTTACTCTATGTGCAGAACTGTCATAATGTAGTTGGCAAAAAATGATGATTATTTCTGATTTGAGCACATTGGAGTTGATTGCTAACATATTTTCAGCATTGTCATTCCCATTAAATATATTCATATTTAATTCGTCAATTATTCAAGAGACAATCTCCAAAACACAAAGAATTCATTGTTCATCCCATCAGCATTATAGTAGCATTAAGCTTGCTTCCCAAGTGTTTGACGAAATGTCAAGCAACTAAAAAAATAGAAAAAATAGTGATTGTCAAGGTCAGAACCAGTGAGGGTTTTTACAGAAGAGCCAGTATATAATATTAATTTTGGGAGTCAAGGAAGTAATCCATGAAGCAGTCCAAAAAGGGGGGACTCATTACCAACATTACCAACAGAGAAAGCAGCACACACTGAATAGATTACACTAGAATTCCAGTTCCTCACCAGGCAGTCTTCCACATTCCTTTTGATGAACCATGTATTCGAGGAAACCTGATAGTACAAAGAGATGGGCCAATGGCTGGGAGATTAATCCAAGCATTGTCTGTCCAGTAGTCCACCACCTTACTCCTAAGCATGCTGTTGCACCTTTCTGCTAGCTGAGAATATGCTGGAAACTCAGTCAAAGGTTTGTCTAACAACCAACAATCATCCCAGTATCGAATTCTGCTGCATTACAAAGTTTTAATTTCCTTCCCCGGGGAATCATATATTTAGCCTTTTGGATATTATTCCAAAGATAGTAGCTATTAGTTGTTGAGGGAGCATTGAGAAAAATTTCCAAAGTGGGGAGAAAATACAGGTACTTACCCTTCCAGATCTTAGTCCATTCCTTGTCCTCGCTAAAGAGCTTCCAAATTTATTTGGCCAGTAAAGCCTTATTAAGAAATATGCCGGTCTGATACCAAGGCCACCATGTTTATAAGTTTGCAGACCATGTTCCATGCCACCAAAGGCATACAATTCTTCTCCTCAATAGCTGACCACATGAAACGGTTTTGAATTCTTTTTTTAAGAAAACATTTCTGATTTTTTTTCTTTTTTTGAGTTCTTTCAATAACCTCACCATATTTTGGAGGAATTTTAAGGAGGTTAAAGGCATAGATGGGTGAATTCTGAAGGGTAGCCTTGAGCAATTGAACTTTGCCAGCTTGGCTAAGAAGGGTTCCCTTCCACCCAACTAGTTTTTTGTTGAATCAATAAGAAAGCCAGAATGAATCAGGAGCCTTTAGGCCAAGAGGAAGCCCCAGGTAGGTTAAAGGAAGATTAACAGTTGTACATCCTAATATATTAGAAATTTTTCTGTTCCTGCCAACAGGGGTGTTTATGAAAAATAGAGAGCTCCTATTCCAGTTAATCCATTGTCTAGTAGCCCTAGTGTAATTGTTAAGAGCAACCTTCATGTGTGTAGCTTCTTTAACATAGGATGCACTCATCATGTTTGTATCATCAACAAACTGCTCATGGGAACATATAATAAGTCAAAGAATACCTGATCCCCTGCAGCTCTCCCAAGTTCATAAGTCTCTGGAAAAATCTTCCAAGGCATTCAGCTAATATAACGAAGAGGATAGGGGAGATGGGATCTGCCTGTCTTAGACCTCTGGAAGGTTTGAATAAGTGCAAAGAAGAACCATTCACAATCACGACCATTGTCGAAGTAAAGATCAGTTGCATAGCAATTTGGATAACCTTATCACTGAAACCAAAGGCCTTAAGGCTTTGCAAAGAAAATTCCAGTCCACCCGATCGTAGGCTTTGGAAAGATCAAGCTTCATGAGAAAACCTTGGTTATTAGAGACTTGAAGGGAGTGAATGTTCTCATGGACTGAAATGATGGAATCCAGAAGCTGTCTACCAGAAATAATACCATCTTGCTAAGGAGAGATAATAGTTGGGAGAATCTTGAGCAGCCTAGAAGTGAGCACAATAGAGATTATCTTAGAAACTGAATGGCAGAGGCTGATCAGTCGAATGAAGTCTAAGGAATCATCACCTGGCTTCTTGGGAATAAGAACCAGGAAGGTTGTATCAATCTCCTTGAAGAGAGATTTAGCCCCACAGAACTCTTAAAGAACTCTTTAACTGCATTAGAGAATTCATTCTTCAAGATCTCCCAGAATTCCTGAAAGAAAGACGTAGGGAAGCTATCCAGACTAGGAGCCTTGTCCCCTTCAAAAGAAAAAACAGCCTGCTTGATTTCCAACGAAGAGGGAATGGCAGTTAACAGTTTGTTTTGGTTCTCATTTGGAATAGAGGGGATTGAATCAAGAAGGCAATTCTGGTCTTCAATATTCAGATTGCCATTTGAAGACAGCAAGCCAGAGAAGAACCTAACCATCTCACTCTTAATCTCCATTTCATTATTGATAGCTCCCCTCTTAGTATTTAAATGAGGAATTCTATTAGCCGCTCTATATGTTTGGGAGCAGTTAAGTGAAAGAATCTAGTGTTTTCATCTCCCTCTTTCAGCCATAGTGCCCAAGATCATTGTTTCCAAAATGTCTCCTCTTTGGAAATAATGTCATGGTATTTGACAAGGATATTGTTAAATATATTAGTAACTCTGATAATCATTCTGATCTAACTTCTTTGATCTAATAGATGTGGTAAAGCATGAAGATCCTTAAGTGGATTGGCCTCTTAAATACTTTTAGTTATTAACCTGATTGGCACCTTCCTTGGGAGCATTTAATAAATGTTTTATTGCATAGTTATCTTTAGTGTAAGAGAAGAAAACTCCAGGCTAGCCTACACTGTAAAGGATCAAGAAACAAGTTATGTTTCTTGCTCAAAAGAGAATCTAGTCAATCCAGCAATGGCACTATAGTTCACCCCAAGCTGAGCAACTATTATGTTCGGGCAGGCCACTATATTTTAAGGGCTCCTGCAGTACGCACTTGAGGACAATTGGGGGTCTGTCCTCCCCTATGGGCCACAGCACAGGGAACTCTATCAGGTCATTCAATGGTTAGCCTGGGAACTAACCAACTCGCCCCGCAGGGCCACACCTACTCATTACAGGCCTCTTAACTAATCACAAATCCTTAGAGACGCCAATCTTGGCAAAATATGTTTTTGTTTATATAGAGCTGACCTGGAAAGGGTCATGTCCTTTCTAAGGACATGCCTCTTGGGTACTATATATATAAGAGGTAATAATGTGGATAGAGGACACACTAAACACAATAAGTCTACTCCTCTAGCATTGCTGCCTTATGTGATTTATAGCAGGGATAAAAACATTTTCAAAATAATACGTCATACTTCAAGAACACTAAATATTCTGTCCTGAATATATATAAGAACCATCTCCAACAAAGCTAAAGGTATTATATCAATATTGTTTCATCAGAATTTGCAGAAAACTTACATGGTATCAGAGGTCTGGTAGTCGAAACTTGGCTCTGCAAATTGGTAATTAGATTTAAAACATATCTAGCAAACATCCTTCTACCTTCAATGGCCAGCACAATCAGACTCGAAGACAAGTTTGATGGAAAAGAACTCTTTGTTGCTTGGAAATTCAGAATTATGATGACTCTTGAAGACAATGATGTAATACAGTTTGTTGATAAGGAATCCAAGCAACCTGATGTTGATCGTCATAAAACTATTTGGATTAAAAGAAACAGGAAAGCCATGAAAATCATATTAGATGGAGTTAAAAATGAAATAGTACCTATGCTAATGAAACATCAGACAACATTTAATATGATGAGTGCATTATTAAATGCATATGAGGTTAACAATGCAACTAGAACCCTTGCACTAAAAAGGCAACTAAATCATATAATGATAATGAAGGGAGAATCTATGATTTCATACTTCCTTAGGGTGGCTAGTCTAAGAGATGAACTTGCAAGTATAGGGACTGTAATTCAAAACAAAGAGCTATCAATTATGGCTATAGATGGGTTACCGGATTCATTTGAAACATTCTCACAACTAGTAAGTGCTGGAGACAAACTTCCGAACTTCAATAAACTTAAAAGAGATTGCCTTCGAGAAGAATCTAGGCAACTCAAGAAAGGATGAAAATTGAAAACTGAAGATGACAAACCTCATTCTCAACACAAATTCGTATAAAGGTAAGAAGAAGCACTTCAAGAAGAAGGGTAATCAAAGAAATGACAAACCTAAGAGAGATTTATGTAAAATAAAATGCTGGACACAAGGTTGCATTCATGGATGGTAAAGTAATGACCTGGTCTAAGAACTCTTCCTTTAAGAAATCAAAGTTGATTGGTCAAAGAAAGGGATACTTGTATGAATTAAATATAGAACCTATTCAAGCCTTAATTCATGAACTTGCTGATATAAACAAAATGTGGCATAGAAGGTTAGGTTCTAAACTTCAAAGCCTTATCGACTATGGAGAAGATGGTTACTAGTTTACCTAAGTTGAATAAAGATCATTCAAGCATATGCAAAGGATGCGCTCTAGGTAAGTACACCAAAAGTCCATTTCAAGTTAGCACTAGAAAAACTAACAATGTTTTAGAATTAGTCCACTCAGATTTATGTGGACTTATGTCTGTTCCTTCTCTTGGAGGATTCTAGTACTATATACTTTTTATAGATGATTTCTCTAGGAAATGATGGATTTACTTAAAATGTAAAGAATCAGAAGAAATTCGTAAGAGATTTAAAGAATTCAGATCCTTAACTGAAAACATATCAGGACACAAAATTAAAACTCTTAGGTTTGATAATGGAGGGGAATATACTTCAGATTTGTTTAAACATTTTTGTAAAGAAGCAAGAATTAAGAGGGAGTATACTGTTCCTTATAATCCACAAAAAAATGGGATAGTAGAAAGGAAGAATAGAACAATTATAGAAGTAGCAAGAACTATGATATTTGATTGGAATTTAGAATATTATTTTTGGACAGAAGCCTCATGTGTTGTCTAAATTCAAAATAGAAGTCCTCACTCCCACCTTAGAGATAAAACTCATGAAGAAGTCTTTTCTAAGATTAAACCAAATATAAGTCATCTTAGGATATTTTGGTGCCCAATATACATACATGTTCCAAAAGAAAAGAGAACAAAGTTAGAACCCTCCGGGAGGAAAGGTATTTTTTTCGGGTATAGTGAAACATCTAAAGCATACAAAATTTACATACCTGGTCAAGAGAACTTTGAACATAGTAGAGATGTTATCTTTGAAGAAGAGCTTGCTTTCAAAAGAACCTTAATTTTTGATGATTTCTCTCATATACGTAGTTTTGAAAAAGTCATGAATCTGAGTTTCAAAGGGAGAACATTGAAGAAATTGAAGGTGAAATTCAAAATCTTGAAGAAACTCAAAATCCTAAGAAAAGACCACTTTGGGCTATTAAGACTGTACAGGAAGCACAAGACTTCACTGAACCATCTGGAATATTCAAAATAGAAGTCCTCACTCCCACCTTAGAGATAAAACTCCTGAAGAAGTCTTTACTAAGGTTAAATCTAATAAGCCATCTTAGGATATTTGGGTGCCTAGTATATATACATGTTCCAGAAGAAAAGAGAACTAAATTAGAGCCCTCTAGGAGGAAAGGTATTTTTGTCGGGTATAGTGAAACATCTAAAGCATATAGGATTTTCATACCTAGTCAAAAAAACATTGAACTTAGTAGGGATGTAATATTTGAAGAAGAATTAGCATTCAAAAGAGCCCTAAGTTCTGAAGATCCCTCTCCCTTACTTAGTTTTGAAGAAAATACTAAATTTGAGTTTTAGAGGGAGAACATAGAAGAAATTGAAGATGAAATTCAAAATCTTAATCTTGAGGAAACTCAAAATCCAAGGAAAAGACCACTTTGGGCCGTTAAGACTGTAGAGGAAGCACAAGACTTCATTGCACCATCTTGAACCTTCAGAGAAAGCAAAAGACTCAAAAGATTTTCTAGTTATGCAACAAACATGAGTGATTTATCTAAATCAGAACCAACCAATGTTTCAGATGCTACTAAACATACAATTTGGAAGGATGCTATGACGGAAGAATACCAATCCATTATTAAGAATGATGTTTGGGAAATTGTTCCAAGGCTTGAGGGAAAATCTATTGTTTCTTCTAAGTGGATATTTAAAATCGTGCATGCTGCTGACGGTAGCATTGAAAAATATGAAGCTAGATTCGTAGCTAGAGGATTCTCTCAGAAGGAGGGAATTGATTATGAAAAAACCTTTGCTCCAATTGCCAAATACACCTCTGTAAAAGATGTCCTAGCTATTGTAGCATCGAAGGGATATAAAGTACATCAGATGGATGTGAAAACAGTATTTTTGAATGGAAAAATTACAGAAGATGTATATTTGGAACAACCTAATGGATTTGAAACTCATAATCCTAAAATCTTTGTTTGTAGACTCAAGAAAGCTCTCTATGGGCTTAAATAGGCTCCTAGGGAAAGGTATGAAAGAATCGACACATATCTCACCAATTGAGGATTCTATAAGAATGAAGCTGATCCAAATCTCTAGTATAGAAGGGATAAAGATGATATGTTAATTTTGACACTATATGTTGATGATTTACTAATAATAGGTGATAATCATCTTATAGATCAATGCAAGAAAGATCTAATCAAATTGATGTGAAAGATTTTGGACTCCTTCATTACTTCCTCGGATTGGAAGTGTGGCATATCTTTGACAACATCATACTTAATCAAGGAAAGTATACATTAGAGACCTTGAAGAGATTTGGAATGTGGAACTACGGACCTATGTCTTCTCCAATGGAGACTAATCACAAACTTAAGGAAGCAACATCAAAATCACCCTCCATAGATTCTACTCTTTGCAAATAGATGATTGGGTCTCTTATGTACTTAGTAAATACAAGACTTGATATTCGCTATGTTGTTAATACCATAAGCCAGTTTATGTATGAGCCAAAGGAGATTGACTTGGGTGCAATCAAACACATTATGAGATACTTACAAGGCACTCTTAACCTTGGGATCAAGTATGAGAAAGTTGACTTGGACTTAAATGCTTTCACAAACTCAGATTGGGTTGGACGTGTTACTGATATGAAAAGCACTTCAAGATGTTGTTTCAGTTTAGGCTCAATGATGATATCATGGATATGCAAAAAAGTAGGCATTAGTAGCACAAAGTTCCACAAAAGCCGAATACATTGCAGCTGCAATGACTTCTTGGGAAGCAGTTTGGCTTAGAAAGCTACTTGTGGGATTATTTGGTCAATCCATGAATCCCTCTATTATTCACTGTGATAATTAGAGTTCCATCAAGCTTTCTGTGAATCCAGTTTTTCATGACAGGTCCAAGCATATTGAAATTCCTTACCATTATGTATGAGATATGGTAGATAGGAAAAATTGTCAAGTTAGAATACATTTGCATTGCAAATCAGACAACAGATATTCTTACCAAACCTCACTCTCTCTCTTAGTGAAGATAGATCACTTCAGAAAAAGACTTGGTATGGTTGAATTATAATACATTTGTATTCTTTAATTATTAATAAAATAATTTTGTGTTAAAATTATTATTGTTAGGCTATTGACTGTTATGGGCTTCACCATTTGTATTTATTATCTAAGAGGTGACAATCTCTGAGATAATGAACACTTGTCTAGAAGACATTATGAGAGATGACGATCTCTGAGATAATGTACTAAATAGTAGAGAATTACTGGTAGATCTGGATGAGTTTAAGATCATGTTGCGATATAGATATTTTATGTCTATGAGTTACAACTTGGATAAAGGATGAATTTAACCATTCTCCAAATTTTATCTTGTATATTGACAGATCTTAACTCAGGATCATATTGTGATGTAGGCTTTGTCAGTGTCTATGAGTCACAACTTGGATAAAGGATGAATTTAATCACTCTCCAGATTTTATCTAGTATATTGCATTCCATGCAAAACTATTATCACAGTATATGCGATACGTCATATCACAGGTATAGTAATATGACAAGGTATCATGTGTACAATGATATCACATGCTTAGAAGATTCAGATAGATATAGAGTATCAATATATGCTTAATCATCATAATTGATGAAGCTAGATATGTTATCTCTCATTATGATTATCAAGTTAAGAGAGATTGTTATATATATTAGTAACTCTGACAATCATTCTAATCTGACTTCTTTGATCTAACAGATCTGTTAAAGCATGAAGATCCTTAAGTGGATTTGCTTCTTAAATATTTTAAGTTATTAACCTGATCGGCACCTTCCTTGGGAGCATTTAGTAAATGTTTTATTGCATAGTTATAGTTAGTGTAATTACTAACTAACTGCAAATCCTTAGAGACACCAATCTTGGCAAAAATTTTTTTGGTTATATAGGGCCGACCTGGAAAGGGTCATGTACTTTCTAAGGGCATGCCTCTTGGGTGCTATATATATAAGAGGTAAGAATGTGGATAGAGGACACACTAAACACAATAAGTCTGCTCCTCTAGCATTGCTGCCTTATGCAATTTATAGCAGGGATAAAAACATTTTCAGAATAATACATCATACTTCAAGAACACTAAATATTCTGTTCTGAATATATATAAGAATGATCTCCAGCAAGGCTAAAGGTATTATATCGATATTGTTTCATCACAGTTTGCTGAAAACTTACATGGTATCAGAGGTCTGGTAGTCAAAACATGGCTCTGCAAATTGATAATTACTAAATGTTTTATTGCATATTTATAGTTAGTGTAATTACTAACTAATTGCAAATCCTTAGAGACGCCGATCTTGGCAAAATATATTTTTGTTTATATAGAGCCGACCTGGAAAGGGTCATGTCCTTTTCTAAGGACATGCCTCTTGGGCGCTATATATATAAGAGGTAATAATGTGGATAGAGGACACACTAAACACAATAAGTCTGCTCCTTTAGCATTGCTGCCTTATGCGATTTATAGCAGGGATACAAACATTTTCAGAATAATACATCATACTTCGAGAACACTAAATATTCTGTCCTGAATATATATAAGAACCATCTCCAGCAAGGCTAAAGGTATTATATCGGTATTGTTTCATCAGAATTTGCAGAAAACTTACAGATATCAGTCTCCCTTTCCATAATATCTGAAGAGTACGCTTGAATCTGGATAATGTCTTGCAATTTTTTGAGTTGATTCTAGAAGTCATTCTCGGAAGAAAAAATATCTCCAAACACAACTTTATTCCATTTCTTAATATTGTCTTTGAGAACCCTGAATTTTTGGGCAATGCAAAACATAGTTGGGCAAGCAACTTTGACATTCCACCACTCTTTAATTCTATCTTCAAACTTAGGATGAGATAACCACATTTTTTCCAAATAAAAACTGTAAATTTCTCTTGACAGACACCGGGTTAGCCATGAAAGATATGGGATCATGATCTGATCCAATTCTAGCAACAAAAGTAAGGTTACAAAATATTTAAATAACTAGTCAATAGTAATGAGAGCTCTGCCCAATCTGACTTGCATAAGGTCATTTCCTTGCCTCCTGTTGGACCAAGTGTAGTTATTCCCTTGGATATCAAAGGTCCGTAAGAGCATGTTGGCTAATAAAATCCATAAAGATCTAGTCTATCATCCATCTGTGATGCAATCCCACCATATTTTTTATCATTACAAAGCCAAATGTTGAAGTCTCCCATAATTATCCAGATAAGATCCCTGAAATTTCTTCTGCATTAATAAATTATGTTATTTACATCCAGCAAGTTTAATATAAAATTTGATTCTAGCAGACCTAGTGTTGGGTGCATGGATATTAGATGTAACCCATGTGAAATCATCCCTAATATGGTGAAATTTGACTGATCAGAAATATGGCTGTACCAACAGAGGCCCCATTAGAACTATAGCCTGCAACTCCAGTTTTTTAAAACTTTGATTTTCGCAACCTTCTCCTTAGACGTCTTTGTCTCTTGAACAAATAATTTCCGACTTATGATCGCCAACCATGTTTCTAAGGAAATCCTGCTTGTGAGGGCCATTTAGTCCCTTGATATTCCGCAAAGGAATCTTCATTCATTACCTGGTCAACAGACATCCTGGATGGTTCTCTGTTTCCCATCTGCAACATTCTGCTTGCTTGCCTGCTCCCTCGTATAGTTCCCACATCTGCTTTTGTTCTTCTACTTGCAACTTCAGTTTGTGAAGAGGAAATAGTGACATGGCTTTCCCCATTTTTCTTCCCTTTTTTACCTCTGCCTTTTGTCCACTATTCATCATTCTCTCCTTCCTTATTGGATTTGTTTTGATCCTTTTCCTAAGTGGGATCTCCCCATGAGAGGTAATTGATTTGAAAATTGGGTGGCATGGATCTGACGTAATCATAGGCTCCTAAATCAGAGGAGAAGAAAGAACAATCACCTTCCAAAATATTGTAGTGCCGAGCAACTTCAACAAACTTTGAGAGCTGGCTGTCCTTATCTCCTTACAACGAGTCTTCAACCTTTGATGGGATCTCCTCAGTTTTGCTTGGTGATCCAACACTTTCATTTGTCTCACTTTCTTCCAATGGCATTTTCTTGTTGCGATTAGAGACAACCGCCTCACCTTCCTGGTCCTGGGGGCAGGGGTTATCTGAGGAATCTTTTTCCAGAGCTGTCACCAAAGGACAGTTATTATTCTGGTTGACATCATCTCCTTTGGTAGACGACTTAGGAAGGGAAAGGCCAGAGTTGCTCCCCTCAGCCATGTCATTGACTTTGTTTCCATCACTTTTCTTTTCTTTCCAGACTTTCTTCTGTTCTTTCTTGTCATCTTGTTTCTGCTTCTTCTTGGGGCTCTTCTTACCCCAATGACCAGATTTATTACAGACATAGCAAGCAAAAGGCAGGGAATCAATTGCAATGGGCTGGGGCCACTTCCCCAACTTTGAAACAATCTCAATGGAAAGTGGAAGGTCCACACCCTGGCGGATATTGACACAGATTCTAGCATAAGCTCTTCGAGATTTGGAAGCAGTCATAGGGTCTATGGAGAGAAGCTCACCAAAGGCGCTATTTAATCCCTAAAAGCCATCCTAGTTCCAATATTCCAATGGCAACGAAGGAAACCTAATCTAGATAGGAGCAGAGTCAAAGATTGAATCATTAAAATTAAGGTTTGGTGACCATTTCTGGAGGGCAAGAGCAGATTTTCCACCATCCTTTCCTTTCACTATTCGCCAAGTTTAGTGATTGTGCAGTGATTGTTCATCCGACTGTGGCTCAGTGGACACACAATCTTTAAATTTTCCAGCCTCTGTCAAATCCATCCACATGCTCTGTCATCTCCTTACACAGTTTATGTACCCCGAAAGTCTTCCTCAATCACATTTTGAGCTTGGTTGTTATTTCAGAAATTGGTAGTGGCTGGAAATGGATGGACATGGCATCTCTTCCCAATCACATTGTCCGCATTGATTGAAGTAGAAAAGCTGACAGTGGATATGCAAATTCTTAGTAGTTCTATCCAATGTCTGTTGAGAGTCGACACATCCTTTCGATAACCTTAAAGAAGAAGTCCCAAGCCACCCTGTAATATGCTTTGTTGACGTCTTAACTTTGTAATCATTCCTGATTTTCTTTCTGTCTTCAATGTGTGTGGCACTTCACTTGTTAAGATAATGCTATCTATGATTTCTGTTTCCGGAATAAATCCGTTTTGCTCTTTTGATATTATCCACCCTTTTGTTATTATTTTATTTATTGTATTACACAAAGAGATTGGCATGTAATCACTAAAGAAGGTGCATTCCGTTTTTTTGGTAATAAGAGCAATAACAAAATCATTTAATTCTTTCTACATATCTCTGGGACTTTCAAAAATCTTTTACTAACTGACATAATTCATTTTGCATGGACCCCCAATAGTTTTGGAGGAAACAAGCCGTGAAACTGTCCGGTTCTGGAGCTCTGTCCGGTCGTGGAGCTTTGTCCGGATGTAATTGGAAGAGAGCTTGCTTTTTGAAGATTTTTTTCACAAAGCTTTAGATTGCCCTCTTCTCTTACCATTCTGGGAATGTGATCAAATAAGTTTCCTCAACTGTAACTTTTCCTGACATCCTAAAAGTTGTTTTAATTTTTTTATTGCTGATTCCCCAACCTCCTTGGGACCACAAGCCATGCCTCCATCCAGATTGGCAATTTCTTCAATTTGGTTTTTTGCTTTTCTAGATAGAGCTGATGCATGGAAAAATTTGGTGTTTGCATCACCCTCCTTTAACCATACTTCCCTTGACTTATCTCTCCAATAAACTTCTTCCCTATTCAGAATTTCTGTCAATTCTGCATTTTGTTTTTTTCATGAAATGCTTTCATACCGTCACGATTACTTTCTCATTCAACAATTTCATTTCTTTTTTGATCCTTCCCTTTTCCTTAAATATATTCCACAATTTGCCTTGTTCGAATCTTTTTGTTTCATTTTTATATACTGCAATTTTTTGGCAAATCTGTAGCTTATTGATCCTCCTATCTGCATCTGATTCCACTATCCTCCAATAATCCTAGCAGATTTTTGTCCCTCCACTATATATTCATGAACCTGAAGTTTGTTTATTGATTTTCATATATTTCCCCAATTTCAATTGCGACTGCGAACTGATCTGAAGCTCAGTATGGAAGGGTTTGTGCCTGCACTAGTACATCTGGTATTTGGAACTACTCGAGGAAAGAAAGAACAGATCCAATCTTTATGCTATCAATATAAATTAATGAGTACTTTTTAAATATTAACAGGACTAATATTTTTGTTTTTATAATCTACCTATTTTAATGGATTATTCTCCTACACTGAAAGACTCTCAATTAATGATTGCAGAGACTTTTCTGATTCTTTACTTTTTCAGCAATGCTTGTGCTTTAATAAAACTGCTTATGAATATGAAGCACCGAATTTTGGTCTAGTTTGGCTATTTATCTAAGTTGCTGAATCGTGGGATATTTCCAGCTGATTCCAAATATGAAACATACTGGAATCAGATTCTGAAATGAATCTTCTGTGGGTGCACATCTGGGATTTGTGTTCTATAAATGCCAAAATATTTAGTGATTCTAGTTTGATCTTTTAGATATTTTTAAGACCTAGACTGCTGATTAGCAAACTCTTGAACTTATCTATCATCTAGTTCCGGCTTTATCTTTTTGATAGAGAAACCTGAATTTAAATTAGAATGATATGTTTCAAAATTTGAAATTTGTAATGGTTTTGTTTAGCATATATATTGGTATATGACATTCTTAACTTAATACTATTGTTTAGCTGCATACATACACACATACATACATATGTATGAACACTCCAAAAAATGTACTTGAACCCCCGACCCCCACCCACCCACCCAAAAAAAAGTGCTTTCTGTATCGGCATTTCGTACCCTTTCGTGTTCCCGATTCAGCAACTTAGCTATTTATTTATACTCGACTCCATTTACTAGCTTCTAAGAGTAGAACTAGAAAACAATTACTTGTGAGGACGTTGTCTCCTTCTCATATATCTTCTATTAGATGCCCTTTCTTAATGTTGGCTAATGTTGCTGAAGTTCTGGGTGGACACTTTAGTATTTCTTATACAGCTAGCTGATAAAAAACATGCAAAAATGTAACCATGTTTCTTAGTTAATAATTATTTATTGTTGATTGGAGCTGCAGTTGAATATAGTTGTTTGACTTTGATGATTTCAGGGAATTGCCGTGGCTTTGAAAAGTGGGGCTACAAAGGCACATTTTGATTCTACTGTAAGTTGGTATATGCTTCCAGTTATATTTTAGATATTCCAATCAAGAAACCAAGTGAAACCAGTCTGAGACAATTAAAGTAATAATGTTAGAGATGCAATGAGACAATGCTTTATAGCTAGGCTATATTTTTGGTCATCCGTGATTGTTACAGGAAGCATTCTGACTTGTTCATTTTCTTTTTTCTTGTTGTTTGCTTCAGGTTGGCATCCACCCCTCAGCTGCAGAAGAATTTGTTACAATGCGTACTGCTACCAGGCGTATTTCTGCTGGTACTCCAGTAAAGAAAGACTATCAAATATCATAGTAAATGATAGCTTTCAATATTTTACGTCCTCGCTATTGTTATAGATTGGTGATTATAATGAGATAGGATGTGTTAATAACAGTTACAGTTGTGGAGAAGGAGAAAAAGTTGCCTATTTTTTTTTTTTTTTTGACTGTTCAGAACATTATTATTTTTTGCTTATTGAGCAAATACATTTTTTTTGTCATCACATGCTCAATAGAAAGGCTGGATAACCAGACCTTAACTCATGAGTGTAATTGGTTACTTAAGTTCTTAGTCACCATACTAGGCATGTACGACGGATCTATAGAAAAGGGCTTCCCATGAATAAATTACATCCCTCCCTTTTTTACAGCCCATCTCTGTGGGCATGGACTACTGTTTACTGTAATTCATTTTTCTTCATTTTACTGAGCCCATCTTTGTGGGCATGGACTCTGTTCACTGTATTTCTCTTTTCTTCATTTTACTGTCATCGAGAAAATCGTTTTTCATGAAGATCAGTCATGATAATGATTTGCTACACATTATGTGGGAAAATGAAGTCTTTTTTTTTTGTCTGTTTTTCAGTTTTAATGAAGATTTAGTATCTATATGGTGAATTATGTGAAAAAACAGACAGTTCATTTGAGGTGATTTGTGGACAATGCGAAGGATCATAATCTTATAGATATAGAATAAATACCATCATGTGAATTAAACTAAAATATATATGTATGTGTCCCGTCATTGTACAAGCGTCACAGGAATGTCTTCACCCTTGAACATCTGAATGCTGATCTGAGAGCAAAAATTTGGAGACAATTGTGAAATTCATTTTAGCTGAAACGAACTTTGAATTTTATCTCGACAGGAAAGAAGACACAGGAGAACAAGAAATGGTTGATCCAAGGCAAAATGTAGCCAATTCAAGGTTAAAGACCAAGTTTTGCTTTCTATGCATTTGTGAGTCAATGCTACGTGTTTTTACTCTTAATTCATATAAATTGTGAAGTTTTACTAGATGACGTATACTCCTTTTAATCTACATTGGTAGTTGTGTATTTTGCAGCACATCAGTGTGTTTATAAGTTTATTATCAATGGTCAATCCATTGTTTTTAACTTTACTTTATCATATTCTTTATTTATAAATAATGATTTAATTTAAAATTTTGAGGAGGAAAATTATGGATTATAAATTGTAGCCCCTTGTTAGCTTCTAGATATAATAATGGAAAATAGACCAATTCATTACTCTATATAACCTTAATTTCCCCCACTCTTCAGTAATAGGTAATATACAATTCATTATTGAATGATTTAAATGTTTAGCATTTGTAAAGAACATAACTCTTCGATAGAGTGAACAGATTTGATATTTTAATTGTCATTTAATATATAAAATGAGATAATTTGATTTATCAATTTTTACAGTTTTTATTTGATAACATATTGTAAACACAACTTTTGTTAATTAGATAAGATGATTATGTTTTTCACAAATAAAAGTAAGAATGGAAGAATATGTGAATAATTTTTTTGCCGCTGACTAATATAAAAAACATAAATAAGGATAATATATAAAGATAAACAAACAAAGAAGGTTGATACGTCGTAAGTGCAATGGATCTATGAAATAATGTATACAACATAATGGAAATGTTGATCTTTATGGACATGGATATTCTATTGCATCCTTGAATTTGTTTATTTATTGAGAATTAGTTTTGTGCATATTCACATTCATCCACTTATGCCTTTAGTACAAAAATTGAAATAATAGAACATGAAGCAATTAAAATAGAGCAAAAACACAAATACACTATAATTCAACAAATTCATCATAAGAAGCCCAATTTGGAAAATAATGTATATTTGTTAAAATTAATTTGTATGGTGTTGCTTCTTTTGAGGGTCTTTCTAGATTTGTTATACATTACTTAAGCAAATCCCTTTGACTATATACAATATTCAAATCTCATAAAAAACATGCTCATTTTCTAAGAATAGAACATGAAGCAATTAATTGAGCAAGAACATAAATTATAAGAAATCCAACTCGAAAAATAATATATATTTATTACAATCAATTTGTATGATGTTGCTTCTTTTGAGTGTCTCTAGATTTTTGTACGTTACTTGGGAAAATCCCCTTGACTATACATAACTATCTCGTAAGACACAACAATGAGCTCCTCTAATGCAGGGGCATCTCAAGCATAAGGCAATTGGCATAACCAAAAGTAGTATTTTTTTCCAATTTGTGTGCTTCAATTTAGTGGCAGGATTGAAGTTGTGGCTATAAGGAAGCTAATTCAAGATTTCAAGAAATGACTATAAATTTTCAATTATATATAGTTGACAAGTGTAAAGCCAAGTCCTACAATTGTTGCTAGTGTCCTTGCATGTGCTAAATGGAAATTTTAATGGAGACCAACATGTACACCCATTAAAGTAAATAGGGTTTGGGGGGCTTTTGTGATGCCCCCTTTTTAGCTAGCAAGTCTTATTGCGCTATTAGCATATTTTGCTTTGGTCCCACGGGCAACTTATGTTTTACATAAGGTCAAAGTAGTTTCTGACCTGGGTGATTTTAGTTGCAGGCTTATCATAGTTACTTCAATGTGGTTTTCAACATTCTTGGCATTTCAGGGTTGAATTAGGAGCATCTTGTTTAGACTTTTTTAACGAGCTATCACACATGCATGTCCAAGTCCATTTGATTAAAGATTTTAATGCCTAAAGATTTAATTGATTTATTATAAAGAAACTTTATAACTTAAGCTCTTATTGTTGACGTTGTTTTATTAACTATGGGTACTTTATTTTTTGAAGTGAGTGAAAAGTATTATTTTAAAAAGGTAATAAAGAAACAAAAAGGGGAATGTGAAGGGTTGCCTATTTGTTCTTAAAAGGAGGTAGCTCATTTTCAACATACTTGGTTTTGTGATTTGGAGTTCACTCTTTTGGAGAGGTATTTTTGATAGCCTCAACTTTCAATAGGTGAGATGACAAAAAACCTCGAGCTTGGGCTGATTGAATTTGCTACCTATTTGAGAAATTTTTGAATGGGAAAGATAATTGTCATGGGAAAAATACACGGCCTAGAGAAAGTCTGAAAAGATCTTGTTAAGTTGCAACAATAATTAGTCCAAAATTCATAGCCCGATAGAAGAACAAAGGTACTCAACATATATGAGGAGTACAACAAACTTCCTTCATAGGTTTAGAAAGATTTACACTTAATTGACTTGGTGAAGGGTGCTCCCCTTAATACCATAAACTCATAATAGAAACAAAGAAACAACAACAAATGTGAGAACAAAATATGGACGCCTTATTTGTGCCACAAATTTTGTATTACAAAATTCACAACTACAATATGCTAACCCATATGGGCGCTTTCATTACAATAATCTGCAAGACAAGTTGTGAACTATCACATAGCGCTATCTCAGACAATGTCTGGACCTTTCTTAAATAAGCAATTTTATGCCACTTGAGAAGGTTCTAGACATTGAAACTTAATACCTAGGGCCGACAGACCTTAATACATATAGAGTTGGCCAAATACATCTTTGACAATTATTTTAGATATTTTAGGTAGCCCAACTTTGAAAGGCCATAACTCACGAACCATTGTTCCGATTGGATATTATAACCACTTTTTGAAAATGTTAGCTCTTGATCTATAATCTCTAAATGATGCAAGCACCTTTCCATCTAATTTTCAGACCTCATTTGGGCACTCTAAGGCCTCCAATGGTGAGCTTAAAGATTTTTCTACAAATTTTTCCACCAAAAATTTGAAATAACTTCTCTGATACTTAAGCTGGAGTAATGAGATTTTTATGACAGGCTTACAACTCTAAAATGAACCTTTATGTAGAAAATGAGAACATTCCAAGCTCGTATGACAAACTTACTAAAAATAGAAAGTTTTCATTAATAGTAACCACCCTATCTACTAGTCCTTATTTAAATAGAAAAAACTGAAAAGAAAATATTTTTGGGTGATGCAAGATTGCTCTTACACCTAGGATGCTCTTGGGGTAATTTGAGAAGTGACCCCATCATGTCTCAAGTGTTCAAAGGAAAACCAATACGGTTAACCTCCTCCTTTGTTAGCCATGATGAATCTCAATTGGTCTCCTTTTCCATTTGACCAGATATTCCTCATAAGTTCTGTTCCTGGTACTTTTGACAATACAACTGTCCAGTATTTCCTCAATCTCTTTTGTAGCTAAACTAGCTACTAGAATACTCCACTGTGCTTTTGCAACTTCATCTTCATTACCTCTTTCATAATACTCTATCAAATTTGAAATGTTAAATATTGGTAAAATATTCAATTCAGCAGGGAACTCCACTTCATAAGTATTTTCAGAATCATGCTTTTTCACTATGTTGCATGGCCCAAACTTCTTCATCTTCAACTTTTTATATGTACCCATTGGAAAATGGTCCTTTCTCAGATGAACCATGACTTTATCTCCAATCTGAAATTCTTTATACCTCTTTTCACACCTGCCTTAGCATTATATTATGTATTCATCTTTATGATGTGCTTCTTCACCTCCTTATGGATGTTCTTCAAATGTTTAACAACATCTTCTGCTTCAGCACTACTTATCTCTCCTTTATCCAATTGCCTCAATTCAAAAGAATTTTTGGGACTACTCCCATATACAATCTGGAATGGTGATTTACTAGTACTCCTATTGATAGAAGAATTATTATATGCAAATTCCGCCTATGGTAAAATCATATCCCTTCCTTTTGGTTTATCTCCAACCAAGCATCTCAGCATGTTTTCCAAACTACGATTCACAACTTATGTCTGTCCATCAGTTTGTGGATGATGTGATGAACTAAACTTCAAATCTGTCTTCAACTTCTTCCATAATGTATGTTAGAAATATCCAACAAATTTGGTATCTCGATATGAAACTATACTCTTTGGTAGACTATGTAGTCTCACCACTTCTCTGAAAAACAACTCGGCTACATGAACAACATCACTAGTCTTCATGCAAGGAATAAAATGTGTCGTCTTTGAAAACCTGTCAACCACCACAAAAATAGAATCATTCCCTCAATGAGTCTTCAGTAATCCAAAAACAAAATTCTTATTGACATCCTCCCATGACTTCTTTGGTACAGGTAACGACTGATACAACCCTGTATTTTGCTTTACTCCTTTCGTCATCTGACATACTCTGCAACTCTGTACAAACTTGTTCACATCTTGCTGCAATTGTGGCCAGTAATACTTCTTAGCAACCAAAGCAATGGTTTTATTTCTGCCAAAATGTCCAACCAATTCTCCACTATGCTTCTCCTTGATGAGATTCTCTCTCATTGAACTTTTGGGAACGCACGACTGGCTTCCTTTAAACAACATACTATCCTAGATCATGAAATGCAACCACTTTGTCTTGTCAAGTGTAACAGGTTCTGTATAAGCCTTCCACGCTTCACCAAAATCAAGATCATCTGGATACAAAGTATTGAGTTCCTTGAACCTAACCACCTCTATTTGTATTTTTGTCAGCAAAAGTTGTCTTCTACTAAGAGCATCTACAACTTTGTTAGACTTTCCACTCCTGTGTTTCAAAAAAAATGTATAACTCTGCAAAAACTCAACCCACTTCAAATGCCTTTGGTTCAATTTTCCTTAACTATTTAAATATTGCAAAGCTTGATGATCAGTATGCAAAACAAACTCCTTATGAAGAAGATAGTGTCTCCACTTCTTCAATGCTTGAACTATAGCATAAAATTCTTGATCATAAATATAATATTTTCTTTTTGCATCATTCGACTTCTCACTAAAATAAGAAACAAGTCTACTTTTTTTGGCTCATAACAACTCCTAATGCAATATCACTAGCATCATAGTCTACTTGAAACACTTTGATAAAATTAGGAAGTGTTGAAACAGGATGCTTAGTAACTTTTTGTTTCAATGGATTAAAATTCTTATCTATTCTTACAGTCCACTTAAATTCTTTCCTATCCCCTCTCATTGTTTCAATCAAGGGTCCACAAATACTACTAAAACCTCTTATGAACTTTCTATAAAAACTAGCCAGTCCATGAAAATATCTTACCTCTGTCACACTCCTTGGAGTAGGCCATTCAAGTATGGCCTTCACTTTTTTTGGGTTCATTTTTAAACCTTATGCTGAGACTACAAATCCTAGCTACACCAATTCCTTTACAAAAGTGCACTTCTTTAGGTTTATCAATAACTTTTCTTCCCTCAACTTATCAAACACCTTGCAAATATGGATGAAATGCTCCTCCAATGTCTTACTAAAGATCAAAATATCATCTAGGTAAACAATAACAAACTTACCTAGAAACTCCTTCAGTACCTCATTCATGAGTTGCATGAAAGTGCTTGATGCATTAGTTAGCCCAAAAGGCACGACTAACCACTCGTACAATACTTCTTTGGTCTTGAAAGCAAACTTCCACTCATCGCCTTCTCTAATATGAATCTAATAGTACCCATTCTTCAGATCTTTCTTTGTGAAATACTCAGCTCCACTCAAATAATCCATAATATCATCCATCCTTGGCAATGGAAATCTATACTTGATTGTGATCTTGTTGATTGTGTGAGAATTTGTGCACATCCTCCATTCTTCATTCTTCTTTGGTGCTAATAGTGTTGGTACAACACATGGACTCAGACTCTCGAATCAACCCCTTCTGCAATAACTCATGAACTTGTCTTTTCAACTCTTCACTTTCTACTGGTGTCATTCTATGCGCTACCTTGTTTGACAAACTGGCTCCTAGAACCAAATCCATCTGGTGGCTAATCTTCCTCACTGGGGGCAATCCATCAGGTACATTTTCTGATACAATATCAAAAAATTCTCCCAACGTATGTGCAACTTCTGCAGGTACCTCCTCTACTTCTTCATTACTATCTTTTGGAATTATAGCAAAAGACATATATTCATGCTTCATACCTTTGAGAAACTCTTTTCCATCAACAAAACATATTTTGGCAGCACTACATACTTTTTCTTCTTTCTCCTTTAACAACTTCAACTTATGTTTCACTCCATCCTTGGTCAGAGTGTAGGTATTTGCTCATCCATCATGTACAACATGCCTGTCAAAATACCATGGCCTACCCAACAACATATGGCATATGTCCATAGGTATGATATCACAAAGCACCTCATCCTGGTAGCTTCCAATCTTGAACTTCACTAGGCACTGCTCATTGACCATGACCTTGTGGTCATCTTACACCCAAGCAATACGGTATGGACATAAGTGTTTCTGCCTCTTCAGCTTCAATTTGGTGACCATCGTATCTGATACTAGATTGTCAGTGCTTCCACCATCAATGATCACATCACAACAATTATCTTCACATTTGAACCTTTTGCGAGACAAAATTCTTTGATCAGGTTCATTTTCACCACTTAGCAGGACTCTTCTGTTAACTAGGACTTCTCCTCTTTCAACATCTTCAGAATGTGAGGATCTTGCCTCTTCATCAACATGTGCAACTCTAGCTTGGCCTTTGGTTCTTCGATTTTTCCTTCCTTGGCACTGGGTACATTCAAATGCTCTGTACCCTTTGTCTCCGTAGTGAAAACATTTCCCACGAAAGCCTCCTCTTCTGGATCCTTGTCCTTTGCCTCTTCCTCTCTGATCTTTATTGTTTTGATCATGGAAATGATCAAAATTGTTTTCCCTTTGATTTTGATTGCTACTTCCAGCCTCCACCTTGTTCTTCTGATCATCATTATGGCCTCCATAAGATCGTTCGCTAGATCTTCCACAGCGACCTCTTTCGCTATTCTTGTTGTCGAAATTCTTGCTCAATTTCTCCTCATCTTTTAGGGCAAATTGGTATGCCTCCTCAATAATGTTCATTCGAACTAGACTCAACTTATCTTGAATGCTTGGCCTTAACCCATAAAGATAACAGGCTAGTTTCTCCTTATCAGCTTCTACATGGCCAGTTCTAATGAGAACTCAGTAGAACTCTTTGGTATACTCTTGAACAAATTTTCCTGCTTGCTTCAACTCTTGCATTTTCTTCAACAGATCAAGCACATAATCCACGAGAATAAATTGTCACTTCAGTTTGGCTACGATCTATTTCCGTCTGGTGATTTTGTCCTTTCGCTTTCTATTTCACTCCAACTAAACCTCCTGCCACCATATCTTCACATGTCCCTTCGTTTTTGCCTTCACAAACTTGACCCTATCAAGATTTTCGATATCTTTATACTCAAAGTACTCTTCTAGTTCATTGATCCAATCGATTAGCTCCTTTAGATTAAGATTTTCTAAAATTGTGGGAACTTCAAACTTAGGTGTTTTTTCAAACTTGGAGATGGCCCTAAAAAGCCTCTTTTCTTCTGGGTTTAAAACTGCATCTGCTCTGACATTTTCTTCTACTTTGCCCTTATCCTCTCTTTCATCTCTTACAGGAAGATCTATTCCTCTGTGCATTTGTTCTTCCAATGCTTGCATTTGTCTTTGGAGGGCTAGGAAACCCTCAGGTGTAACACCTACAGCTCTTTTGGCACGCTCTCTTCCTGGAGGCATTTTTGTGCTTTTGCTAAAACCCTAGTGTAAACTACCTCACAATCAATGATCTTTGTACACACTCAGCCCAAACCACGGTCCTGGTGCAAACTGCATCATAGTCGGCAATTTGTCCACACTTAAGAACTCTAGCTTTAATACCACTTGATGAAGGGTGCTCCCCTTAATACCATAAACTCATAATAGAAACAAAGAAACAACATCAAACACGAGAACAAAATATGGACTTCTTATTTGAGCCACAAATGCGGTATTACAAAATTCACAAGTACGATATGCTAACCCACATGGGTGCCTTCATTACAATAATCTGCAAGACAAGTTGTGAACTATCACCTAGAGCTGTCTTAGACAGTGTTCGAGTCTTTCTTAAATAGGCAATTTTATGCCGCCCGAGAAGGTTCTAGACATTGAAACTTAATACCTAGGGCCAATAGACCCTAACAATACATATAGAGTTGGTCAAATACATCTTTGACAATTACTTTAGATATTTTGGGTAGCCCAACTTTGAATGGCCATAACTCGTGAACCGTTGCTCCGATTGGCTATTATAACCACTTTTCAGAAATGCCAACTTTTGATCTATATGCTTAGAACAATGCAAGTGCCCTTCAATTGAGTTTGGAGACCTCATCCGGGCACTCTAAGGCCTCCAATGGTGAGCCTGAAGATTTTTCTACAAACTTTTCCATCAAAAATCCGCAATAACTGCTCTGATACTTAAGCTTGAGCAATGATATTTTTATGGTAGACTTACAACTCTAAATTGAGCCTTCATGTAGTAAATGAGAACATTCTGAGCTCGTATGACAACCTTACTAAAAATAGAAAGCTCCCATAAATAGTAACCACCCTATCTACTAGTACTTATTAAAATAAAAAAGATTGAAAATAAAATATTTTTGGGTGATGCAAGATTGCTCTTACACCCAAGATGCTCCCGCATGATGATTACATGGATTTTAATCATAAACTTCAAATTAAGAAGATAATAACAAAGGAGTGAACAAATTGTATCAGGATTTTTTGGCAAATAATAATCAACCTACGGTCTTGTAGAAGAAGAGAAATCATTTATTTGCAACCTTCTCGTTATCATAGTATAGGTCTATTAATTGGTATTGGGAGGTAGATGTTTCTTGTGGGGCTACGTACAATAGTGCTCTTGATAGGTATGTTTATAATGCATATGAGAAAATTTTCTCAATTCACCAATGATGATGACTTACATCTTTTATGATTGCTGATCCGGATTTAATGGTCTCTACATGTAGTTTGGATTCTCCCACTTCATCCATTTGACTTCTCTCATATACCTACTAGCTCACCTTACTTTGTGAGTCAAATGAAAGGAACTAAAAGTGTGATTATTGTGACTTTATCATGCTTTGATGACATATGTGGGATGTTTGAAGAGCACCTTTGGAAGTAATAGATGGAGGGAAAATAAAGGGGACTTAAAGAGGATTTTTCACACTTGTTAATATTCTAAGAAGGGTTGAAAACTATGAAATCAAATACCTAAACCTTCCTTCAGATTGTGATAATCTCTTTGACCTTGCAAAGATTCACTCAAAAGCACTGAGGAAGAAGGAAGTGAAGGTAAGATGCACATATGTATGAGCTCATGAATGCAAAGGACACACTAGAGGGTACTTTAGTGGCATTTTATGAAGCCAAAAATTAGATTGTCAAGTTAAATAAAAAAATAGATTTGGCACACTCTAATCTAGCCCAACATTTAGATATGATCGTTGAAGAGGTTATTAGTGATGATAGTGGTAAGGTTGCTTAGGTTGGGCAGGATTTGTCCACTTCTAGTGGACAGATTGTACTGTATAATGATCCATTGCTGGAGGTTGGAGTTATTTATCGTAACTAGATAGTGGGGTGTGCTCATCACTTTTTTTTTTGATCCACACGTATATGATTCAATGAGGCACTTGTGGAGATCGACTCAGAGTTGGTACATCCATTATGGGATGTAGATCCGCCATCTCTAGAAGATGGGATTAGAGGCTGCAAGTATTTGAACTAGGTGACTATGAGAGATCATTAACAGTGGCACCAATCAATTCTCCATTAGGAATATGTATTCAAGAGGGTTGATTACTTCTATATTAGAAAGATCTCATGCATATATATGGTTGCAAGCAAATTGTGGTGTCTCATAAATTTAAATAGATAAGTTCTTGGTGCCCTAGTTGTTAGTGGTCTTTTATCTTGTTCGCTTTTCAGTCCCTTAGACCTTTGTGGTCTCTCATTGGACATTAATAAATTTATCTTATCTTATGTTATCTTATGTTACTATAACTTGTAATAACACTTATTGATTTTTATGTGTTTTATGTTACTCTTACAATGAATATGTATATGATATGAAGAGACATGTCTCTTCTTAATTCATATAAGTTATTAATATACTTAATGGATAATCAAGATGATAATAATTTATATATAGAAAATGTACGTATATATATAGACACACACACATACATAATAACTTATTATAAAAAATAATAATGCTCCATGATAACAATAATAGAAAACATAGATATCAAATGTTTAATGCCAATACACCACTTAAACATTTGATTTTATTGATTGGAACAATCTGATGGAAGCTACAGTCATTAACATCCCCTCTTAGCTGGGGAGGATGATCTCTATCCAAATAAACAACACAATGTATTATTTTTATCTAACTGTAATAATAGGAGTATGCTAGACCCAATATTATCAACCATATGATATTCACCATACTCGTATTTTCTTGGTATGTGAATTGACAACACATCTCATGATGTTTACCAAAGAAAAAAACTACACATGGTGTCTCCATATATTGTCTCATAACATACACCATGTCATATCTTAGTAACCTAGATACATGAGATATGCATTATTAGATTGTATGACATGTCCACAACTATCTTTCATCAAGATATATACACCATAATGATATCATCTCATGATATCAGGAGTAATGACCTACAAATATCAAGTCATGTGATCTTTACCAAGTACTCAGAGTAATTATATTCAAATGTCAAGCCGCATGATATTCACCAAGTACTCAAATGTTTGTAAGTTTTATGCACATGTACTACCTTGTGATACTTACCATAGGAACATTAAAATCATGGCTTGTCCATGGATATTAAATCCACCATGATATATCTATACAATACAACTCATAGATATCTATGTGATGACATCTATATCTTAGTTCATATTGACTTATAAGATATAATCTATCATGATCTACTTAGATATCAACCATATGACATCTTTCATGATAGAAAATTAGACTATTCTAATATTGTCACCTTACTATAGTAACCATAAACAAACATCAATGAAATATCATCCCCTTCAATGATGTTTCCACAAAGTCATGTAGTAACTCACATAATACCAATTGTGAACATTTCTAGAGGGTGGAACAAAGAGTTTCACTTCAAACTTCACTCTCAAAGAGAGGAAAATGTTACAAGGAATTTTGCTATGAACTTCTCTCTTACATAGAAAAGACTCATTCAAAGTACATCTTAGGTAATCACTGATGTTGAAGCTCCCTCTCACGAAAGGCTTTGATTCAAGCTTGTCTTCAATGATGTACAAACTTCACTTTGACAGAAGGCTTGGAGAAAATATCAGTTGTTAGATCTTTAGTGATAATGTGCTTTGAATATTTTTCCAAGTATCCATCTACAATTTAACCATTTGCATAAAGGCTTTTTAGTCTTCACATATGGAACATCTCATGAATCATCATCCTCTGACTGCTATAGTTTCTTGATCGCTATAGAGTTCATCTTGACATGGTTAACTCCCTATGAATAAATATGATCAAGATCCTCAAGAGTCAACTGCAACATATCCCCTATCTACTCCCTCTATCACAATAGCATACCTTGATTCATAGTAACATGAGTGAATGTGCTAAACTGTGAATTTATCCTTAGGATTGACAACATTAGATATTAAGATAATGTGGTTCTTTTAAGTATGTTTATTAACCTCTTGACCTCTTTGTGTAGGGTTTCCTATAATGAAATTCCAGACTCCCTATTGATATAGAAGGACACTCATAATCTCAATCATCAAAGATGTTCTCTTCAAGAGTCTTAGTTTATCTAGCATGATCAACCAATGATTAATGAATCCTAGATCAAAGCTTCATCGAAGTTACTATCATAAGATTGAGTCTTGCACAATATTTGGTAGCATGCCTAATGTATCTATCTTCTTTTCTTGGAAGAACATCCCTTTTCATCCTTGATGTTGTCTCTTCTCTAACATCTCTCTTTTAAGGATAGCTCAAATGGGAATGAAAAGAACAAGAGCATAGTAAAGAAAGTAACTCTTATATTACATGCATGGATATAGTTAAGAGATTGATTATGATATGCAAATAAAATTAGTATTGAAGAGGTAATAACCAACAATACTTATCTCAAGATGCTCATTAACATCCTTCCTAATGCAATATTCTTTGTCTTATTGAAAGTCATTGTAAGTATGTAGTTTGACGTGATCTTCTTTATTTATACATTCAAATTATAAACTTATTAATTTTAATCTTCTCTTCTTATTTAAGCCTTTAGGAATATAAGGCCCAAAAATTTCTCCTCTTCATCTATTTTGCTCAATGGAGTTGTTTAGAACTTTGGATAATATATAGGTTATCAAAATTTTCTTTTGAATCATAGTAATAGTAACTTCCAAATTATCTATTCCCAAACTTCTTAGCCAAACCAATAGACGAGTTAGATGCAGGAGGGAATATCAAAATGTCCAACGAGTCAAACCAATTTGCACAATCACATCAAAACTCAACCAATGCAATTTCTATCCTCCAAAGATTCCCACCTCATGAATGATTACAATAGCCAAAACAACACCTTCAAGAAACACTTCAAAATTGGAATTTTCTATTCACAATTCATATATATATATATATATATATATATATATATATATATATATATATATATATATATATATATATATATATATAATATTGCCAACATTCAATCTGCCAATAAAATCTCTTATTGAATTGCACACATTTGAAGGGTGTAACTTTTCCAATTCAAGAGTCTCATTATTATATCAATTAATCATAACTCACTGTAATTAACTAATATTGATCAAAACTTCCAAATTAGATCATTTTCTTTTACTATAGTTGTACCTTCTTATAAATAGACTTAATTTCATTGTTTTGATGGCTTTTATAGTCATCATTTTTTTTTTGATGGTTGAAGACACCTGACAATCAATGTTCTGTAATTGTTGTTTCATTTCTCATCATAATTACTACCTTAGTAAATACTACTATATCCTACTATATCCCTAGTAGTCATCACTAACATTATTATTTATGACATGAAGTCATTGGGAAAAGACACTATCTTGATGATTGTGATGAAGATAAATAAAATTAGATGCTACATCACAGGCTATTGCGTATCATTCATCCCAATTCATATCACACTCTTGATTGTAAAAAACATATCTATCAAGACTTCTGTTGGGGGCAAATTCATAGATGAGAAAACCTTTCCCCTTTCCATGACAACATCCCAAAATATTAATGATACTATGGTGTGTTATATTAGCAAATATAATCACTCCTGATAGGTACTATTTGTGTGCTTTGTTTGGGTCTATAGACATTAGTTTCAAGTCACAAGTTTACTTGTTCTAGACAAAGAGCAACATACGCTCTCCCATAGCATCCCATTCTAATGACTTCACTAAGTCTACAATTGTAGCTCCATTATCATCATATGAAAACCCGCACACTATCTAAACATCCATGACAAGCTATTTGTCCAACTCCTCATGTCTATCCTCTTCTCCACCGCTATTGGACAACTTTTCAATAAATGTTACATGGATACTAGTACATGTTTCTCTAATTATGCCTATGTATTCCTCCTCAAACTTTTGTACTAATTGCTATAGTTGATGTCTTCAATGATTTTGACATCCATACTCCATATTCTTTAGGCTCTTTTCAAAACATAAGGTAGTGGCTAATAAATTAGCAGTCTTCAACCTACTCGATCCTTATAAAACACCAAGTATCATTTATGATTGGCTTGAACCTCCATTCCATATCTTGCCTCCTTTTATTGCACCCATGTTAGACTTCAAAAAATGACAATTCATTTACCAAACCAATTCCCATCTTTAGAATGCAACGACTAGAGTTAAAGGGGGCCACGTCCTTAGCAAATTCATCACTTGGAATAATATTTTGCATTCATTAACTCGATATTGTTATTTCCAAGACTAGAAGAAGTAGCACAAATGATTCTCGCAAGGCCAATCTGCATATGCCCTTGTAAACTTGACGTAGGGGACATGAATTCACACAGAGCACAATTTAGCATAGGTCAACAACAAATGAACCTGCCAATATGTGGGTTTCAACAATGAACTATGAACAATCAGTATGGAATGAAGATCTTTAAGCTCGATATATTAATAAGACTGACTGATCCTTCATCCAATCACCTAATGCACTGAGTCAGAAAGGAAACAACACAGATCTAAGTTGATCTAAGAATCTCTGGTGCATGAGCACTAAAACCCTCATAATTTTTGCTTAAAGGCTCTTGTGTGGACCCGTGTATGTAATAAGGGTGGTTGATAGCCCACTAGTTTGTATTAGTTTTGATTTCCTTTGGTCATTGTTGGGTTAATATTGGCAAAATGTTGCTGAGTGTAATCACCTAAAAATAGTCATCTAGACTATTAGCCCCCTTCTCAGCATTTTGGCTAAATTAATTTAATCATTTATCTAGACCAAATTGCTAATAATCAATTTATTTGATTATAACCTATAGTTTGACTATGCTATCCTAAGTTCATTATTTGATTAAAAGAACATGTCCCCTTTTAATTAAATAAAACACCCCATTCTTCTAACCCACTTAAAATGCACACATAAAATCCTTTTTCTATTTTACAATTAAAAGAAAAGGCTTGGCCAATAGTGGCATTTTGTGATGGTTAAGTTGTTGCGTTGTTATCCTTGCCATCCAGGTTCAAATCTTATGGGGATGAGGTCCCCCATTTGTGGCCTCACTGGTTCATAGCTCCAGGTCAAAGCGTTGGTGGTACCGATGGGCGTGTCGCACCAGCGCTACCGGTCACGTTAAAAAGTTTATCAGGCGCATTTAAAAAAAATAAAAATAAATAAATAAACAAAAAAGAAAGAAAAGGCTTGTGAGACTTTTGTCTTATATGAAAAGTCAACTTATATTCTATTGGTTGACTTGTGTGTGCACATGGATCACACCTATTTTTGAATTCCACCGTTGATCATCCACCATCTTCATCTTGATCTCTACCGTTCGTATGACTTTAAAAGGGAGAGAGCTTTCCCCCTCAAAGGATCGATCCATCTTTTGAATATTGTTATGCTGCAGGTTTTCTAACAGGTTTCTTTGGAGTTTTGTGGAGAACTCCTCATTTCTTGTCTCATTCTCTCATTACCATTGCACACTAGTTTAGATTCATACTTACATGCTAGTTTAGTTATTTTCTTGTAATGATCTATGTCACATAGTTTAAATAATGGTATTGTAACACTCTCATTCATATTCTAGCATAGCTGCATCTTGCATTTCCATTCTAGTTTAGTTTTCCATCTTGCATTGCATACTTGAGGGATTCTTTGAAGATATTTGCACTCTTGCCCTTGTCTCAAAGAATCTCCCGTTGCATGGTTTACTAGCAAGAAGCACATTTCTAAGGCTTAGTTGAGAACCCTTGAACTTGAAATACACTCTCTTGCACTCTGTGGATAGGGAGCTCTAAGCCGGCATCCAAGCATTCCAACTCATGGAATCGTTTTGATAGAATGGTTTAGAGTGTGACACATTTCTAGTGTACATTTTTGGCGCCCACCGTGGGGCCAGACTGTACGTTTCGCCCTGCATTTTCTTAGTTTCGCTTGCATTTCCTTTACTATTCTGCATTCTTATTTTTTTTAATAGTTGCAGTGTTGGGCGACATTTTTCTAGTTTTATGCGACAGTTCACAATACTGTCGTGTGACACTTTTTTTTGGAAATAGTGTCGCACTTGAAGCCTGCAGTCTATCGCCCTCTATGCAAAACTCTATCACACGGCTAAAGAAAAAGTATCGCCTAAACATAAACTATCACCTTGCTATACTATAAAGTATCGCACGACATTCGTTCAGCAAAAAGTATCGCCTGACAATTTTTTGCTTGTTCCTTGAGGGATTTGATCAAATTTCTTCTTAGCTGGTTGACTGTTGTTTTTAAGCAGATCTCTAGGCTGTTTTACAGAGATTTAATTCATAGTTTTTATATTATTTCACACTAACACTTGGTGCTAATAGGTTGTGATTTTAGGTTGCCTTCTTTGTGAAGAAAAAATTGAAACCGTGCATACAAAAGAACGCATGTCAAAGCTTCAAATGCACAAGGGCTACTAACATTGTTTGCAAGGTTGCCCAAAACATAAAAATCCAAACTTGCTTGATTTTTTGTTTCCATGTGCGACATTGACTAATTGTTCATTTTTTTATAGGCACATAAAACTTGTGATTGGAGTCTTTTGGTAATAGGAGAGTATGCTCTTCACCCTCGTGGTGAATCAAAAATCTTGACTTGCCATTTGGTTTCAAAAGAAAGGGGTAACTGAATCTTCTTGGTGTATTTGGGAGAAAACGATTGGAATAGGAAAGTATGCTCTTCACCCTTGTGGTGAACTAGAAATCTTGACTTCCAAAAGTTGATCCACTCTGTGTAGTTAGAATCCTTTAGAGGGCCTGCTCTCAGACAACCTGAGAGGAACGACCCAAGTGGGAACAAGCCGATTACCTGGCTCTTCCAACCCACTATAAACTCAAGGCTACCAAGGACACAAAACTTTGGCAGACGTAGTGTTTGTCTTCGCCTAGTGTGATCACTTATGAGATTCCGATCATAGGGAGATCACTAGGCAAGAATTCTTAAGGTACTCTTGTGGTCACAAGATCGGTTACTCATCGCAAGGTGAGGTGTCCCATGATTAGGAGCAAGAGGAACATTATGAATGGAAGCTCGATCTAAAACTCTAAGTTAGTAACTACTCTTTTTAGCCGCTCAACTTCTTGGTGCAAGGATCGATCCTAGTGGAATACTCAGATCACCCCAAGATTTTACACTCACCATATGTGTTCCCTTGGTTGTGATTATGGCACTTCTATGACAAAGCCAATATCTCTTGTGGGAAACCACTTGGTGTGAGGCAAAGGAGCATCAAGCATGGGCCAAGTTGTTGAGTAATGAACCGTGACTCTAAGGTAGATTGCTTGGCTATCATTTTTGATGTTTTGGCCAGTGTTAATGTTCTTGCAACATAAACATTCTGATAAAAAGTTGTTAGGAAGGCCGTTCTGATATCCCAAATGTGTATTGACAAGGTTGTTTTTACCCTTGATCAATTGTTTTGAGACATGTTAAAACACTTACTGTTTGCAAACCTTGCTATTTACTGATACGAACTGAAACGAAACACTATCTGATTGAAACAACTGTCTGATTGACAAATTGAAACAAACTTCAAACCAAAAATTGACCTTTTTTTGCACAAAACTGGCACTCTGTTGCACGCTCTCACAAGAAATATCGCGCGACATATTTTTACCCAAAAATTTGTTGCATGTCAGTTGTAGTGCCTCTCCCATTTGACTTTTGTAAGCTGTCCTAATGGATGCAACCTTGATGATCTTTTGTTGTGATGGGATCATGATTGTGACCCTGAGTGGTCTACACCGTTGAGATGTTTGGATTTATGTTTCTGTATCAGTTGCTTTGATTATGCTTTTGACTGATCTTTGAGATTATGATGTGATTTTTGGTTCATTGAGGTTTGTGCTAGTGGTTACCAGGATCGATGTGGTATCATGAGGTTGTTCCGTGAGTACCCTGAGATGTGTGCAGGGATTGCACTATGTTCTTTTACCATGCTACATTGGACGAGGTTCCTATAGCAGTGGTTAGTCATGTTTATGATTGTGTTTGCTTATGTGTTTTAAGCACCTTTTTAATGTTGTTTAAACAATTATTATTAAATGCATAAGTAATTGAATGGATTGTTCATGTGAGATTATTTGGTTATGTGTTGTGGGCATTTACCTTGTTATATTTATGATTAGAGAGATATTTGTTACTCATGTTATGTTTATATTTGAGAGGACCTAAGGGTCAGATGTTACATCTTGATTCCAGTATCATGGATTTTAGACTACTAAGTTGTTCAGTTAATCATATTGCATGATGATGCCATTTCGAGATGACAGTGTGTTTTATGATGATATCTGGTTATCTGGTATTTGGACATACCTCTGATTTTGTTATGTGATGGAATTAATGCTATGGTTATTTACTTCATTCCTGCATTGTTATGCTTTATGCGAACGTGAGTGATGTAAATAGATTATTTTAATATATGCGACAAATCATTTGAGATAGGTTTCAGACCTCTCAGAGATAAGTTATGGATTCTAGGAAATTTCAAGGCTTTAGAAATCTAGCCTTAGCCAATTTTTAGGGCTTCAAGATTTCAGGCTTAGCCAAATTTTGAGATTCTGCATTTTACCCTAGTTTGGTGTTTTGCTGATGAGTGGTCATTTCTTGTGCCCTCATCTTGTTGTGGTGGTTGTTGGCTTTTGTTTGGGTGTGTCAGTTGGGTAGTGGCGTTCGAAGATTCGTTGGTTGCCGAGATTGTGTTGAAGTCTTTCGTTGCGATCTTTGTGATCCCTGTATGATGTTGTCTTGTGCATTCATACTTGTAAAAAAAAAAAAATATCTTGGCTTGATTTGAATCCTTGTTTCCAAGGATCTTTGGGCGGGGCACTACATCAGTAGTAAATTCTGTCGCACTCAGTTACAATATTTGTCGCTTAAACAAAAAGTGTCGCACCCGTGTTAAAATTCTGTAACACGACACTATTTGCTGAACTTATGTCACCCTCCTTTTGAGAAAGTATCGCCTAGAGTCAATTTGGGTCAAAAACAGAGTTTACAGTTAGATTTTTTTGGTCTAAGGAGCGTCACGTTGGTCACCCTTGATTCTGGCTACGTATAAGTGTGTGAAGAATTCGTTCTAGGTTGAAAAGATGGGTTTAGTCCGTTGAATGTAAGTCTTGAAACATCTTGATGAATCACTTGTCAAAATTTAGCTATTATTTTATTCTAGCTATCCGCTATTGAGCTTCTCGCTCGTTCGCTCGGCTCGAGTCACCTATGCTGTAAGATCTTGAGCACTATTTGACAAGCCATCTATCACATTTTGACAAGTGACTAGTCCTAATTGTAAAAGCTTCAAATTCGGCTCGCTTTTCTTTTCCTACTAAACAAAGACAACTCTTTACATGCCGGCCACAACTAGATATCAAGTTGGTAATGGTAGCCACATGCCTTTCATTTTCAAGCAATTGGAGACACCACCTAAGCTCCCTCGTAAACAACTTTGTGTGGAAGATCCCGAGTCTACTCAAACACAAACAGCTAACGTTAGGCATAATCCGCTCTATAGTTTTGAAAATCCATTTGGTACACCCTCTGAGACACCCAAGGATACAAGTGGTATAGTCATTATGGTGCACCCTGATGAAATTAAGCGTCGCCTAGAAGAACAAGCACATGAAACCAAAAAGACTTTGGAGGCGATATACACTATGGAAAGAGAAAACCAACAAGTCGACACTGACAATCAAGCACACTATGAAGGATATAAAGGAACTTGTCCTCGAAATCCTTTTGAGAACAATGATGGTAATCACACACCTCCAAGGACTCCTAGAGCTGCTGCTGGCGCATGTCCTTCACCACCTAAACCATCTCATCATGATAGTGATGAAGAAGTAACTAGCGAAGACGTGATCAAATTTCAATAAGATCGCTTCGCCCAAAAACTAATGCTTAGAGCTTTAGAGGAAAATGGAGACCAATACTTTTGATACATGGCAGCTAGGGGATGGAAACTGCCTCAAGGTTTTAATGTTGAGCATATTATTCCAAAATGAGAGCCTACTGAGGCTAAAATCTTAAGGGAAGAAATACAGGAACTAAGGAAACAATTTGCACAACTACAAACTTCAAAAGAGCCACCTAAAACATCATTTGTTGAATCAATTTGAACTCTTCCATTTGATTGGAGTCTATACATGCTACCATTTCCTAAGGATATAGAGGTTCCTAAGTATGACAAATATGATGGAAGTGGTGACCCTTATGACCATGTGAGACATTTCTATGCTATTAGCATGGACTTTATGCATGAAGACACCTTTCTTATGCATTTGTACCCCAGAAGTTTGAGAGGAAAATCCATGGAATGGTTTACCAAATTGAGTCCCCCTCTCAAGACGTTTGATGAACTCGCACAATGCTTTATCCAGCAATATTCATACAACATTCAACATCCTATGACTGTGCTAGACTTATGCAACATCAAACAAAAACTAGGAGAATCTTTTACAATATACCTTCAACGATGGAGATCTTTATACTCTCGGTATCCTCGGCAAGTGCTTGAGGCTGAAAAAATTGACATTTTTTCAATACGCTTGTACCTGAATTATACTTTAATATAAGAAAACAGTTATTCACATCCTTCAACGCCATGGTGGAAAGTGCATATCGCATTGAGGATGTTGCTATCAAAAGAGGTGACATTGCCATAAACAAGGATAAAGTTAACAATGGAAATGGTAAAGACAAAGGCAAACCTTGGAACAAAAACAAGTATGTTGTCAATGATGGAGTAGTGGACACTCCTAAGACTAAGGAGCCTGCATTTAACCTTTCCAATGCCATCAATGCAACAAAACAAAAAGAAGGTTCAAAGCCACAACCCTTTGACAAAGGCTCTAAATTTGCAAGGAAGCGACGTGTTTACACACCTATGGTCGAACCTTATAAAGTAGTTTTAAAAACCTTAATTGCAAACAAATTGGTTACCTTACTAGACAACTCACGTCCTTATGATCCACCCGTTAGACATCCATGGTGGAGAGAAGATCATACTTGCAGCTATCACTGAAGTAAAGGACATAACACAGAAAATTGCTTCAAACTCAAAGATGTAATTCAAGACCTCATTAAAGCTGGAAAAGTTGTCACAGATGGCCTTGTTAAAAATGCTGATCATAAGGCTTTCCAAAAACCATTACCTGAATATGAAAAGGGTGAGACCTCAAGGGTAGCTTCCAAAAAGAATCATGATGCCAAAATTAGTTATGCTTACGCTGACACTGATAATGTTATAGGCATGCTTGAGCCCGTTGAATACATATGTATGGCAAGCTCCAACAATGACAACTGACCAAATTATGACACTGAAGATGAACGACCAAGAGTTATCTTAAGGACACGATCCACTCCTCAAGATCATACTAATACTAGACCTAAGGTGGTACTCCGAGTGGCTGAGTCTTCATCTTCTCAAGGTGAACCACTTAACGCTGTCACTAGGGGGCAATCTAAGGTTGTCCTCAAAGTTGCTAATGATCCTAAAAATGCTTCATCATCTAAGCAACCAATTACTTCCAAGATCTCCAACTATGATCTTGTTAGCCAACTGCAATGCACACAAGCACAAATCTCCATTTTTGAATTGCTAGAGTTATCTCCTTTGCACAGGGATATCATTGAGAAAGCTTTACGTTTTGCCAATGTTCCCACAGATATTGATGCGGAACAATTCCAAGCTATGGTGAACCACATCTCCTCACCTCACTATCTCACCTTTTTTGAAGAAGATGACCGAGCTCTCAGTCATCCCCATAACCTTGCTCTTCACGTTGAAGTTCAAATCTTTCGTACCTGTGTCCGCTGAGTCTTGATAGACAATGGTGCAGGGTTAAATATCATTTCGTTCAATGTAATCCAACAATTGGGTATGTTTGAATTTTCCATCGATCCTAAGCGCAAGATCACTATAAAGGCCTATGATGAGGTTGAAAGGCCTTCTAAAGGTCTAATTGTACTTCCAATCAAAGTTGGTCCAGTTGAGAAGAATGTCATTTTCCAAGTCTTAGACATACCACTTGCATACAACTTGTTGTTGGGATGACCATGGATTCACGATATGCAAGCAGTACCCTCTACGTACCATTAGTGCATTAAGTTCCCTTTTAATGGTACTAAAGTAGTTGTCCCCAGTGACAAATCCATGTCTATCAACACATTATCTGCTATTGAAATGCTAGTCCCACACAATCGCTCTTCTCATGAGCTAGCACCATCTTTTATAGAATGTGAACAAAAATTGAAAATGATGAGCCTCGGTATGGGCGAGTACACTTTGGACTCTATTGTTGCTTTACCAATTTCCCCTCAGTCCTATGGGAAACCAACTATTGCAAAGAAGTCTTCTACTTTTGCTATGACACTTTTTGGCACTTTTGTGTAGTCTTCAATACCTCTAGAAGCAGAAAAGGAAGAACAGGCCTTTAGGGACTGGATCTACAGAGAAGAGGAAGTCAAGGAGGTTACAGTGACTACTCCTATTTCTCCCAAAAGATATGGAAAAGGCTATAAATTTTTGACAAAAATGGGCTACCAAGGCCATGAGTCCTTAACTGGTTGTGAGAATGCTCTAGTTGAACTTTTAAGTCACACTCAAGGTCGTGATACTCGAGACACCGCTGGTCTAGGCTTTGGGCTAAACAATGATATACCAACCTGTTATCAAAGATTGCTCATGTCTAGTGAATCAGAGGATGATGACTCTCCTGTAATTGCTACCACTGCACAAGATGTGTTCCTCTCACTTCCCTCCTTTTGGGAGAAGAAATAGTGACTACTAATAATGAAGAAGCTTCTACCTCCCAAAAACAGGAACAAGAAGGGTCTACTTTTGAGGACATAAATAGAGGATGAATTAGGTAGAATATTACTCATCTCATAGCTAGGGATCAGAGTACAGATTCTCATGAGTATGAGTGGGAAAGTCTCTCTAATGTATCTTGCAATCTAGGGGTGGATGTCATTCATGCCTATACAACCCAACCCAATGTAGTTGAACGGTCTAGTATAGGGTTGGATGAGTTTGACTCACAACATGTCTCAATGCATCACACTAGTCCCTACAGGACTATTCCCAAGCTAGACTCCTTTGCGACATTTTCTATAGGCTCAACTTCACGGGTCACTAGAGATGACTCCTTCCATGTCAATCACATTGAAACTTCCCCTTCACTCTCGCTAATTCACCCAAATCTCATAGATTGGTCTATCCAAAATCAAAGACCTAAAATACGGTCTTTCTAAAATGACTATGAGATCGCTTGTTATCTGAACACAATTGAACCTATCACTTCTTCCACCAGTGAACCCACGGTTAACATGATAGAATCAGATATCAAGTACATCAGTCAAAAAATTAAAAGGAAAAATAAGCAATTAGATGGCGAAAACCACATTGTGGCAGTGTTTGATCCTCAAAAAAGTAAAAATAAAGGCATATCTAATGGTGAAAACCTCTCTGAGGCACCTGCGGATGAGGTACTTGGTAGTTTTCCAAGCTATTTCCAGGATAGATCTTTGGTTCTCATTGAACCTACATAGCCTATCAACTTGGGAACAGAAGAATGTCCTCAGATTATCCATGTAGCTCAATCTTTGTCATACGAAGAAAAGACACAATTTGCTCAATTCTTTCAAGACAAGAAGGTCAAATTCGCATGGACATACTCTGATATGCCAGGGCTTGATACAGATCTCATCATGCATCACTTATCAATCTCACCAGATGTCAAGCTTGTTAAACAGAAGTTGAGAAAAATGCATCCACATGTGGCCCTACTGGTCAAGACAGAGTTAGAAAAACTATTGAATGCAAACTTCATTAGGGCCATTGATTATGCAGAGTGAATTTCCAACATTGTACCTATCTCCAAGCATGAAAAATCCATATGAGTTTGTACTAATTTTAGAGATCTCAATAAAGAGTGCCCCAAGGATGACTTTCCACTACCAAACATCGATATGATAGTGGACATTACTGCAGGTTATGAGATGTACTTGCTCATGGATGGATTTTTTGGGTATAACCAAATCAAGATAGCTCTAGCAGACCAAGAAAAGATGGCTTTTACATGTGCATGGGGTACCTTTTGTTGGAATGTCATGTCTTTTGGGCTTAAAAATGCTGGCGCTACATATCAAAGAGCAATGACAACTATCTTTCATGATATGATGCATAAAAACATGGAAGACTATGTTAATGACACATTGGCAAAATCAAGGAAATGAGACACACATCTCAAAGACCTTAGTTTGATATTGGAGCGTATGGAACAATTCTAACTTAGGCTAAATCCAAAAAAATGTGCCTTTGGTGTCACTTTTGGAAAATTGCTAGGTTATATCATTTCAGCAAAAGGAATTGAGGTTGACCCTGAAAAGATCCAAGCTATCATGGATATGCCTCCACCAAAGACTATCAGTCAGCTTAGAGGTCTGCAAGGACAACTACAATCCATAAGAAGATTTATCTCTCAATTAGCTGATAAGGCTCAACCTTTCAATAAAAATCTGCATAAAGGATCTACGCATATTTGGAACAGTGACTGTCAACAAAGTTTAGATCAAATCAAAGGCTACTTGACAAAACCTCCAGTTTTGATGCCGCCCATTCTGGGAAAACCTTTGATTTTGTACATTTTAGCTACAGATTCTTCTCTAGGAGCACTCTTAGCCCAAAGTGATGAGATGGGTAAAGAAAGAGCCCTATACTATATCAGTCAAAATTTGGTGGCTTATGAACTAAATTATACAAGTATAGAGAAGGCATGCCTTGTTGTAGTTTTTGCCTCCCAAAAACTCTGACATTATATGTTGGCCCATACAGTTCACTTGATTTCCAAGATAGACCCTTTGAAATATTTATTAAGTAAAGTTGCACTTAATGGTCATCTTGCTAAATGGATAATGATTCTTTCCAAATTTGACATTCAGTATGTTGAATGTAAGGCAATCAAAGGACAGGCCATAGCTGACCAGTTGGCTGACTTCCCACTTGAAGATGTAGCACCTATGCAAATTGAGTTTTCAGATGCCTCGATCATGTACATTACTGATAGAACATGGAAGATTTTTTTCGATGGATCCCATACACAGAATAGAGCTGGAGCAGGGGTTTTGTCTATTTCCCCTCATGGTTATACGATCCCAAAGTCCTACGAACTATTGTTCCCATGTACAAACAATATTGCAAAGTATGAAGCATTAACAAATGGGATCAAAATGACCCTTGAATGGCGAATAACTGAGCTACACATTTGTGGGGATTCTCAACTGGTTGTGAACCAAGTGAATAATGAATATCAAACAAAGGATGACAAGTTGATCCCTTATAAAAAGTTGATAGATGCTCTAAGGAATTATTTTACCTTTGTAACATTCCAACAGATTCCTAGAGCAGAAAACAAGGCTACTAATGCTATGGCCACCTTAGCATCTATCCTCCAATTGCAAGAACATGAATCACGATTTGAGTTCCTAGTGGAAGAATTGCGTCATCCAACCTATGATTCCTCGGATAACTAGGTGATCTGCACTATTGTGGGTCATGATTCCTCCCGCTATGTGGCTATTTTCTCCTACTTGTGTGATCAGGTTATTCTTGAAACCCTCATGCGCAACCAAAAATGCCAACTCCTTCGTAATGCCTCACACTACACTTTGGTCTCTGGTGACTTGTATAGGAAGGGTCTAGACGGAATGTTGCTTAGGTGTTTAGAGCTAGAAGAGTTTGAGAAGGCACTTGCCGAAGTCCACGATGGCATTTGTGGGGCACATTCTAATGGCCTTGCAGTTGCCTGAAAACTGCTTAGGATGGGTTATTACTGGTCCATCATGCAAGCTGATGCTGTCTGCTATGCAAAATCCTGTCAAAAATGCCAGCTCCATGGCAACTTGATACATGCTCACGGGTGAGAGTTAATCCCTTCTGTGACATATTGGCCATTTCAGCAATGGGCCTTTGACTTGGTAGGAAAGATTCATCCAAGCTCATCTAGCGGTCATAAATTCATCATCACAACAACGGAGTATTTCACTAAATGGGTTGAAGTTGTACCATTATTTGCTGCTACAGGCAAACATGTTTCCCTGTTTATATTGAATCACATCATTTGTTACAGATAATGGAGGACAGTTCAAGAATAAGGACTTAAAGCAGATGTGCAAAAAGTTTCGAATTAAGTAACACTGGTCCTCTATTTACTATCCCCAAGGGAATGGCCAAGCTTAGGCCTCTAATAAAACACTACTGAAAATCCTACACCGCACAGTTCACAAGTTTGGGAAAGATTGGCACTTGCAAATAAATCCGACACTTTGGGCCTATAGAACCACCATTCGTACTCCTACAGGGGCTACAACCTTTTCTCTAGTCTATGGCTCTGAGGCTATTCTCCCGTTAGAAGTTGAGATACCTTCCTTGTGCATCTCATTACATGGGTTAATAACCGATGAAGATCATAGAGCTATGCGAGTACAAGAACTGGAAACTCTGGATGAACGTCGCAAGGCTACTTTTGATCACATGAGAGCTTATCAAAAGCGCATGTCTACACAATATAACAAGAAGGTTCACCCCCGTGAGTTTCAAGTAGGTGAACTTGTGCTTAGAGAGAATCCAAAAAATTAGCAACATTGAGAGCAGAAAGGGAAATTTGAACCTATCTGGTTGGGTCCTTATATTATCACAACAACATTAAGGTCTGGTGCTTATCAGTTGTCTACTCCTGAAGGGGAAGAGCTTGCAGAACCTATCAACATCCTACACTTGAAGAAGTTCTATGCTTAGAAGCTCGTTGCTCAGCTATCTTGTACATATCTATGATCTTGAAAAAATTCCTAAAAATCAAAAAATGCCCTGAAAAAATGATCATCTTAGTGAAAACCTAGCAATAGGCACTTTGATGTATCACCAAAACAATACAAAAATACAAAAATACAAAAATACAAAAAAAAATTGAAAAAAGTCCTGAAAAAAAAATAAAAATAAAAATAAAAATTTGTCAAGTGGTGAAAACCTAGAAACATGCACTACTTGAAACCCTTGCAGCTATGTCTATCAGTCTCAATCACCCCCTTCACTACACAATTCTTGGCTTAGAATTGTTTCTTGTCCTTGTCTTGGGGGCATAGCTACTTGGCCTTTTGAGGTATTCTTGTGAATTAGGGTTTCTTTGACAACTCACAAGACAATGTTTCTCAACACTTCACCCACCTTGACATCTAGTGTTTTTCAAAACTTTTCAAATAGTTTACCTACAGTCTCTGATGTCGCGATATTTCTCACTATCAGAATCAAGTCTTGAAGAAATGGCCAAGTAACTTACACACACACACACTTTAACACTTAAATGACTGAGCTATGCTAATCTTTGTCTACTTTGTGTGCTGTCTACGACAATTTCTTTGCCATGTGTTCCCTCCCTAATAGTCTTTCGAGGATGTCATTGACTAGAAGACTGGGGGCATGGGACATATTTTCTTGATTTCGGCTTGTGGGAATACTTTGTTTGTCTATAGTGTTGTAAGCATTTATGCTTGACCTATTCAACATTTTGACTTACAAATGTATCATCCTTGACTATTTTGCAAGACTGCACTTGGGGTTTATCCTGGCACTTATGCCTTGATACAGATGTAATCTTGCTAAATTAAACTTAGAGAATCTAAATCGCATAGTTATCTTGACTTACATTTCTCTGATGCTTAGATTGGATTTCCACATCCCTATTTGATATCGATCATATTTGTATCCTCATAGTTATACTAGTGATGATTGTATGATCTCATGATGTCCCTAATAAATGCTCAGTGATGAAATTAAGAGTCTAAATGCTATGAGTTTCTTGTTGGTAAACCACTTTGCATACTAGCTTGCATTTTAGGTTCATGTCATTTATAATCTAGTAGCGCATTCCTACACGTGGGAAGAGCTCTCTCTTCATCTTTTTTTTCTTTGTGGACATATCAGCTAGCTGCTTTCATCTTTCACTTCTTCATATCTTTTCACCTCCTTAATCTTTTGCTACATTTCTTTGCTATCTTGTCATCACAAGGGGTTAATCCAAAAACATCACATACGATCTATCCAAGTGTCACATATTTTCACAAAAACATTTAAGTCTTTACCATCCATATGAGAGATCAAAATCAATACACATGAGCATATACACATACATGAGCTGAAAACAAAAACTGAAACACCACATGAAAGTTGAAACATACATTTTGAGACAAGTACACAAGAATATCGATAAATCTAGTATCTCATATATATATCAAATGTGTCATGGTACATATACAAATATGGGATCCAAAATCTGGATATATGTCTCAAAAATACATGGGGTACAATCAAAACATAGCTATCGCTCGATGTCATGTCTGACTACCATCCTCTGCGGCTGGTGCTAGCCTTGGTGGAGGAGCCTATCTCCTATCTGGTGCCTACATTGCACCCTCTAATCTACCAGCTCACTTTGAATAGTTAGGAAGACCCTGTCCTGGTGGTAGCACACTCCTATAGGTGGCATAATAGTATGCAGCTCATGCACCATGATGTGCTGCCTCTCGCCTCACAGTATCTCGCTCTCGACGCAGTTCATTTGCTTGTACCCGCTCATCCATCAGCTGCTGATCCTATACTGTGATGGTCACCCAAGCTACCTACAGCTCTGCCTCCAAGGCACAGATCCTCGCACCCTGATCCTCTCCTCCTATTGGCCGCTCTGCAGGTGCCTCAACCCTCACTGCTCGTCGTCTCCTTAGGGGCACCTCCTCCTCCCCACCACCATCATCATCAAACTTTGATGACTCCTCTGCCTCCTGCATCATCTATGCTCGCGTTCTCCTCTGCCTTGCTCGGGAGCTCTCCCCCTCCATCTTCTTGCCACCTCTCCCCCTCCCTCTCCCTCTGCCTCCTCCTCCCCTGCCACCTTTGCCTCCCACTCTTGCAGGTGGGACATCTGGATCTGTGAACCGAGGGAATGGGTGTCTCTGCATCTCATAAAGATACCCTGGATCTGCCCTTGCATCTGCCACATCTGGGTGATAATCCCAGGGAGTCGCTACTAGCGCCGTTGTATCTCGCACTATTTTCTGATAGTCTAACATCGGTAGCCACCCTAATCCCTCATCTATGCACATCCGAGCATAGGTAGTGGTCTCCACTGATACCACCTGTCGCTCTGCAAACTGCCGCCATACGCAACTGATCACAAACCACTCCACAATGTCTGTGCTCCGACCCACCAGTGGTCTGCTATACTGCATGTAGTCTAGCTCCCATGAATCTGACCACCAATGACACTCTTGGTACGGCCGCCATGTGAACACCGTTAGCTCATCAAGTACCCACCAATAATAGGTCACATCTCACTATGTCTCTGTGGGATAAAACCTCTATAACAAAAAATATAAGGTTGGTTGCGCTCTCGTGGATGCACCCACTGTTGGATCACAGCGATGTGCTCCCAAGCCCAGATCTGTGCTAACACTACTCCGCATGCCCATGACCCACCCTCATGGTATACTATCTCATGGCGCTTGTGGTACATCTCTACCAATATGGTAGGCCCCCATGCCATCCTATGTGGTTAGGAGATCAAATCATACACTAGTCAACCCCATCCTAGTGGAAAGCCCTTCTGGCCTCGGTCTGTCACCAGGGCCTAAGCTACCAAAGAACATAACAAGCTAGGAAAAGGATAATCATATCCGTACTCAGTCATCAATCTCTCCTAACTCAGGCAATAGACCAAAATGGTCACATCGTGGAAAAGCTCCTGCACTCACGCTCACCCCTCTGTTGGGGTTGAATCATAATACACATGTGCCATCATCAAACTTAACATCAGTACACCTGGCATCCAACATCAAAATTGCTAAATCAACAAACTACTAATCAAGTAACTTACCGGCTTACCATAGCATGGCACTCACAAAATGCGATATACGTCCTCCAAGGTAATAGACGCTTCGCCGATCGATAAATGAAAGGTGTTATGCTCACTATGCCACCTCTCTGCCAGCGCAGAAAGCAAACCATGGTTTTCTCGAATACGGGGCATCCATACAACCCACCACAAGCCCATAACCACTAGCGCAGTCTGCTCCTCATTGCTCAAATGTTGCAAAATGTGCAAGCCCACCACCCTGGGAGCTCTGATCTGTAATGCTAGGAATACCTCCTGTCCAGTTAAAAGATGCAACTCTTAGTAACAAACTGTGCGACACATTTTTATAAAGCATGCGACAGCCACATGACGAAAAAAAAGCATTAAGAAAAGCAACAAAACCAACCGTGCGACACTTTTTTATAAAACGTGTGACACAATTTTTTGCAACAGTGTCACGTGACACTTTTTCTAAAACTGCGTGACATAATTCTATCATGCGATATTTCGCACCATTTCGTGCGACATTTGGGTATAGCTGCAGTGACACATTTTACTAAGAGGTGCAATACATTTTTTGAAAAAAAGTGTTGCAAGACATTTTTTCAATGCCCATGCGATACTTTAAAAGTATTGCGCAACCTTTTTTCAAAAAACACTTAAAACGTGTGAAAAAGCTCAAAAAAGTGACAAAAAGGTAATTACTTATTGGCGCCCCATATCTCTCTGGCCGATTGTGTAACCGACTGCACTCAAAATGGTGTTGATGAAGAGGAATGTTCGCCTGAGCCATGATGCTATGTGGACCACAAAAAATCTCTCAAATCACAAAAAGATAAATGAATAGTGAAAATGACACTTGGACCCCTTCTATAGCCTCCAACCTCATTTTTGACCTAATTTTCAAACTCCTCAGAATTGCGCAAAAATTGCACCCCTAGCTAATTTCGACATCCTGGATCCATTTTCAGGATCAAAATCAAAATTTGAGTTCATCTTGATGGTCAAAATTGCATTTTAAAATTCTACTTTCTTCTGAGCAGTTAGCTGACCTTTTGAGGTCTAATCTTTGAATCATCACTGGGGCATCTTCATTTTTTCATGTCTTCATCATTTCCATACTTCATATCTACTTAAATTCACCGTTTCATGTCTAAAAACACCTTTCTACTCATTTTGACCTAATTTTTATACTATATCCTTCAAGGTCAACTCTAGTCAAACTGGGGCATTTTATCAGTTTCTTATAGTCATTCTTGGGTTCTAATAATCTATCTGTCATCTTGGAAATTTCTATATTCTAATTTTCTCATGTCTAGCCAATTTCTACATCCCCTTACCTCATTTCATTTTTGATCCCGAGGGGGCAGAAATGCTCTATTGCTGATTGTTACAGCTATCTATTTCTTAGGAGCATTTGTTTGACCTTATCACTTGCTCTCAATCTATTCACTTTGCTAGGTGTTAGAATTATTTTTGGATCCTAACATCATCTTCCTAGTGTTCAGTACTACCGCTATTAGGTTGTGCATTCAGGACTTGCTATCTATTTCTGCATTTCACTCTTCAGAATTAGACATCTATATCTACCATTGCCTACTTGGCTTCAATTTTCTTTGACATAATGTGTTCCCAGATCGATCACGCATTAGTCAAAGAGGGACAAATGTAATCACCTAAAAATAGTCATCTAGACTATTAGCCCCCTTCTCAACATTTTGGCTAAATTAATTTAATCATTTATCTAGACCAACTTGCTAATAATCAATTTATTTGATTATAACCTATAGTTTGACTATGCTATCCTAAGTTCATTATTTGATAAAAAGAACATGTCCTCTTTAATTAAATAAAACACCCCATTCTTCTAACCCACTTAAAATGCACACATAAAGTCCTTTTTCTATTTTACAATTAAAAGAAAAGGCTTGTGAGACTTTTGTCGTATATGACAAGTCAACTTATATTCTATTGGTTGAATTGTGTGTGCACATGGATCACACCTATTTTCGAATTCCACCGTTGATCATCCACCATCTTCATCTTGATCTCTACCGTCCGTATGAATTTAAAAGGGAGAGAGCTTTCCCCCTCAAAGGACCGATCCATCTTTTGAATATTGTTATGCTGTAGGTTTTCTAACAGGTTTCTTTGGAGCTTTGTGGAGAACTTCTCATTTCTTGTCTCATTCTCTCATTACCATTGCACACTAGTTTAGATTCATACTTACATGCTATTTTAGTTATTTTATTATAATGATCTATCTCACATAGTTTAAATAATGATATTGTAACACTCATTCATATTCTAGCATAGCTACATCTTGCATTTCCATTCTAGTTTAGTCTTCCATCTTGCATTGCATACTTGAGGGATTCCGTGAAGATATTTTCACTCTTTCTCTTGTCTCAAAGAACCTCTCATTGCATGGTTTACTAGCAAGAAGCACATTTCTAAGGCTCAGCTGAGAGCCCTTGAACTTGAAATACACTCTCTTGCACTCCGTGGATAGGGAGCTCTAAGTCGGCATCCAAGCATTCCAACTCATGGAATCATTTGGATAGAATGGTTTAGAGTGTGACACATTTCTAATGTACACTGAGTATACCAAAATTGTCAAAGTTGTCACATGTAAGGGGTCAAATTTTCAAATTGATGTAACAGGGGTGTAAGGTCATTGTGTGAGCTGATAATGCTTAGGGAGCCAAATGGCACCATTATGCACCAAAAAGAAAGTAGGTTTGCAACTTGCAAAATTTTTATTGCAACTTTGCAATTATTGCTTATGGCACATTTTGCAACTTTATGAATTTAAAAAAAAAAAATAGTTACCAACACTTGTAATTGATGGAATCAAGTCTATGAGGCATATGCAAGGCCTCGTGATTGACGATTGAAGGGTTGGAAGACATTAAGCACATTTTGGCAATACAAGCAAGTGATAGTTTTTTGCAATTTCTTACACAATGATTACCTTACAACTCGTGCAATTGTTGTACATAAGAATAGTGGTTAATTATTTTTGTTGCATTTAGATAGAGTTAGATTACTTATTTCATTTTGTACATTGTTTGTATTTGTGCACAGTTTGGAGTGTTGTATAAAATTTTCTTTGAAAGTACCCTATCACTGCATGAATGAGGGGTTGGTTTCAAAATGAGGCCCTAACTCTAGATTCCACCATGGGAAATTAATGGCCTTTGGGGAAATTATAGTAGGGTAAATCATCTTTCTTTTCCAATTGGTAGTTTGTGGAAAACTCACAATGGTGAATTTTACCATTAAGCCCTAGGCGAGTTGCTAGTGAGCCTAACTAGGTTGAAGGCATAATAGTGTGAATAAGAAAAAAGAGTGGATTGAAATAGATAATGGAATTATGGATTTGTGTTGTATTAAATTAGAGGAAGTTGTAGGAGTGAAATAAGTAATCCCTTGAAGTCATCTTACCACCTATTTGCAAGAACATCCCACTCTTTGTCATCTACAATCCATTTAGGCCCAAAAATGAACTAGGAAATTGTAGGGCAATTGGAACCTTAAAAACCAAAAATATTTTAGGGAATCTTGAATATTGATTGGTTTTGGAAGTTAAAAGTTAGGGTGAAAATATCCAAAATCTAGAAATAAGACTTAATTGGGGCTTTGTCCTACTAGTTTCCTTTTGTCAATCTTTGCAATCAACGAGATTTAGGTCCGAGAACCTATCAAAATAAGTTGAAACAAGTGTAAATATACATGTTACAAGTCAATCCACTCTTGATTGGAACCACAAATTTCATTGAGAAATTTTTACGTATGCATGGAAAATGAGGCCTGGAAAGCAATGTGAAACTACTTGAATTGATTGGGAGTTTCTAGGATTGTATCTAAGGGCAAGTCTCATCATATATCTTGTAGATACAAGATCATAGTCCAAACACAAGGTTGATGAGAGTGAAGGCCTAGTCAAAAAAGAAAAAAAAGAACTTTGGGTCCTAGACTCTCTTTATTAAAGTGGTACTAGAGCCTAAAGATTTGGGCAAGAATAAAGTTTCATGTCAGCTGTAGAGTCTATTAGTGAAACCAATAGAATTGGCCAAGAAGGTGCAAGATAAAGAAGAGGAGAATGGGATTCTTAAAGATAGTTAGACTTGCTTTAGAGAAAGATTGGTGAGGTAGAGAGAAAGATTTAATAGGTGAGTGTGAAGTTTACTAAAAAGGAGGAAAAAGGAAAGGAAGTCATAGAGGAGGAGGATTTCCTTGAATCACACCCTATTTTATGCGAGGAGCCATTTCTTGAAGCTCTTAAAGCCATGGGTGACAAATCATTGGAAGGGATGTGCTTCTTTAGTGAACAGATAGAACTGAACTTCGCGATCAAATGGATTGAAGGGCTAGTAAATCATTTTGAATGTGAAGGCATTAATGAAGTCCAAAGCTGAAGGTAGCTAAATCCAGGTTAAGGGGAGCTTCCCTAACTCAGTGGGAATTTGTTCAAGAAAAAAGAGAGGAGGGAAAGAACCCAATTTCCACATGGAAGGGCATGGTAGCCAAGGTTAAAGGAAATTAAAAACAAGAGGATTATGAGATCCAACTGCACAAAAATAAACAAAATTTGAAACAAAGAGACCTTGATGTAAGTACCTATATAGAGGAGTTCCAAAAGATTTTTTTGAGCTCTAGTGTGGTAGAAGATGAAAGTATTAGAGTAGCCAAATATTTGAATGCGTTGAAGTGGCATATTCAAGAGGAGATCCGACTCTTAAGGCCTACCACAATGAAAATGTGTTACCAACTACCACTTAAGGTGGAAGAGAACCGAAAGAAGAGATAGGAGCAAGGCCATAGAGGTAGAGACAAATAAAGAAGAGGTCATAAAGGTGGATATGGAGGGAGAAGTGCATTCCATATATCCCAAGTGGAATCTAAACCATAGGATCAAAATAGAGACTCTAGTAGTAGAGGAAGATACAAAGGGAGAGGATCTAATAGCAATACAGTAAGGTCGGGAGGATCAGGGAGAGGATCCTACTTCTCCACTATGAAATGATACAATTGAAACCAAATTGGACATCCCAACTTTATATTCCCTGAGAAGGATTTCTCATCCCAAGGAGGGGATAAGAGAATGAGTTACATTCAAGAGGATGTTTCTAGTGTTTACTTGAAGTGCATTTAGACTTAGTGGTTGGAGAAAACCTCATGCTAAGGAGGATATTTCTTAAAGATATTTCAAGGAGGAAACTAACTAGAGGAGGTCCTTATTTAGGATCAACTGCAAAATAGCAAGCAAGGTATGTAAAATGATAATAGATCCTGGCTCAACTAATAATATTATTTTTGAAGTAGTCAAAAAATTGAAACTAATTAGGATTCCACATAGCAATCCATAAATGGTTACTTGGTTGAATAAAGGTCAACATGTTTTGGTGATAGGTGGGTACAAGGATAAGATAATTTGTAATGTATTACCAATGGATGCATGCCACCTATTGTTAGACAAGCCATGGAAATATGATAGAAAAGAAATCCATGATGGTGAGAAAAATTCTTATTCATTTCAAAAGGATGGTGTCACTTATAAGATTCAACCTATAGAAGATGAGGAGGAACCCAAACTTATTGGTCCTAGTTTATTATTAATTGGGGAGAAAGATTTCTTGAACACTTTGAAAGAGGGCGATGATATGATTTTCCTTTGTTCTAAAGCATGTGGAGGAAAAGAATGATAAGAAGACATAAGTTCTTACAAAGGTAGAAACCATGCTAGACAAATTCAAGGATATAGTGAGTGACGGTACACCTACTACATTGTCACCATAGAGAGAAATTAGCTATTAGATAGACTTTATACAAGGCACTTCCTTGCCATATAAAGTAACTTGTAAGATGAAACCTCTACAAAATGAGATAGTGGCTAGATAAGTGCAAGAACTTCTAGATAGTGGTTTGATAAGGAAAATCATTAGCCCTTGTGCAATACTTATGGTTTTGACACCTAAGAATTGGGGAAATTGGCGACTGTGTACTAATTCAAGAGAAATAAATAGGATCACTATTAGGTATAGGTTTCCAATGCTTAGAATTGAATACCTTATGGATTTTTTAGAGGGTGCACAATATTACACTAAAATAGACCTAAAAGTGGCTACTACCATATCAAAATCAAGGAGCGAGATTAGTGGAAGATAACATTCAAAACCACAAAGAGATTGGATGAGTGGTTAGTTATGCCATTTGGGTTGAAAAATTCCCCTATCACATTTATGAGGCTTATCACTTATGAATGAGGTCTTGAAGGACTGGATAAGTAAATTTGTGGTTACACATTTAAAACATATTGTTTTTCAGTAAAACTAAGGAAGATCATCTTAGGCACTCATAAATTGCATGAGGAAAAGCTAACCATAAGTTTGGATAAGTACAAGTTTATGAAGTAGGAGTTGGTGTACCTTGGTTATGTGGTCTAAAAAGGTAACTTAAAGATGGATCCCTCTTAGGTGGAGGAAATGCTAAACCCCCCTCCTAAATCTGCTAGTGAAGTCAAGAGTTTCCATGGATTGGCTCAATTTTATAGGAAATTCATAAGAAACTTTAGTGAGATCCACTCACCCATATTAGACACAATTAAAGTTGGTGTGAAGACTAAGTTTCAATGGATAGAGGAAAATGTTAAGGGGTTTGAAACCTTGAAGCATAAGGTGTCTACTTAACCAATCTTAGTATTGCCAAGTGTTGACAAGTTGTTGACCATTGAATGAGATGTAAGAAATTTTATAGTAGGAGAAGTCTCGAGCCAAGTAGGCAGACTAGTAGCCTTCTACACTAAAAATATAAATGGAGCTAATATGAGATGCCCTTCATGTGATCTATAATTGTATTCTCTTGCTCAAGCCTTAAGGAAATTGATGCACCACTTGTTGCCTAAGGAGTTTTTGGTATATACTTATAATTAGGCCCTTGGTTTCTTAAATCCAAAAGATAAGCTTAATTACAGTCACATGAAGTGGGTGGACTATATGTAGGTCTATAGCTTCACCATTAACCACAAAATGGGTCAAAGAAATAAAGTGGTTTATGGTTTGAGTAGAACCATACTAACTATCCAAGAGATATGAATAAAGAACATTAGGATTGACAATTTCAAGGATTTTTACAAGGAAGATGAGGACATTTCTAAACCATATAAGGTATGTGAAGCTTTTGAGAAACATTTTCATAGTGTACATTGAGAATATACCTTGCATAATGGTTAGTATTTTTAGTTTGACAATAATGTGTCTCTAAGGGGTCCATGAGAGAGAATTTGATACAAGAAAAGTACAACAATAGCTTAGAAGGGCACATTGGAATCAATCAAACCTTGGATTTAGTGTAGAGGCTATACTATTGCAAAGGAATATCAGAAAGTATGTGGAAGGTTGTATAGTTTTCCATAAATCCAAGGGGACATCCACAAATGTAGGGATTTACTAGCCTCTACTAATTCCTAATAGATCTTGGGAATGTATCTATATGGATTTTGTAGTTGGATTGCCAAAGACTAGAAATGGCGATGATAGTATTTATGTTGCTATGGACATATTTAGAAAAATTACCACATTCATCTCATGCATGGTCATAAATGATTCTTGGAAGATTGCCAATTTTTTCTTCAAGGAGGTCATAAGGATTCATGCCTTACCACATACTATTGTTTCAGATAGGGGTCCCAAGTTTGTGGGACACTTTTGAAAAAACCTATGGAAAAGATCAGGCACTAACTTTTCTTTTGGGTCTTTGTACCATCCTCAAATTGATGAATTGACTAAGGTGGTCAAAAAACCCTTGGAAACCTCTTAAGGAGCTTGACGAAGGCACATGGACAGACATAGGATCAAGCTACACATTAGGCATAATTTTCATACAATGACATAGTGAAAAAGAGCACAAGTAGAAGTCCACTTGACATTGTACATGTGATACACCCCAAGGAAGTGATAGATTAAGAGACCTCACAAGTACAGAGAATAAAAGTAGATAGGCTAAATATTTTGGACAATCAATGTAGGGGGTTCATGAACAAGCCAAATGAGCCCTAATAAATACCACCAAAAATATTGAGAACATGTTTGATATGAAGAAAAGGGACATTCAATACCAATTTGGTGGTTTTGTGATGGTGCATTTGAACAAAGAAATATTACCTAAAGTAACTCACAACAAACTCAAAATGAGAAGGATTGGCCCATGCAAAATTCTAGACAAGTATAGGTCCAATGCATACAAAATTGATTTATGTAATGACATAACATTGTCCCCTATCTTCAATGTGGCAGATTTGATACCTTATAAAGGCTAGCCATAGGATGAGAAGATCTCAGGGTTTAGAGTTAAAAATATGAGCATTATGCAAACATATATGGAGTGCCTAATTAAATGGAAGGGCTTACCAAATGTAGAGTATTCATGGGTTTAAGAAGGTGGAATTTGATATGACACTTTTGTCACCTCTTTTGACTTGAACTCTTTTTAGATGGGGAGAATGGTGCAATAGCACCTAAGGTTTTGACACTAAAATCCTCAAAAGTTTCGCTTGAAGTCCCTTATATGGGTCCATGCATGTAATAAGGGTGGTTGATAGTCCACTAGGTTATTTTTATTAGTTTTGATGTAATTTGGTCATAGTTACAAATTAGTGTAATATGGGGTGTAAGGTCATGGTTAGAGTTTGAGAATGCTTTGTGAGGCAAATGGCACCATTTTGCACCAAAATGAAAGTAGGTATACAAGTTTGTGCTAAATTTTCATTGCAACTTTGGAACTTTGCAATTGTTTCTTATGCAACATTTAGCAACTTTGTGAAACTCAATCAAAAAATAACTACCAACACCTATAATTGGTTGAATTAGGTCTAGGAGGCATATATAAAACTACATGATCAATGGTTGAAGGATTGAAATATATTAAGCCCAACTATGTTGAAGGCATAATAATATGATTAAGAAGTACGAGTGGATTGAAATAGATAATGGAATGGTGTAATTATTTTGTATTATATTAGAAGATTTTGTGGGAGTGAAGGAAGTAATCTCTTTAAGTCATCTTACCACCTATTTATAAGAATACCCTAGTCTTTGTCATTTACAAGCCATTTAGGCCCAAAAAATGAACTAGGATATTGTACGATAGTTGGAACCCTAAAACCCACAAAATCTTTTGGGGTTATCTTGATTTCTAATTGGTTTGGAAGGTCTTTTGGAAATTTTGGGAGAAAAGATCCAAAAAAAAAAGAGACTTAATTGGGGCTCTGTCCAAGTAGTTTTATTTTGTCAATCTTTTCAATTAGTGAGCTTTGAGTTCAATAATCTATCAAATTAAGTTGAAACAATTATAAATAGACATGCTACAAGTCAATCCACTCTTGGGTGGAATCATGAATACCTTTAGTAAGTTTTAGGGATGCATGGGAAAATACACCTAGAAAGAAAAGTAAATCTACTTGAATTGATTGAGAGTTTCTAAAATTGTGTCTAAGGGGTAGGTTTCACCCTAAATTTCATAGATGCAATATAAGTGTCCAAATATAAGGTTGATGAAAGTGAAGACCTTACCAAGAAAGACAAAAGGAAATTTAGATCCTAGACTCTCCCTATCAATATTGCATGGTAGAAGCACTGAAAGAGTCATTGGAAGAATGCAAGTGATCTTTAACTAAATAATACATAGTTAAGAGAAACACTTGTAATAGATAATTCTATCAAATCCCACTAGAATCTCAAAAGGCTCTCAAGATAGTACCTTCTTTGATACCATGCTAAATTTAAATAGATAAGTTTTTTGTTTTAACTTATAATAGCACTTATATATTTTTCTTTGTGTTTCAAGTTACTCTTACAATGAAGTTGTATATGATATGAAGAGGCAAGTATCTCATAGAGACATGTATCTTCTTGATTCATATTAGTTATTGATAATACTTACTCAATGTATTATCGTGATTATAATAATTCATATATAGAATATGTTGTTGGCATAATTGTCAAAAGTCTAAGGAACTAGACCAATGAAGGTACCAGTAGGACTAGTTATGGCTTTGTTGTCATTACTATCAAGGAGAAGACAAAAAATGGACCTATATGAAGCCAAGATTGATGAAGAGTGATGAGCACAAGTATAAATCTAACCTACAAGTGAGAATGAAGAAATAAAAAGGACAAGAAAAATAGTGGCAATGAAGAGAACAACCATACTTAGATAAAATCATGTTAATTAGGTATGGATATGAAGAAAGGCGATGGGAAAGCAAACAATGTGATGTGATCAAATTTTATGAAGAAAGGTTTGAGCTATGTCAGTAGGATGAAGTGTAGAGAAAAGATACATATGTTTGCCATGTCACAAATTGGGTGGATCATGCCTTAAATACCAATCAAAGCATTGAGTACTGCCACATCAAGGACATATAAAATAATTCAACTTTGAATTCTTTCCAAAGGAGAAAGATATCAAGTAATAGATCATATGTGACTTTCATTCTCAGAAGGTACATCTAATAAGAATGACACAAAAATGTGATAGGAATACAAGCTATACATAGGATGGAGAATTCAAATTTTGAATTCTCAGATTAGGGTTTATAACAAAATACGGAAGGATCATAAAAAATACTTTCATTTTTGAAAGAACAACTAGATTTAATATTGACAAGGAAAATACCACCAAGGTGAGATAAATGTAATCTCAAAGAGAAGGAGATAAGTGAATAGGGTAAAGTTGAAGTGTGTTGATGAGAGCCAATGTGCAAAGCAACATCATGATGGAGTGTGTTGCAGCCAGAAAAGTCGAGCACATAGAGATCTTATCTAAGTTGCAGAGATAAGAGAGAGTAGAGAAAGTTGCAAATAAGTCCCAAAGAACATCATAGTGATCTATATCAAGCTAAGTACAATAGTTATTTTGTTTAGATCAAACTCTTCTTTTTTTCTCTAACCACTACAACAAAAAATCCCATTGAGGGTGGACTTTAACAAGTCCTTTGTACTAAATCCCCTAATATGATGCCACATTAGTTTGTGTGTCAAATTCCTTTAACTAGAATTCTCTTAACTAGGAAATATTCTCACATGTCTTTACTAAATCCCTTGACCAGGTGGCACTTAACAATGTCTTTGTAATCTTTTAATAGAGATAAGCTCTTCACCAGGCACACTTAAGAAGAATGCAATTTTTTTTAGTATCACCTCACATACGGTGGTTTTCACCCTAGTCTAGTTTCCACTAGATAAATACATGTGTTATTGATGTTGTCTTTGTCTTAATTGTATTTTATTCATCCTAACTTGTTGATTTATAGTCATCGCTAACTACAAATTGGTGTGAATTGAAGAAAGGTAAATGAATTTAAAATTATGTACAATATACTAATTCATCCCCCTCCCCCTTTCAATATGTTTGCCTATGTGTGAACAACAATTGGTATTTGTGCCTATGTCCTTAGAAGAAATGAGTCTAACAACTCAAATTAAAAGATCAAGATGCTAAAAAGATAAGCAACAAAGTTCTCAAAAGAAAACTACACTGTATGGTGTAGAAAGATGAGGTTGCATTTGAACACTCTTGGAGGTGCATACAGTTGTCATATCGAGATCAAATATGGGGAACATGCTACACCACTTAGTGAAGATCATGTAAGGGATTAAGAGGTTCACACTACAATGGATTCTCTTGTGAGAACTCTATCTTACATTTAATATGCTAATATGGAAGAATTGGAGATGTCATATGAGACATGGAAAAATATTAATATCATAAATGGTGGAGACAAGAATGTCCAAAAGGATAAAGTTGACAGTTTGAGAGGAAAGTATGATGAAATGAGAATTGTAGAAGGAGAAGACATCACATAATATGGAAAGAGGTTGAAGGATGTGATGCTAGCCATTAGAATTGTTTGAGGTACACTACTATAAGACAATGCAGTGAGAAAGATATTGAGAACCTTTCTAAAAAAGTATTCCATAATGGTCTCATCCATTCAGGAATTGAGATCAATAGAGGAGATCAAGGTATCTCTATGCCTTGATAGGAAAGTTGATGGCATTTGAGATGAGAAACTATGAAAATATTCAACTAAAGGGTGAAATTGCATTCAAAGCTTTAGTTGCACCTATTGCACCCCAAAAAGGAAAGGAGATGGAAGGTACTTTTAGATATCAAAGATACCTTAAGAGCTGAATAAGTCAAACAAGAAGAGTTGGAATCTCTATTTGCAATGAGGCTATCAAGAGGTAAAGGAAAGTATAAAGGTAAACTACCTTTCAAATTTTTCAACTATAAAAAGATAGAACATATAACTTTTACATGTCTTAAACCTATCAAGAAAGAAAAGAATAAAAGATGGACATGCTTCAAAGGCAAGGAGAAGAAGCACTGCTACATTTTTGAAGAAAATGAGACTAATGAGGAGTTAACCAATTTAGATCACAATGACAAAAATGATGATATACATTCATTTCTATAACATAATAAATGGTGGAAAGAGCCCTAATATCAAGCGCTAGACATAACAAAGACTAGATCATAGACAATGGTTTCTCTCACCACATTAATAGTGACATGAGAAAGTTCCACAAAGTGGAAGAGTATGACAAAGGAATGGTAAAATTTGACAATTGTTAGTGCATGGTAGGAGGTAAACACACTATATCCATAAATTAATTCACTAATTGTGAAGATTTTTATTTAGTATAAGGTCTCAAATATAAGCTCTTTAGTGTAGCTCAACTAATCAACAAGGGTTATAAGTTTGAGTTTAACAAAAGTTTTTGCATAATTATTAACAATACAAGTAAGCTACCTGCTATAGGTAGACAAAGAACATGTAATCTATTCTATCTCAAAAATTTTATAAATTTTTGTTATGTAGCTAAGTATGATAGTAGTTGGATGAGGCATATGATGTCATGTAATGCAAATTTTAAGAGTATTGTCAAAGTAGGAAGGAAAAATTGTGTAAGAATCTTGCTTCCAATCAATAAATCTAACAATGTCATGTGTAATGACTATCAACTTGGTAAGTTGGATAGTTCTAGTTTCTCTTGTAAGTCATTTCCTTCTTAAAAATATTAGGTTTAATACACTTTGAATTGTGTGGTCCTATGAGGACGAAGAGTGTAGCTGGTGACGGGTATTTTATTTTGTTCATTGATGATTTTTCTAGAATGATATGGACTATTTATCTTTAAAAAAACTCATAAGCCTTTTTCACTTTCAAATCCTACAAAGCCAAGGTAGAAAGGGAGACCAATAAAGAATTTAATGGGGTAAGATCAGACCAAGGAGGTGAGTATACCTCACAAGGATTTGAAATCTACTGCAAAGAACAAGTAATCAAGAGGCATATGTCAGCTCCCAAGATACCACATCAAAATTTAATTGTAGAAAGAAATAACATAACAATCATAGACTGAAAACACTAATGATTCAAAATAATGTTGCACAAGTCTACTAGAGAGAAGTTGTGAGCACAACTTTGTACACCTTGAATAAGGTACAAAGTGAAGAAGGGCACAAAAAAAACATCCTATGATCTATGATTTAGGAACTCACCATTGATGAGTTACTCCAAAGCATAGATGGACTATTGGAAAAGCACTCTTTGAGTTGAAAAATTAGTTGAGCTTTCTGGCTTGGTAAGTTTTTATGATTTTTACTGGCACCAAACACTTGTAGAATTTTTGGCAAGAACTTGTCGAGTACTTTTTGAGTTTTTTTAAAAAACTTGATTGTAGTTTTATAACATTAATTAAAGGCAAAAATGACCCAAATTAGCTTTAATTCTCATTTTTGACTTGTATTTTGTTGAGAGGGGAAAAGTTTTCAAACACTTGCAAACTGATTTCAATCAATTTGTAGTGGACTTGAGGTGGGTTTGAAGCACATTTTCAATGGGTTTGGAAAAAAGTTTTTGAAGAGGATGACATCAATGATTTGGAGAGGTAGGCTATGGAAGAAGTGCGGATATCATTTCACAGTGGATGACATTGAGTTAAATGAGTAGTCATTGCTATATCTAGGATTGAGGACAAGCCACAAACCACAAACTGAGTTGGCCATACGGAGAAAGAAGGTAATCATGGCCAATGTAGACTTATAAGATTAGACTCTCTAGTTCTACCTCTCCCTTAGTTTTTATTAGAACCAAAAAGAGGAAGATGTAATTGGAGTGATGTATTTACATTTAGTTTTACATAAGTTATTTACTAGTTTGCTTCTAGCAATGTGCCTTCCTTAGAGGAATGCAATTTCATACTCACTTTGTAGCAAGTTTATTTGTTTCTCATTTATTGAATCATTGGATGCATCTTCTCATTGAATTTTACAAAACATGCATTTCTAATAAAATTTAATCAATTTTTTTGAGTTGCAGAGTTTTTGCTGAAAAATGGTTGATTTTTCTTGAAGTTATTTTTCAAACCTGGTTAGTTTTTGGGTTTGGAAAGTTTTCCAATTGTGCTCCAAAGTATTATGAGGAAAATTTTATATAAAGAGGGATGAATATCAAGGAAAGTTAGAGCCAAAATTGATGAAGATATCTTTTTGGGGTAGTCTACAAAGAGCAAGGCATATTGGTGTTTGAACACTTAGACAAAAAAGATTGTGGAATTTGCCTATGTAAGGGTAGTTGATTCCTTTGAGAAGAAAAAAAAATAAAAAAAGAAAGTGCCTAAAGATTAAAAATAGTTTTTATACACTCCATTGACTGAGTTAGTGATAGAGGTTCCAATAGAAGCGATACAAGAAAATGTATCAAATGAGGCAAATTTAGCTCATCTTGAAGAGAAAGGAGTTAAAGCACCTAGTAGATAAGAACCAATATTAGAAAAATTCATGAGAAGGAATCAATCACCTGATTAGATCATTAGAGACAAGGGTAATGACAAGAAGGGTGTGTGAGACAATTTGTCTTCTCTCACATGCTAAACCTAATGATACAAGAGAAGCCTTAAGAGATGAAGACTAGAGAAAGGCCATGGAAGAAGAGATTGACGAGATTGAAAATAATGATACATGGATCTTGATGGCCTAGAAAAAGTATAAAAATTTCATAGGCACAAAATGGATATTTAGAAACAAAATGAATGGAGATAGAGAAGTGATCAAGAATAAGGTCAAACTTTTCTACAAAGGATATGCACAAGAGGAAGGGATAGACTATGGAGAAACCTTTGCACTAGTAGCAAGACCAAAAGGAGTTATGATACTTCTATCCTCTATGACATATAAGAAATTGAAGGTATACTAGATGGATGTGAAGTCAACGTTCTTGAATGGAGTACTAGAAGAAGAAGTATACATTGAACAACCAAAATGGTTTGAGATAGAAGAAGGCAAAAACAAAGTGTACAAATTGAAGAAAGTCTTGTATGGACTGAAATAAGCATTAAGAGTGTGGTATGAGAGACTGAACTCATAATTAATCAAAATGGGTTTTGTAAGAATTAGTGACAAAAAAAACCTACCTAAAGAAGGAGATAGGAGTTTGTTGGTTGGTTGCAAAGATATTTGTGGATGACATCATCTTTGGAGGAGATATCAAGATGGGCATTGAATTCACATAAGAAATGAAGAGAAGATTTGAAATGTCCATGATTGGAGAAATCAAGTTCTTCATTGGATTACAAGTTTCCCAATTCAAGGGAGAAATCTTCATTGGACAAAAAGAGTATGTAAGGGATATTTTCAAGGCATTTTGTCTAGAGGAGTTCAGATGGATGTGTGCACCAATGGTTACTAGTTGTAAATTATCAAAGGAGGAAAAGAGCCTAGAAGTGAATGAAACTCTTTACTGATCTATTAGGTAAACTTCAATATGTAGTGCATAGTAGATTGGACATTGTAAAAGTTGTTGGGATAGTGGATAGATTTCTTTCCAACCTAAAGGAGTAACACTTAGTTGCTATGAAAAGGACATTTCAGTACCTTAAGGGTATAGAAGAATATGGTCTATTGTATCCTTACAAAGAAAACTTTGAGATAAGTGTCTTTACTAATGGTGACTGGGTGAGGAACATAAATGCATAAAGAGCATGCTTAGTTTTGCATTCTTTCTTGGAGGAAGATCACTGGCACAAGCCAACAAGAAGATGAAATACTTATCTCAATCAACAATATAAGAAGAGTATGTAGTAGGAGTGGTGAGATACACCTAGTTTTTTTCGATTAAACAACTACTTGAAGGAATTTGAGAGAAGGTAGAGGAACTAGTTCTTATCAATTGCAACAACACAAGTTCAATAAACATATCAAATAGCTCAATTATGCACTCAAAGACCAAAAAAAATCAATAAAATATCATTTCCTAAGAGATAAATTTAAAGAGAAAGAGGTAAGGTTGGGATACGTGCCAACCAAAGAAATTTTTGCTGACCCTCAAAGAAGGATAGTTAGGGGTACTAACCCTCACAATATTATGATAGAGAAAAAGTGTGAGGCATCAGTCCATAATCTATAAATGATTAATCATACTATAGGTTGATGAGTAAGTGGGGCTACTCCATAGGGGGAGAAGTCAAAAAGACATAATGTGCACATTCGGCATTGTTGTCAAAGGGGGAGAAGAAGCATGAAAAAAATGATGGATAAGAAGGAAAGAAAGGAAGAATCAACAAGTGGGAAAGGAAAAGTAGAAGTGAGAAGATTTGTCAAAGGGGGACCATTAAAAGGAAATGACATGAGAAAGGAAGAAGCAAGAAACGTTATCAAGCAAGGAAGAGGGGAAGAGAAAGAATAAGACATATAAGAGGGGGAGCAGTCAAAGGAAAATAAGCAAGAAAGGAAGAAGAAAGAATAGTGAGAAAGCATGAAAGAGAGGAAGAGAAAGAACAAGGCAATGAAGTAAAAAAGAAACAACAAATAACTACGTGAGTAGAAACAAGAAAGTGGTTGAACTTGTCACATGAGTCATCACCTCAGGGGAGATGTTGAATAAAAAGAAAAATAAGGTAAAGTCATGATATTATTTTATAAGTATCAAGTAGTCCATTTAAAATTATCAAAATCATTTAAATAACAAAGAAATATGATCAAGTTTTGCAATTAATACAAAAGGGGGGAATTATTGGTATAACTATTCAAGGTCTAAGGAGCTATACTAGTGAAGATACCAGAGGGAGCGATTATGATCTAGTTGTCATTAATGTTGCAGAGAAGACAAAACACTAATTGGTATGAAGCTAATATTGGTGAAGTAGGATGAACACACAAGTATAACTCTAGTCCAAAGATGTGAACAAAGAAATAAGAAGGACACACCAAGAACTGGTTGTAAAGAGAACACTCACACTTAGATGAAATCATGCTAAGTATGTATGGATATAAAGAAATATTATGAGAAAGTAGATATGGTGGTGTGACTTGATGTCATGAAGAAAGGTTTGAGCTATATTAGTAGGATGAAGTATAGAGGCAAGATACCTATGATTGATACATCATAAACTAGGTGGATTGCACTTGACATCCCAATTAATGGATTTGGTACTATCACATTAAGGAAAGTTGAAAAAATTCAAATTCAAATTCTTTCCAAAGGAGAAAGCTATCAAAGTCATAGAATATCCATGACTTCTATTTCTACAAGGTACACATGACAAGAATGATGCACAAAAGTGATAGGAGTACAAGCTAGCAGGCTAGAGAGTTCAAATTTTGAATTCTTGGATTAGGGTTCAAAATAGAGTGCATAAGGATCATATAAAAGACTTTTATTTTTGAAAGAACAACTAGATTGTAGATTGATAAGAAAAATACCACTGAGCTAAGCTAAGTGTAATCTCAAAGAGAAGGAGAAGAGGGAGAGATAAGTGAAAAAGGGTGACAGTGAAGTATATTGATGAGAGCTAGTGTGCCAAGAAACATAGAGATAGAGTGTGTTGTAGCTAGTAGAGATGAGTCAATAGCGATCTTGTCTAAGTTGTAGAGAGTAGAGAAAGTTGTAGATAGGTCCAAGGAGCATCAAAATGATATATATCAAGCTAAGTACAGTAGATAATTTATTTAGGTTAATCTCTCTATTTTTCTCTAACCACTACAAAAAATTCCTATTGAGGGTGGACTTTAACAAGTTATTTGTACTAAATCCCCTAACAGTGTGAAACATTAGTTTTTGTTTCAAAGTCCTTTGACCAAAATGCTCTTAACCAAGAAAACATTTCACGTATCTTTACTAAATCCCTTGACCAAAGGACACTTAACAATATCTTTGTATTTTTTTAACAAAGATAATCTCTTGACTAAACACACTTTAGGAGAGTGAAAATTTTGTGAGCATCATCTTACACACCATAGTTTTCACCCTATTCACATTTCCATAAGATAAATACATGTTTTATGTGATGTTGTCTTTGTCTTAATTCTAATTAGTTGAGTTATAGTCATCACTAACTATATACCAATGTGAACTAAAGAAAGGTATCAAATCTACCACATTGAAGATAGGGGACAATGTTATGTCATTACATAAATAAATTTTGTATGCATTGGATCCATACTTGACCAAAATTTTGCATGGGCCAATCCTTCTCATTTGGAGTTTGTTGTGAGTTACTTTAGGTAATATTTCTTTGTTCAAATGCACTATCACAAAACTACCAACTTGGTATTGCATGTCCCTTTTCTTCATATCAAACATGTCCTCAATATTTTTGGTGGTATCTATTAGGGCTTGTTTGGCTTTTCCATGAACCCTATTTATTGATTGTCCAAAATCTTCAGCCTGTCTACTTTTCTTCTCTATACTTCTCAGGTCTCTTATTCCATCACTTCCTTTGGGTGTATCGCATATACAACTTCAAATGGACTTCTACTTGTGCTCTTATTCACTATGTCATTATGGGAAAATTATGCCTAATGTATCCTATGTCTATCCACGTGCCTTGGTCAAGCTCCTTAAGAGGTTTCCAAGGGTTTTTTCTACCACCTTAGTTAATTCATTAATTTGAGGATGGTAAGAAGACTCGAAAGAAAATTTAGTGCCATAGCTTTTCCATAGGGCTTTCCAAAAATGTCCCACAAACTTGGGACCCATTTTTGAAACAATAGTATGTGGTAAGGCATGAATCCTTATAACCTCCTTGAAGAATAAATTGGAAATCTTCCAAGGATCATTTTTGACCCTGCACAGGATGAAATGGGTCATTTTACTAAATATGTCCACAACAACATAAATACTATCATGGTCATTTCTAGTCTTTGGCAATCCAACTACAAATTCCATACAAACACACTCCAAAGATCTATTAGGAACTGGTATAGGCTAGTAAATCCCTACATTTGTGGATGTCCCCTTGAATTTATAGAAAATTATACAACCTTCCACATACTTTTTGATATTCCTTTGCATTTTAGGCCAATAGTAGAGCCTCTATACTAACTCCAAGGTTTAATTGATTCCAAATTATGCTCCTAAGATACCAGTATACTTTTTTTGTATCAAATTCTCTCTTATGTATCCCTTAGAGACACATGATTGTCCTCCCAAAAATACTAAACCAATATGCAAGGTATATTCTACATGTAGACTATGAAAATGTTTCTCATCAAAAGCTTCACATACCTTACATGGTTCAAAAAAGTCTTCTTCTTCCTTGCACAAATCCTTGAAATTGTCAATCCTAATGTTCTTCAACTATATCTCTTGTATAGTTAGTGCTCTTCTACTCAAAGCATAAACCACTTTATTACTTTGACCCTTTTTTGTTTAATGGTGAAGGTATAGACCTACAAATACTCGACCCACTTCATGTGATTGTGATTATTCTTATCTTTTGGATTTAAGAAACCAAGGGCCTGATTATAACTATATACCAAAAACTCTTTAAGAAACAAGTAGTGCTGCAATTTCCTTCAAATTGAGCAAGAGCATACAATTCTAGATCAAATCGAATAAGATCTAAAATCTGAGAATGCAGTTTTAAGATCCCATCTTACAAAAGTTACATCTAAACTTGAATCCACCAAGTTAGAATATGTAGAACTTGAAAAGTACAAAACTATTGTGAAAGGAGAGTTAATCTAGACTAAGCAATTATTAGAGAAGTTATATTCCAATAGTGAGAATATTGATGAGAAATTATATCAGAGACCTTCCTATGATAAGATTGGTCTTGGATACTTTATTGGAGAAAAGTCAACTAAGAAAACTAAAGCTAAAAAGGAACCTAATCTTGAAATTCATTAGCCTACACAAGAGAAAGAAGATCTGAACAAAGTTGAGCCAAATCAATCAGATAATTCATCTAAGGAGATTGAACAAGTTGATCAACCTAAACAAACTAATGATCCTAAGCAACTTGAGTAGACTAAATCATTTAAGGAAGTAAGGTATGAATTTAAAGGTAGATTATTTGCATGTAATAAAATTGGTCATATGAAAAGGGAATGCACAGGTAAGCCGTTTAAATATGTTACTAAATTTTATTGTTATAATTGTCATGGTTTTTTTCATAGAGAAGTTGATTGCAAGAAACATGAATTTGATACTAATAGTAGCAATACTAGAATGTTTAGAGGTACTAACCTTGTAGGAGGAAGTAGGAGATCCAGTGAAGGAACTAATGGAGCAAGGAACAACATTGTGTATTAAAAATGCAATAAGTTTGGACACATAGCCAGAAATTGGAGAGCACTTGTAAATCAACATGGACCTAAATTTGGAAACAATTCATCAATATGTTTGTTATGTAATAAATTTGGTCATATAGAAAGACTTTGAAAAATGGATATGAGGAACATCAACAGGAACCCAAATTTTAGAAGGAACACAAACATAAATGTCAGAAGGAATGATAGCATCAATAATAGTAAGAAAGATGAATTGAGAGAGCATATAGAAGAATTCAAAGAAGTATTCTTCAAAGCCAAAGATCCATCAAGCTTGCATGTAGTATTGGAAGAAGAATCATTCAATGCACCTGAAGGAAGACTAAAGTAAAAAATTGTATGTGATTCATCCTATTTGAATTAAGCATCATCTATAACAGAAATAAGCATAAGAAAGACATAAAAGGTAGAAGATGGTGAATTGAGACTTGTGCAGTTAGTGTGAGGTATTTCATGATAAATTTAAGCTATGGTTAAGAGTGCATATGATTTGAAGATCGTATGTGAGTGTGCGAAAGAAATCAAGTCTAGTGGTATTCAAAAACAACTTTTTATGAATTATGTGCTTGTGTAATTAATGCAGTTGGTAAGTGAAAATATTAAAGGGTGATGTAGGAGCATCCTGGGTGTAAGGGACAATCTTGCATCACCCAAGAATATTTTATTTTCAGTCTTTTCTATTTTAATAAGAGCTCGTAGATAGGGTGGTTACTATTTATGGGAACTTGCTATTTTTAGTAAATTTTTCATATAAGCTTTGAATGTTCTCATTTTCTACAAGAAGGTTCATTTTAGAGATATAAGCCTACCATAAAAATCTCATTGCTCCAGCTTAAGTACTAGAGTTCGTTATTGCAGATTTTTTATGGAAAAATTTGCAAAAAAATCTCCAGGCTCACTGTTGGAGGCCATAGAGTGCCCAAATGAGGTTTGAAAACTCAATAGAAGGGCACTAGCACTATTTTGATCCTGTAGATCAAGAGCTAGCGGTTTCAAAAAGTGGTTATAATAGCCAATCAGAGCAATGGTTAGTGAGTTATGACCTTCTGAAGTTGGGCTGCCCGAAATTTCTAAAATAATTGTCAAAGATGTATTTGGCCGACTCTATATGTTTTGTTAGGGTCTATATGCCCTAGGTATTAAGTTTGAGCATCTAAAACCTTCCTAGGCAGCATAAAACTGCCCATTTAAGAAAGGCCTAAACATTGTCTAGGACAACTCTAGGTGATAGTTTGCAACCTGTCTTCCAAATTATTGTACTGAAGGAACCCATGTGGATTAGCATATTGTACTTATGAATTCTATAATTATGCATTTGCAGTGCAAATAAGAAGTCCATATTTTGTTCTCGCATTTGTTGTTGTTTCTTTGTTTATGTTATGAGTTTATGGTATTAAGGGGAACACCTTGCATCAAAGGGTCAAAATCAAGATTTTGAGCAACATTCAAGTGTGTGACAAGGTAAGGAGAAAATTGAGTGCAAATCTAAAGCAATATAAGAAGCATTGAAGCGAGTTCATCTAAAAACCCCACATTTTGTGCACCTAAGGTATTTATTGAATTTCAAGAAGTTCATCTATGAATTTGAAATAGAATTTGTATTAATCATGGGTGGGAGTTTGATACATAATGCTGAGGATGAGACAAAACCAAAATTGAAGATAAACCCTATTTCACCCTTAGAAGAAAACCCTACTGCAACTTTTTTTGCCATTCTAGATGGAGTTTTATACCTAGGAGATATTGGAAGTTAACTTAGAAGCAAGTTTGGGATAGTAGGTGAAACAAGCATATCAAAAGCATTTAAACACATTTATAATCAAGACATGAGTTTCAAAATTGGTTATGAGCACTTAGAGAAGAACATGATGATAAAGTTTTTGTTTTCACATGAGTTTGATAATGAAGATTGGGTGAAGACTATATTAAGCAGAACTCATGATGGGCAATTCTAGTTAGGAGATAATGTAGTTGATAGATCAACTATCCTAATTCATAAGGTAACTAGATTGTGCAATGAAGGATCTATTTTTGTGAATGAAGAGAATGTAAAGAAGCTTGTATTGGATAACACAAAATATGAGGACAATGGAAGAGGTATAGTCATTAGACAGATAAAGCAACATGATGTCTGATTCATAAGAAGAATCATGGCATCCATTTGTGCCATTTCTAGAGATGATGGCATGACAATAGGTTTCATCCATGCAGACTATATGATGTGTGTTGTGAAAAAGAAGGTAAACATGTGTGAAATCTTGTGAGCGCAATTGGTAGAGAGCTTGGAGAAGATAAAGAGAGTGAAGAACAGTCAGTTCATATTTAAGTCATTGATTGTTTACATATTTTTCCACTTAAATAAGAGATTTCCAATTTTATTAGTTACTAATTTGTTGAATAATGAAAAAGTATACTATTGGAAAGATCACTTAGTTGTATACCAGACATCCAGTGGATAGGATTGACAACAATAAAGATTTGATTGAGAAAACCTTTCAAGCTAAAATGAAATAGAGGTACAACATCCCACCTTCTATTGTAAGGAAACTTAAGGATGATATGTGTTTCATGGTTGATATAGATTTGACCTACATAGAACTAGTTGAGCCAAGAATGAATAATGTCAAACCTCTTGGTTATGAGATCACTTAGGAACATAATGAAGGCTATGTAGAGATCATTCTAAAATCAGTTAGGGATGAAGAATTTAATAGGTTTACAACCTATGAATTGATTATGCAAGAAATATATCAAGCTCATCTTGAGAAATCTTCAAAGAAAAAGGTTGAAGAAATGATGAGGAAGATAATGAAGCTTAGATGAAACCTGATGAGATTACAATAGCGAGACAAACTATTTATTAAATGAAACAAAGTGGGCAACAAGGCATTGTGTATGTACAACCACTTGTAGTAGCAGAACCATTAGAAGAGATAACCATAGAAGAACCCCAGGTAGTAGCATCCAATATTCCTTATGCAACTATATCACATGAACAACCAACCAGAACACTGATCATTCAATCAGTTGAATCCAATGGTGAAGAAGAAGAAGAAGTGAATACCATGGAAATAAAGAGAAAATTGGCTAGAATAGTTGAAGTCAAGAAAGAGCAAGATGAAGGATCGAAGCACAAAAGTCTCAAACAGATGGTAAGTACCTTGGTAAAAGGTAGAAGACCTTAATGGCTTCTTAAGGAAAAAATATGCGAGGACAGGTGGAATCATTTGAGAAGGCAAAAGACTCAGAACTGGCTACGTAGAAAAAACTAGAATCAACGAGCAAGGGTTGACAACCATGGAAGCCTAAAATTGAGAAATTGAAGAACACAATTACCAATGACAGTAAATTTTCTCACTTGAACAAGTGTAACGCCCCACTCAGGAACCCAATAGAAATAAACCTAACATATTACAATGTTTACTGAACTATATATTTTTTATAATAAGTGTAAACAACATCAAAGTAACAATAATGTGGAAGCAATATATACATACACATCAAGTACACATAAGCAAATTACACATACAGTTTCCATTTCTCAAGGGTTCCTTCATGTTGAGTCACATTAAAAAGTTTGTAATAATTGGTTTAAGTCTCAAGTACCAAGTCTCCTGATCATAAAGAAAAAATAATAGATACATTGTCACATAAGAAAATGTATAAGTACAACTAATAATATGAAAGAACATCTAATGAATAACATCCACTGCACATGTCATAGGGTATGTGAAAATTGATACAAGTACATAAATATACAATGCAATATCTCATACGATCTCAAAACACATGATACATAGATACAATAAACAAATAGAGGTCTCCAAGATAAGAGTAAGAATGATAAAGGATACAACTGTATCAACGAGCATCCAACATCTGTCAATTTGAGGGGGACCTAAATGGTAAGAAGACACTACCTCCTGACAACGTGGTCACCCAATAAAGCTCCCACTCCCACCGTGAAGGAGATATAATGTATGATCCACAAAAATAATTAAATCATAAAATAATCCTAGGCAAGGAATTGTGATAGCTAGAACTACTTCAAGGGTAACATAAACTATGCAAGAAGAAGGGATAATCAAAATTGAAAGGACACTCATTCCAATAGCAACACCACATACTAAATCAGCATACAAATACCAAGTACAAAACAAATATCAAAACCAAAAAGATACAACCATATCCAAATCAATGTCACAAGCACAATAACCAATAGATAAAAATTGTTGTCGTTAAAAGTAAACCACCAATCACTAAATCCAACAATAAAAAACACCACCAATGAATAATTGGCCATTCATTAGTAAAAGTCAACTATCAACAATAAATGACATCCAATCAATGAGTAACAACTCACAATAAATACATGATCAAAAGTAATATCCAACAAGTACACCACTAGAGGCAATTATAAAAAAAAAATCATGAAGGAGACTTAGGCTACATACTATGGAGTGTCATCACATGAGCCAACTCTAAGGTTACCCTGGCAGTCTCTTAGGACACCGCCCCCCTAGTGACTCTATGCAGAACTAGAATACCCTCTCGTGAAGACAAGGAGACTAGTTATACTTCTCAAGGTATCATCTCATTCTCATCATTAGTCTATACAAACACTCAAGGCATGAACAAGGAAAAAATCTCTTACTTATCTTTTTATTTTATCTCAAGACATGGGGAAGAAAATTATTTTAATTACTATGTTATCACTTCTTACACAAATTACAATCAGTTACCCTGGCAACCACTTTGGGCCTCGACCCTCATTGCAAGCCACTCTCATAGACATGCACCTCGACTACCTTCCTAAAACTCACAAACCACAATTGTGTCTCATACCACAAAAGTAATATTGATCGAATATGGTTCCTTAACAAGCAACCCAAAAATAACATTGGTTCTCAAAACCCAAGTTCTCATAAATTTTCAATAGCATAAAGCTCATAAAACATAAATCTCAATTCCAATCATAAAGTTCATCATGACATCCAATCAAGTAATCATAAAAGAAATCTAAAAAATGCCTCTAGTGCACATTCTAATTTGGCCAACTAAACAACCCACAAAAAAAACCATCATGAGAATAAACATCACAAGACTATAAACAAAATATTAAAAAACACATAGTTTTCAACCATATAATTTAATTCCATCATTTTGTCTTGTTTAATTTGGGTCATAAAGATGTGTCTGGAAATAAAGTCAGAATATACATGTTAATATAAATTGTTATGCTAATATACTTATTTAAATCAATAAGTGTTTAAATGTCAAAATTCTTTGTGCATATAAAATATCATGTACCGTTGTCATGTTAACTTAAGAGTATATTATTAGAAAATATTAATATCAATTTCATTTCTAAAATATTAATTTGACTTATATTTAAGTCCAATATTAATATTTACTTTTTTTTTAATCCATAATGCAACTAGAGATAACTGAAACTTGAAATTATAATTTTAATTAAGTTATTTACAATTTCTCTCATAATATTAAATATTCATAACTAGAAGATTATATAATGAACTCCACTATAATTAAATCCCAGATATATATTTAATAATTCACACTTGCATTAATAAATATAAAATTATTTTATATGCAACTAATAGTTTAACTAAACTTAAAGATTCTTTAATACCAACATGCATTTTATAACTAAATGAGTATTAATTTGATTTTTGAAATTAAATAATAATAATAATTAATATTTTAAATTTTTTTGGAATTAATAAATAATTCCAATTTTTTTTTTTAAATGATAAATCTAATAATTGAATTTTTGAAATTAATAAATAAGCATTAATTTTTATTTTTATTTTATAAATATTAAAATAAGTCCAAAAATTGAATTTTTCTTGAAAAGAATAGAATTATATAATTTTATGTTTTCACATGGCTAAGATCTTCTAAACATGCAATCATATATTTTTAAATTAATTTTCTATCTTGAATGCATTTGTTTTCCAGAAAGATTCTCAACCAAGAATTTTGTTTAAATTGGAGGCAATTATACATTTTTCTTGATGAATCTTTATGAGGGTTTCTATTGAAGTTTTCAAATAATTCTCTTTCAAACCCTAACTGATAATAATCATTGTTCTTTAAAATTTAATGTCGAATTTTCTTTGGTTGCTCAAATCTTTGAGTTTTCTAGATTAATTTTCAACAACATGATTCTCCAATTTACATTTGATTGTGGTTTTCAAACAATGCATGAATCAATTATATTTCTCAATTACAAATAAAAATCTCTTTTATATTTTATCACATAAATTTCAACAAACAAATTTTAGTAGTATGGCAGACTCAAGGTAGATAGATTTTCTAATATAATTTCAACAAACAAGTTCTCATACCCTACCTCAATCTGACAGCTGAAATTTTAGACAATTTGGTAAATGCTTGCAAACCCAAACCCTCTAAAACTTCCAACAATCCTTTTGCTTCAATTCTAAATTTTCCTCCCCAATAGTTGTGTGTGTAAAAATGAGCTCAAATCTCTTAATAAAGAGTTTAACTCTACCTAGGGTTTCTAGTTTTTGAACATGCAAAGGCTTCTCCTTAAAATAATTTTTTATTAATTAACCCGTTTATGCACACTTTAAAGAACTTCTTAATTAAAATATTCTTTTCATCAACTTTATTAATCAATGCAAGCACTATTTAAAGTGTAGTTTAATATTTAAATTAATAATAATGATTAAATCTTATTATTTAAATGCAACTGTAATGTAATTAGTATTAATTAAATATTTATAATAAAATAATATTAAATCTTAATCTTTTAATATTTCAATTCTCGTTTTATCCAACTTCTTAAATTAGACTTGTAAATTAAATCTTTTTAAACTAAAGCACACATTTAGTTATTTTTTAATTAATTAAATATTCTCATATTTTAATATTTTCTTTTTAATCAAATAATATTTAATAATTCTCAATATTAGATGATTAACCCAAATATTATAATTAAATCATTTACCAAATAAACACATAGTCAAATCCACATAGAAGAAACATTACAAAAACAGACAAAAACTCAAAAAGTTAAACAACATAGGCAAATATATTTTAATTAAGTTATTTACAATTTCTCCCATAATATATATATATATATATATATATATATATATATATATATATATATATATATATATATATATATCAAGAGTCATCCTTCTCGAGGCACCTATTTTAATTCAAATGCTATGATTTATTTTTGTAGGTTAGGATTTAAATAAAATAGGTCCCTCGAGAAGGATGACTCTTGGCATATATATATATATAAGCTAGTAGCAGCCATCATACACCATGGAAGACATTTTTAAAGAAATCTAGATGGTTATGGTTATGATCAAGTTATTTCTTTATTATTAAATACAGTTGTATAAAGTTGCTATAAAATTATTCTTCAACATTTTATATTTTAATCGTGCATATGGTGTTTTATTTGCATAACTTTAATTTGTTTTTATTTTAAGGATATTGTTACGTAAAATATTATAGTTATGAGTAGAGTTATGGTTAGGGTTAAAGTTAGAGTTAGGGTTAGCATTACGATTAAAATTAGGATTTGAGATAGGGTAAGGGTTAGGGTTAGGGCTACAAATAGAGTTAGAGTTAGAATAAGAGTTAGGGTTAGGGTTAGGATTAAAGTTAGAGTTAGAGTTAGGGTTAGGGTTAGGGTTCAAGTTAGGGTTAGGATTAGAGTTAGGGATAGAATTAGGGTTACATTAGGGTTATGGTTAGAATTAGGGTTAGGGTTAGAATTTGAGTTAGGGTTAGAGTTAGGGTTAGAGTTAGAGTTAGAAATAGGGTTAGAGTTAGAGTTAGAGTTAGGGTTAGAATCAGAGTTAGCATTAGGGTTAGAATTAGAGCTAGGGTTGGAGTTAGAGTTAGAGTTAGAGTTAGAGTTAGAGTTAGGGTTAGAGTTAGAAATAGGATTAGGGTTAGGATTAGATTTAGAGTTAGGGTTAGAATTAGAGATAGAATTAGGATTAGGGTTAGGGTTAAGATTAGAGTTAGAGTTACAGTTAGGATTAGAATTAGATTTTGAGTTAAGGTTTGAGTTTGAGTTTGAGTTTGAATTAGAGCTAGAGTTAGGGTTATAACTAAAGTTAGTGTTAGAGTTAGAATTAGAGTTAGGGTTAGAATCAGGGTTAGGGTTAGAGTTAGGGTTAGCATTAGGGTTATAGTTAAAGTTTGGGTTAGCATTAGGGTTACAATTAGAGTTAGAGTTAGAGTTAGAGTTAGAGTTAAAAATAGACTTAGGGTTAGGATTAGAGTTCTAATTAGAGTTAGAGTTAGGGTTTGAGTTAGAGTTAGAGCTAGTGTTAGAGTTAAAGTTACAACTAGAGTTAAGGTTATAGTTAGAGTCAGGGTTAGAGTTATTAGAATTAGTGTTAGATTTAGGATTATATATAGGGTTAGGGTTAGCATTAGGCTTAGGGTTATAATTAGAGTTAGACTTAGATTTAGACTTAGAGATAGAGTTAGAGTTAGGGTTAGGGTTAGAGTTAGAGGTAAGGTTTGAATTAGAGTTAGAAATAGGGTTAGAGCTAGATTTGGAATTAGAGTTAGAGTTACGGTTAGAATTAGAGCTAGCATTAGGGTTAGAATTAGAGCTAAGGTTAGAGTTAGACTATTAGAGTTAGAGTTAGAGTTAGAATGAGAGTTAAGGTTACAATTAGGGTCAGTGTTAGAGTTAGGGTCAGTGTTAGTATTATATTTAGACTTAGAATTAGAGTTAGTGTTAGGGTTAGGATTATGGCTAGAGTTAGAGTCAAGGTCATGGTTAAGGTCAAGGTTAGGGTTAGGGTTAAGGTTAGAATTAGAGATAGAGTTAGAGTTAGGATTAGGGGTAGGGTAAGAATTAGAGTTAGACTTAAGAATTAGGTTTAGAATTAGTGTTAGCGTTAGGGTTAGAGTTAGAGTTAGATTTAGAATTAGAGCTAGAGTTGGGGTTAGAATTAGAGTTAGGGTTAGAGTTAGAATTAGATTAGGATCTGAGTTAGGTTAGAATCAGGATTAGGTTTAGAGTCAGGGTTAGTATTAGGGCTATAGTTAAATTTTGGGTTAGCATTAGGGTTAGGGTTATAATTAGAGTAAGAGTAAGAGTTAGAATTAGAGCTAGAGTTAGAATTAGAGTTAGAGTTAAAGTTAGAGTTAAAGTTAGAGATAGAGTTAGAGTTAGAGTTAGGGTTAGGGTTAGGGTTAGGGTTAGGGTTAGGGTTAGGGTTAGGGTTAGGGTTAGGGTTAGAGTTAGGGTTAGGGTTAAGGTTATAATTAAGATTAGAGTTAGGGTTATATAGGGTTAGGGTTAGGGTTAGGGGTAGAATTAGGGTTAGAGTTAGAGTTAGGGTTAGGGTTAGTGATAGAGTTAAGGTTAGTGTTAGGGTTAGTTTTAGGGTTACAATTAGAGTTAGAGTTAGAGTTAGGGATAGAGTTAGATTTTGGATAAGGGCTAGGGTTAGAATTAGAGATAGAGTTAGAGTTAGAGTTAGAGTTAGAGAAAGAGATAGAGATAGAGTTCTAGGGTGAGAATTATGGTAAGGGTTAAATTTAAGGTTAGAATTAGAATTAGGATTAGAATTAGTGCTAGGATTGGGGTTAGAATTTGAGTTAGAGTTAGAGTTAGGGTTGGAGTTCAAGTTAGAGTTAGAGTTAGGGCTAGGGTTAGATAGAGTTAAAGTTAGGGTTATAGTTAGGATTATGTTTAGAATTAGGGTTAGGTTAGAAATAGGATTAGAGTTATATATAGGGTTAGGTTTATAGATTACGGGTAGAATTAGAGTTAGAGTTAGGGGTAGAGTTAGAGTTAGGGTTAGAGTTAGAGTTAGAATTAGGGATAGGGTTGGGGTTGGGTTAGGGTTAGGGTTAGGGTTACAATTAGAGTTAGAGTTAGGGTGGATTAGAGTAAGAGTTACAATATTTATTATTATTGTGGTTAAGGTTATTTTTGGGTTTACTACTCCCATCACATTTAACGTTAGTGCTATTATTATAATTTAAGTTAGTGTTATGGTAATTGTTAGGTTAATGTGGTTTAGTCCTAGCAAAATGCTCATCATTAGTGCTATTGTGCAACATATTATTATATATTTTTATAATGTACTCACTCCTTCTACCATCCCTTCTCACTCTCTCTAGATATTTCCTTTAATTATTTCTCTCTCTTTCTCTCTCCATCCTTTAGATACACCCCATTATCTCTCTCTCCCTACTCTTTAGACACACCCCATTATTTTTCTCTCCCTACTCTTTAGATATACACCATTATCTCTCTCTCTCTAGATACACCAAATAATCTCTCTCCCTCTCTCTGGATACACCATCATATGCCTATCTCTACCCTTATCTCCTCTCTCTCTCTGGATACACCATCATATGCCTATCTCTACCCTTATCTCCTCTCTCTCTGGATACACCATCATCTCTCTCTCTCTCTCTCTCTCTCTCTCTCTCTCTCTCTCTCTCTCCCCCCCCCCTCCTAAAAATATCTCTCTATAAAAAACATAATATGGACCCCCTCTTGTCTCTAGATATGCCCCTAATCTCTCTCACTCTCTCTCTAGATACACCAATTAATCTATCTCTTTCTCTCTCTCTAGATACACCATCATATGCCTACCTACCTCCCTCTCTCTCTCTCTCTCTCTCTCTCTCTCTCTCTCTCTCTCTCTCTCTCTCTAAAAACATCTCTCTATAAAAAAAACATAATATGAGCCCCCTCTTGTCTCTATATATGCCCTCTCTCTCTCTCTCTCTCTCTCTGTGTGTGTGTGTGTGTGTGTGTGTGTTTTCCCCCTATTAAAAATATAATATTATTTATATTTAGTAGTAGATATAGGGTTAAGGTTAGGTATATAATTTATTAAATGCTTAGTACAATCACATATAGAGTTAAGATCCAAGGTTTAGAATTTCATTTATATGACACTTAGTGCTATGGTTAGGGTTGACAAGTGGTTAAATGCTACACTAAAACAAGTGACGTGGTTAAGGGAAGTATGAGATTTATGTGTAGTGTTTGAGTATTTGGAGTAGAACTATGGTCAAAATTGGGATATAGGTTTTAAAAATGACTCTAATAGTGCAATATTTTAAATTGTATTTTTTTCATGAAAGGGGAATTATAAGTCCCAACACAAATATTTAGATGATGTAAGGAGTGTTAAAAAATAGATAAGAATCAATTTTATGGAAAATATTTATCCATGATGATGTAAGAACATTATATATTGTTGAATTTTTAATAACACTAATGCAAGTTTTATTGCAATGATTAAGAATTATAATCAATAAACATGCCTATCATGAAGGATATCTCTGTAGACTTATGGTTTTCTTTCTTAATTAACATAAATTTATTTTTATTTGTTTTCTTCTTCATGAAAGCTACATAGAACAATGGAAAAACACAACTCCCAATACAAGTAATTAGAAGTCAAAGTCTAAAACTAGAGACAACAATGAACTATATACATAACATATATCTATAATGGTGTAAATACCTATCACATTCTTCAATGATGAGGATTGTATTGCTGCCTTTATTTGAACAATGATTGTGAAAGACTTCTTTCGTCATTGAAGGAAACCCATATACCTTTGCAAATGTGTCATGCATGAATTTTCTTGCATCTTTCATCTGCATTACTTCCACTTCCACAACATAGTTAATTGACAATATTGCATTCTCCACAACTTTAATCATATTTGTGTGTGACTCTTTAATTATTTGTCGACATTTGTCAATCTCTATATCAAAGAAATCATTTGAGGCCACTGAAGTGGTTAGGCTAGTACCAATAATGTTTGATTCTCCATTCAAAGCATCCATAACTCAAATATTAACCTACATAGATAAATAAAAATCAAAACTATTTTGAATGAAACATTTAGATTGTAATGTTTGAAATATGGTGGCATTGCCTTCCAGTTGCCACCTTCCAGTTTTCAAACATTACAAACATAAACATTATATACATATTTTTTATGAAAAATACTTACATAAAACACATATGTAATCTAATTAAATAATGACAAAATATAAACTACATATATGATTTGTCAATTTTAGTAGCCACATCCATTGAAGACATCTTTTATAAAAATAACATTATTTTTATTTGTTCTCTTCTTCATGAAAGCTACATAGAACAATAGAAAAACACAACTTCCAATACAAGTAATTATATTAGAAGTCAAAGTCTAAAACTAGAGATAAGAAGAACTATATACGTAACATTTATCTATAATGGTGTAAATACATGTCACATTCTTCAATGTTTAGGATTGTATTGCAACCTTTATTTGAACAATGATTGTGAAAGACTTTTTTTCCATTGAGGGAAACCCATCCACTTTTGCAAATGTGTCATGCATGATTTTTTCTACATCTTTCATCTGCATTACTTCCATTTCCTCAACATAGTCAATTGATAATATTGTATTCTCCACAACTTTAATTATATTTTATGTGACTCTTTAATTATTTGTCTGCATTTGTCAATCTCTGTAGCAAAGAAATTATGAGGCCACTAAAGTAGTTAGGCTAGTATCAATAATGTTTGATTCTCTGTTCAAAGCATCTATAACTCAAATGTTAACCTGCATAGATAAATAAAAACCAAAACTATTTTGAATGAAACATTTAGATTGTAATGTTTGAAATATTGTGGCATTGCCTTCTAGTTTTCAAACATTACAAACATAAACATTATATACATAATTTTTTAATGAAAAATACTAACATAAAGCACATATGTAATCTATTAAATAATGACAAAATATAAACTACATATATGATTTGTCTATTTTAAGTAAATTATTACCTTTAATAAAATATAAATTTCATTGGTATGATGACATTGTCATCCACATTAGTGATAACATTTAATTATGAAACATGAAAATATAATTTTTCTAAAACATGCAAATGTAAAACTACTATGAAACATACAAATCTAAAACATGCAAACCAAAACCATTTTGAAATATGCAAATCTAAAACTAATATGAAACATGAAAATCTAAAACTAATTTGGAACATGTACATTAAAAACATAAATGAAAAGTATTATCAAATATATAAATCAAATAAATTTTGAATGCAACTCTAAATCTAAATCAAACATGCAAGGCTAAACTATTATATGCAATTCTAAACAATTTTGAATGCAAATCTAAATGAAACTAATTGAAAATTGAAATCTAAATCAAAGTAGAAAACTATAACTAATTTTAAAACTAAATCTACATCTAAATATAAATACATAGCTAAATCTAAATATAAATGCAAAACTAAATTTTATATTTTTTCAAAAAAATTAAAAATGTAAAAATCTCACCTACAAAAAAGTTATTTCAAAACTTCAATCAATTCCTCTTCAAAAACTTCAATCTACTCCTCCAATAATCTCCACCTCTTCCTCCCTCCAAACACAAAATGAAAATGAAACGATGAGCCTTTTTTATAACTTGTGAGAGGCTGCTCATATCCCCCAATGGATGTCTTTTGACATTCCACAAATTTGTTTCAAATTCCACCACTCCCCCAAAAAAATAAGCATGAATGTGCAAGCAAAAAATATTTTTGTAAAAAAAATTAATATTTATTTTTTTAATGAAATTATTTAAGCCCCATTTTTTCGGGTCCTATTTTTTGGCCTCTATTTTTTTGGGTCTTATTTTTTTGGGCCTAATATTTTAGCCTCCATTTGGCTTCCTATTATTTTGGCCAGCTATTATTTTGGGAATGGTTTATTATTTTATTACTTAATAATTTAATATTTAATTTAAAATTTTGTAATTGTTCCATTTCCTTTCTTATTGACAAAGAATCTATTGTAAATTGATTTCTAAATATAAATGTCGATTGTAACTCCAATCAAATTTACTTTTTATTTCTATTTGTTAATAATTATGATTGTCAAATGGCATTACACGTTTTTATTTGGTTTTTAATATTTTTGTGAATGCCAAATGACATTTTCTATTTTAAATTGATTTTAAAAAATAAATTTCATTTGTAACTCCCATCAAATTTATTTTCTATTTCTATTTGTTAATAATTATGATTGCCAAATGACATTACATATTTTAATTTGGTTTTCAACATTTTTGTGAATGTCAAATGGTGTTTTTCTATTTTAAATTAATTTTTAAAAGTGATTTTCATTTGTAACTCTCATCAAATCTTTTTTTCTTACACAAATTATTCCTTGGAATATTCCTTATTGGGAATTGTTACTCCTATTGTATATACCTCTCGGCATAATTAGAGTTAGAGTTAGGGTTCGAGTTCGAGTTAGAGTTAGAGTTAGAGTTAGAGTTAGAGTTAGAGTTAGAGTTAGGGTTAGGGCTAAGGTTAGGGTTAGAGTTAGAGTAAGGGTTAGGATTAGGGTTAGGTTTAAGATTAGAATTAGGATTAGAGTTAGGGTTATATATGGGGTTAAGATTAGAATTAGGACTAGAGTTAGGGTTAGGGTTAGGGTTAGTGTTAGAGTTAGGGTTAGTGTTAGGGTTACAATTAGAGTTAGAGTTAGAGTTAGGGCTAGAGTTAGATTTTGGATTAGGGTTAGCGTTAGAATTAGATAGAGATAGAGATAGAGTTGGAGTTGGAGTTGGAGTTAGAGTTGGAGTTAGAGTTAGAGTTAGAGTTAGAGTTAGAGAAAGAGAAAGAGATAGAGTTCTAGGGTGAGAATTATGGTAAGGGTTAAATTTAAGGTTAGAGTTAGAATTAGGATTAGAATTAGTGTTAGGATTAGGGTTAGAATTTGAGTTAGAGTTAGAGCTAGGGTTCAAGTTCAAGCTAGAGTTAAATTTAGAGCTAGGGTTAGATAGAGTTAGAGTCAGGGTTGAAGTTAGGGTTATAGTTAGGATTAGGCTTAGAATTAAGGTTAGGGTTAGAATTAGGATTAGAGTTATATATAGGGTTAGGGTTAGGGTGAGGGGTAGTATTAGAGTTAGATTTATGGTTAGAGTTGGAATTAGGCTTGGAGTTGGGGTTGGGGTTGGGGTTAGGGTTAGGGTTATAATTAGAGTTAGAGTTAGGGTTAGGATTAGAGTTAGAGTTATGAATTGTATTATTATTGTGTTTAAGGTTATTTTTGGGTTTACTACTATCACAATTGATGTTAGTGCTATTATTATAATTTAAGTCAGTGTTATGGTAACTGTTAGGTTAAAATTTTATGTGGGTTAGTCCTACTAAAACACTCATCATTAGTGCTATTGTGACACATATTATTATATATTTTTATAATGTACTCACTCCTTCTATCATCCCTTCCCACTCTCTAGATATTTCCTTTAATCATTTCTCTCTCTCTCTCTCCATCTCTAATCTCTATAATTACCCCGTAATCTCTCTCTCTCTAATATCTAGATACACCCCATTATCTCTCTCTCTCTCTCTCTCTCTCTCTCTCTCTCTCTCTCTCTCTCTCTCTACTTTTTAGATACACCCCATTATCTCTCTCTCTCCCTACTCTTTAGATACACACCATTATCTCTCTCTCCCTACTCTTTAGATATAACCCATTATCTCTCTCTCCCTCTCTCTTGATACACCTACTACTCTCTCTCTCTCTCTCTCTCTCTCTCTCTCTCTCTCTCTCTCTCTCTCTCTCTCTCTCTCTCTCTCTCTCTCTCTCTCTCTCTCTCTCTCTGTGGATACACCATCATATGCCTATCTTTACCCCTCTCTCTCACTCACTCTCTAAAACATAATATGGAATGACACTTAGTGGTTAAATGCTACATTAAAACAAGGGACATGGTTAAGAGAAGTGTGAGATTTAGGTGTAGTGTTCAAGTATTTGGAGTAGAACTATGGTCAAATTTCGGATATAGGTTTTAAAAATGACTCTAATAGTGGAATATTTCAAATTGTATCTTTTTTCATGAAAGGTGAATTATAAGTCCCAACACAACTATTTAGATGATGTAAAATGTGTGAAAAATAGATAATAATCAATTTTATGGAAAAGATTAATCCATGATGATGTAAGAACATTATATATTGTTGAATTTTTAATAATGCTAATGCAAGTTTTATTGTAATGATTAAGAATTATAATCAATAAACATGCCTATCATGAAGGACATCTTTGTATACTTATGATTTTCTTTCTTAATTAATATAAATTTATTTTTATTTATTGTCTTCTTCATGAAAGCTACATAGAACAATGGTGAAACACAACTCCCAATACAAGTAATTAGAAGAAGTCAAAGCCTAAAATTGGAAACAGGAATGAACTATATACATAATATTTATTTGTAATGGTGTAAATACATGTCACAATCTTCAATGATTAGGATTGCATTGCATCTTTTATTTGAACAATGATTGTGAAAGACTTCTTTTGTCATTGAGGGAAACCCATATACTTTTGCAAATGTGTCACGCATGAATTTTTTTGCATCTTTCATTTGTATTACTTTTGTTTCCTCAACATAGTCAATTGACAATATTTCATTCTCTACAGCTTTAATTATATTTGTGTGTGACTCTTTAATTACTTGTCGACATTTGTCAATCTATGTATCAAAGAAATCATTTGAGGCCACTGAAGTAGTTAGGCTAGTATCAATAATGTTTGATTCTCCATTCAAAGTATCCATAACTCAAATATTAACTTGCATAGATAAATAAAAAACAAAACTATTTTAAATGAAACATTTAGATTGTAATATTTGAAATATGGTGGCATTACCTTCCAATTTTCAAACATTACAAATATGGGGGCTCTATTAGGCCCGTTTCAACTATTTTTTCGAGAGCCAAAAATTCTATTTTGACCTCTGAATTTCACTTTTAAATTAGCTTAGGTGTTTTTTTTTTTTTCTTTGTAATAAGTGGGTGACCGTAAGAAGTTGGGTCACAATTCCGTGGAAGTCAGATCCATAGAATTGTACTTCTCAGAAACGGGTACCCAATTTTTTAAAAATTGGGTACCCGTCTCTAAAATTAAGCTTCGGGCACCTGAGCCAAATTTTAAAAATTGGGTACTCGATATTGAAAATTGGATCAGGTGCCCGAGCTGCTCAAATATCGGCCGCTCGCCCTTTTACAAATCGGGTACCCGATTTGTAAAAGTTTATATATCCACTTTTTTGGCATTTTTGAGGTCATTTTCATGACCTCAACAATGGGAGCTCGATTAGAGAAGCATACGGGAGCCCGATTTTCAGCCCTACCGACTACCCCCTTGCTGCTAGTTTTCGATACACTAGGTATTTTAATATGTTTTATACTATTTACTATTTTTTTTCAATTTTCAATTTAATATGTATGTTAATTCATTGTTTTTTCACTTTTAATATGTACGTAAAATTGTAAATTTACATTGTTAATGAACTTAGATGTTTAAATTTTTGTATTTGTTAATTAAAATATAGTTTCGTAAATGTTTATTTAAAAAATTATTATTTTAGATGTTTTGAAATGTATTTAATTTATGTATTTATTACAATGATGAATGATTAGATTAGATGTAAATTCATTGTTTAAACATGTAATTTTACAAACAAATATAATCTTGACCTAAAACCATATAACCTCGACCTAAATTCATTGTTTAAACTATAATCTTGACCTAACCATATAAATAAAACCCTAAACATATATAAAGTACTTAATCACATAACAACCCGCCAAGGGATCCAAACAAAAAACTTATAGTTTTTAAAATGATTTTACTTAAATTGTATTGTACTTTATTTCATGGATCGAAAATGGATGATGTAAACTATTTTATAAATGTATATTCTTTCAACCTTTCATACCCTGTGACATGTGCAGTGGATGATTGTGCATTCCGAATTAATTTTCCAAGTGGCATTCAGAAAAAATGTATATAAATTATTTAAATGGATTGAACTGAAGTAGTTAATATTCTTTCATGTGGATGTGTTATTTATTTTACTTTTAGTAGTTTATAATTATTTAAAAATGAAATGTAAATGTGCTCATTAAGGAATGCAATCTCTTATGTTTTTTATAAATGTAAATTATTGTATGTATGTTATTGCTTGCTTAGTAAAACTTTTGATTAGTTCTTTGGATCCCTTGGCTGGGCATCATTTAGGATTAACTATAATGTCAATTTGTATTGAATTTAACTCTAATCATAAACCTTACTATCATCTTAACCTTAATCTTAATTTGCTAAAACCTACACTAGGTAATATATAAATAATTAAATAACTTTCCTATCTTACCTTGAGTACTAATTTTATAAATGTCAAACCCTAAGATTGAAAGGTAATCCTAGCCCTTAACTAATTAATATTATACTTATAAACCAAATTTAATTAAACCATGATCATAAACCTAATTATATATCCCAACTTAAGAGTAGAAACCTTGAATTTAACCTTAAAAATCCTTTCCCCAACCATTAACCAAATTGAACCATTACCCTAGAAGATTGAACCAAGTTAAATGTTGACCTTAAGACTAAACCAAATCACCCTAAACTAGAACTCAATAATATATTGAACACTTTAAAACAAAATTCAAACCTAACTTTTTTGAATTAATGTTGGTTTTTAATCTAAAAGCTCTAACTATAATTCTATATCTAAAACCAAATTTAGCACTTTAAAACTTAATTCAATTTATTAACTCTTGTCCTAATTGAAACCTAAGCATGTAAACCTAATCAAACAATACAAACCAAATTGAACCCTAATCCTAAAACTAATTAAACATTGATATCAAGGTCTCAAAATGATACATCATAAAAAAATTAGAAGAGACTTGAACGAATCAGGCATCTAATTAAGTAACCCTCCCTGACCATCAAGAGGTGGAGGTGTCCACATCTGTGCGAGTAGGAGCCCGGACTAGACCCTTGGATGCCTAAGAATATATCTAAAGAAGTGAATAACTTGTCTTTCCACTGGATTCCTAAACCTTTATATCCTAAGTGAGTATTCATCATGTAATATCTAATTAGGAGGGTATTGAAGCACTCTAACACCCCAATCCCTAACTAGATAATTATGTTAGGGTGGACTAATTTCTACTTATCTTGGGTTGGAAGTGCCTAAAAGTTTTTTTTGAAGACTGGAGATTCGCCTATTTGTTTCCTATTTTCCTGTATGGGTAGCCTAAATGTTTATTACCTTTGCAGAATGGAAGGCCACATAACAAAATATTGCCTTATTCTATAAAAATAAATACCCACCCCCTAGTGATATATATAGTAAGATCTTTTTCCTAATTTTACTATCAATTTTTTTGGTTAGAAGATGATGATAGTTCAAAATGATTTAGAAGATAGGGATAAAATAAGAACCATAATTCCTAGAATGAAGATGCATTATTCCAAGTGATAAACCCATTTCTATCATAAATCAACTCCATCCAAAAAATTAGTAATGAAAAATCCCTATGTCAAGTAATTATTGGAGGGCTCATAAAATTGATCAAGTGATCAACGAAGGGCTCATAAAATCCCTAGGTCAAGTAATCAATTGATCCCCAAGGGGAGATAAGAATCTCATTAAAAATTAGAGATAGGACACTCCTAAATACATATCATACAAAAAAATTATTTCCAAGGTCTTAGCCTCTAGACTAGAAGATATCCTACCCAAGATCATTAACCCTACACAAAAGTGTTTTGTTAAGGATATTTATGCATATTGGAGAGCTTGATAACCTATTGGAAGACTTTGGATTGAGAAACATTTCTAGGATAGGGAGTAGGCATGCTCAAGTAATTGATTATGAAAATGTCTACAAAAGGGTGGAATGGAGTTTCACTATGATGATGTTGCAAGCCCTCCATCCAATATTAAATGTCAAATGGTGTCCTCTCTTATGATTGGTGTCAGGGTTTCAGTAAAGAAATTAATGGGGTTAGATCATAATTTTTAGGACTCTCTAGATCAATTATGAAAGGGTGTCCTCTTGCATCCTCTTTATTTTTTATTGTTGAACATTGACTCATTACATTATCTCCTTAGAGATAACCAGTTGTCTCTAAAAGTTAGAGGATCTACTCTCCAAATAATTAATAAGTATCTAACGTACATAGTTTGTTGATAATATATTTGTATTCTTTTTAAGCTAAAAGAGTGCAACATGAGTCATTTAATGATCAAATTGGACCTCTTTTCTTTGTATCGGGTAGTAAGATTTATGTCTCTACATCTATCTTGTTGGGGCTAAATATTGAGTCCCCTGCCTTATGTAGTAAATATGGTATTGGATGGAGATTTCATAATTAAGTGGTTAGGTACCTAGGGATTCCATTTGTAGTAAACCCTAACATATAAATGAAATGTGTCTTTATATCAACAAGAAAATCTTTGGAAAACTCAACAACTGGAACTCTAATTATCTCACTTTGGTTGGTAGAATTCAAGTATGTTAAAAGATTCTCTCCTTGAATATTGGGTGTAAGTTTCTCTTCTTCCTGCTAATTTTATTTAAATCAATTTGGTCTTCTATATAAATCTATTAGGAACATTTTTTGGATAGCCAAGGGATTACTCTAGCAATAAAATGGATAGCCAAAGCTTCATAAGGTGATGAATTATGGATTATGATTAGAATTAGGATTATTATATGGTTAGGGATAGGGTTCACACGTATTAGTTCATTACCTGACATGATCTACACTTATAGTTTTCATTAAAAAACGGATAATAGTTAGGATTCAAACTACAATCATAAATATTTTTTAATAAAATCATAATTCTATCTCTAAGCTTTCATTACATAATTGTAACCTTAACTCTCATCTTAATGCCATCTATTATATATCCTATAAACAATAGGACCATAATAAATATCTGAAATAGGTAAATATAATTTTAACTAAAACCATAATCCTAGGTAAGTTCCCTAACATTAAAGGATTGCAATCATTATAATAATCTTAAGCTTAGCCATCATGAAAACTATTAACATAACAAAATTGTAAACCATACCTTGTCATAATCTTAACTTTGTTTCATCCTGAGACATGAACATGTATAATCCATAATGAGTTCATATGATCCTCCAGTATCACAAAATAAGTGTACATGAAAGAAAAATTAGTTTGGTGGCTCCTATTTGAAGAAAAGAAACCTTGAACTAACCTAGATATATTTTTTTGGACTATTATTTTATGATTAGACTTAAGTGTTTAACTTTATTTATTTAATTGATATGATTTTAATAAAGATATGCGCATTTATATAGATCTAGTTGATAAATTTTAGATTTAAATTTTATTAAATAGTAATTTTGTCATGTATTATGTTGTGATGTATTTTTGTCATGTTTTATGTTTTATGTTGTTTAAATATATATGCAGATTATATTTGATGGACCCACCGCCACCCCCTCCCCCTCCCATACCCCCACCTCCGCCCCGTCCACCTCCACCTCCACCTCCACCTCCACCTCCACCCACACCTCCACCACCCACCGTAGATGACCTCCGTAAGACCATGAGGCATAACCTCAATGACCTCATGAGTGATATAGAGGCTATCCGATGTGAGAGGCACCGCCCCACCCCTCACCTACTACGTCTTGCAGATAGCATGCAAGGCGTGGTTGACTCCATCCATCATTTTTTATTTGGACATTGATTCATTTAGATCATGGAGGGAAAGCATGTGTTCCTTTTACTCTGATGGCTTATCATACAGAGAGGTTTATAACTTGCATATAGGTAAAGGGAATTTTCAACATTATTTTGTAAACCCTAAGACAGGTGAACCAATTAGTGATAAGAAGCCTCGCATTTCCATTAGGTGGTGTACACATCTGTGCATAGAAACACATTTTTGGGAGTAGTGGTGGATGGTATTTGACCATCCACCATACACTAACCATGAGGTGCCCATGTACTTCCTTAGGAATTTATGGGTTGAGTTTGAGTTGGGTTTGAAACCCAACTATTTTGATATGAAAGCATTTTAGGGGGTTGGTAGAGGGATGCCTCAGGATAGGCCTGGGGCAAAGCTGAGTGACAAAATGAGAAATCACAGGTGAGCTGAGCCCCTTGTACCTCTTCCTACGCCTGTTGTGCCTGCTCCTCACCATCATCATGAAATTTCATCTGCTTTTACCCATTTGAGTGCCCTTTTAGGAAATTTAGTATAGCAGTGGACGTAGGTGGTACATGCTCCTCCGCTTGGACATGTTTGTACTAGCTGTTGAGGCATATGCACAGGCCCCCAGAGTGATCGTGGTGCAACACACAATGGCCATTATGCTGAGGGTGCAGATTTTGATGATGATGTATACGTTTCCTGTGGTGATGGTAGTGACGAGATAGACATGTCATCATTTGTTGACCCCATGCAGTAGGGAGAGCCTGGAGAGCAGGCAAAATTTTAATTTCAATATAAATATAAAGTGCACATAATTATTTATTTTCTACATACATGTGTAATTGTATTAACTATATTAATTTATACTTTTCAAATAACAGAGGATGGATGATACTGTTCCTCCTAGGAGGCAGTATAGTTTTTTTTCGAGACCTACAGACATTGGCGTCCCTTATACGATATGCACTTTGAAGTACATTGTAAAAATGTACATTCAAATTCAAATTTAATAACATGTGCTCATATGTTCTTTTTATTTGATTTTGTATGGATTGTCTGCATCTAAACATATTGATGTTAGTACAAGTCCTACTCCAGTTACCACTGAGGCACAGCCTCAAATACATGTGGTATGAACTTTTGAATGAAGACAAATAATTTGTATTATTTTTATGTATGTACATTATTATTAACTTATAATCTGAACAATTTTGACTCACATGTATATATATTTTATGTGTTTTGATTTTACGAACAAGAGCATGGATATCATACTCATCCATACAGGCCTCGGTATAGTCTATTTTTGACTCCATCTTATGATTATCATGCTAGCATACCTGTAGACACATCTGTGACATTGGTTGCCACTCAGGTATGATATATACATGTTAAATTTATAGTGTATAAAAAATGTAGTGTACAAATTATGTACTTTGTAATTATTCATGTATATTTAATTTTGACTAAACGTTTATGTATCCATAATTTTAGGACTACATCAACACGAGTGTTGCTGAGAGCACAGGACTTAGCCAGATGGAGGTTCCTACATCATCATTTAAGGTCAGTATTGTGGTTTATGTACATAAGGTATAGTTCATTATGCTCTAAAATCAAATTAAAAAAATGTATGTATTTTAAATTACGGGACCTCACCATTGCTACATTTGGTAGTTTTGATAGTGCACCTCCTCCCGTTATTGAGGGACACCCATCTCATGTGGTATAATTTATTTTATTATGTAGTGAATATTTAATTTATTTGCAAGCTAGATTTTGAGACCCATTTCAATTAAGCATGTACATGATGAGACGTGCCTCATGTTACACAGTATGATACATCTACCTCACAAGGTGTCTGATATGATGAGACGACTCATATTACACATGATGATCCATCTGAGTCCTCTTTGCGTGGAGTAAAGAGGACATTTGATCAAATAGATTAGGTCTTGTTGGCACCTATAGATTGTGTTTTTATGATGTATATATTATTTATGATGCATACACTTTGTGTTAGGATAGTTAAAACTGTATGTTAGACCATGTATTTTTTCACTTCGTAGATCATGTTATGATGTATGTTAGACCATGTACTATATTTTTATGACTTCTTGTCATGCTTGTGTATGTAGTAGATATATTACTATGTTTCACCATGTTTTAAGTATATTCAAACCATTTTCTTTATTCTGACATATTTTATTCATGAACATATGACACATTTTGTAAGTATATATGCAAGATGAACAATAATTTTAACTATCTATAGAGCATTATTGGATAAATATCACATCAAATTTATGCATTGAGATTCATACAAATAAAATTGACCTACTAGATTAAAAAATGTATTGATAACGTACCTAACAATGTATCATAAGTGATCTTAATGTGTTGTTTGGTAATGTAAGACTCATTATCACCTAATAAGACCTATTATGTGGTAGTAAACATATGAATACCTATCATAGCCTATAACAGACATAACATGACCTATTAGGACTCTCATGTCCCCTTAAGACACACATGTATGGATAACGTACCTAACAATGTACATCATAAGTGATCTTAATGTGTTGTTTGGTAATGTAAGATATAATCAATACAATGAATACAATGAGTAAGGATCTTTAAATTATCATGTGCAAGTGACTTGGTTTTAATATTACAATCAATAGTAATTTGAAACTTCAAACAAACATTAATTTAAACATGCTTGAATGTAAAAGTAATGGAACAAAATAGGAGGTCATTACTTAAATTGACAATTAATTTATAATTTATCAAGTGCACATACCTTTAACTTTCAAATAGAAGTAAACTCTCATTTTTTAATTAGTTTGTACAACATATTTCACAATATATGTAAGACAATGTCAATGATATATTTATAGTTCAATGAACTCATTTGAAACATAAAATTGGTTGAACACATCTCTTCAAATGAAGTCTTGTAAAAAAAAAATGTAAAAAAAAAAAAACACACATGTTAATAAACACACAAATTAATATTCAAGGTATTTGAACTATGTAAATATATATGTGTAATTTGTATGTACTTACTATGTGAAATTGCACAAGATGTTGATTTTAATCCACTTTAACATTTAAATTTGCATAAATTGTAATTGAGACCTGAATAAGAGGTATATAAGCTCTCTAAATTGGTATTGACAACACAAACATACATATAATTAAATTATATAAGTACATATATATATATATACATATATATAAATAATAAAATAATGAAAAAACTTACATTTGTTTGATTTAAATGTAGTCATCCCATTGTACCATCTGCATCCTCTCTCTCTTGCAATGCATCTATGATTGTCTCGTGCTTGTCCATTGAAATTGTCCATAATACCTTATTGGCGGGTCTCCCTTTGTATCTTTCTAATTTGATATTTGTTGCCACAACCAAATGAGAATAGTGTAAAATCTTCTTTTCAGTTTGGTAGTCTTCAAATGCTGGCAAACCATTTCTTCTTGTTAGGTATCTATGTAGCCAAATGCTAGCTACAACAACAGACCCGATTGGATACTCAAAACCATCATCGTCTACTTGATGACATGTCAATTTTTTCTTACGTTCCACACATCTAGCTAGCCAATACTCAATCTATTCATCATTATCACTAGGTGCAATAACAACATAAACATGTCCTACAAGATAAGATAAAGTATAGAAACACTTTAATCACATGAGTGTACATATGCAAATTATATAAATTGAAGCATGAGATCGCAAAAAAATCTAATTAAATTGTGCATACTAGGTTCTATGAGGTCTGAAATACGATCATAGTCTTCTGATGCAAAAGTAACATTCTGGCCTTCATTTACTATATCATCTTCAAAATGTGTGTCATTAGGTGCTAATGATCTTTGTTGCCAATCTTCAACCCATTTTGTATTCCCACATTCTTCCCATTCACCTGCAAGACAAAATTGACAAAAATAAGCAAGCTCCCTAATCCATATAGTCCAAGTGTTAGAATTTAAACTCCTAAATGAATGCCATTTAGCTGAACCACTAATTATATCACAATCATATCTTGAAGGGATATTATTTTCTTCAACTAGGTTAAAGAAACGTTTGATTGTAGAGTTTTAACTTGATCCCATGTATAAATATTTGTTACACCATTCGACAATCTCATGTGCATTTTTGAATTTAGCTTTTTCCTCAAATTTTAATTGCTCTCTACTAAGGGCTCTCTTCACACATGCACCAGCACCATCATGTTCTCCTTTACCATGTCCAGCCTCAAAAAAACTCCACACATGTTGGATGTTAGTTTGCTTATGTGTCCTACTCAACCAATAGAACATTCTAGCATTCTTTAATTGTCTTGTACAATTATCTGACCATATCCAATGTTGTGTTATTTTAATTTGTCTCTCTTTTAAATTATCATAAAAGACCTTGAAACAATATTGGACAAACTTAGATGACTGGAGTTTATTATCACTTAAATAAAAATGGTACTCTCTCAATATTTTTCGGTCCTCCTCTGTACTATCAAGTGCATGCCTATAAACTATATGAACATAAATTGTTACTTGCACTAAATTGTAATATTGTGGTTTTACCTCTTCTTGCGGTGCAAGTGTGTAGTTCTTTGCAAAGTCAACAACTAAAAGTATAGTACCAATTGGAAATGTATTCTTACATATGTGAAATTGTCCATCAAGCCATCTAGAATATTGAGAGTGTTTAACATATTTTGGTATGATCACACTCTTAAACTCATCCATAAATACATGAAAACTAACTTTATCTGTAACTAGATCACACCTTCTTCCAATCTTCCCATCCTTCAATGGATATTAATTAGTTTTGAATATTTTTACCTCAACCGATTGTTGTCCAAAAGTAGTCAAAGCATTTTCATGCAAACATTCATCTAACAAAGAAAGATTGCCACACATATCACATGTACTAGAAAGACATGCATTGAAAAGAAAGTATTGATCATTAGGTGGCTTACAAAACAAACTTGATATGAAATCTTTTATAGTTTGAGGTGGTATTTTTATACCACATTCTTGCAACATTTCTTTACTATGCATGGTACCATGTATAGATTGAAATACATCATAATGGTAACGAAATTGAATATGAGTTTTACAACAACATGTGATTCTTTCCTTGTTAATACTTACATACCATGGTTTACACTTTTCAAAAGATCTTTGACTAATGGTAATATTCAATACCTTACCATCTACAATTTTTTTAAACAATTCAGTTTGAGTCATGTCCAAAAGGTGTTTAGGATGTGGATCACGTATTTTTGACCCAATTCTCAATTTAAGAACATCTCTTGAATTAGGTGATACTCTTGTATTATCATGCCAAAAAATTTCAATCAAACTTTTGATTTCACTAGTAAGTTTCATATTACATCTCGAGAGTCTACCACTAGAAGTCCATAAAATATTTGCTGGATCACATTCAAACTTAACCCTTCTCTTTACAACTCTTTCTAAAGTCTTACAATTCACATTAAGATATCCACTTATGTTGGTAATCAATCTTTTTTCAGATGTTGATTTGTTAACTAAAGCTGTTGTTATTGCTCGTCGTGCTACATTCTTATCTTTAGACCGACTTCTCTTTCTGATAACATCAAAAGCACTAGCAACAGTGGATACAACTTGTTTTAAAGACTCATTTTTATTCTTGGGTTTTGCATACATTCCCAACCTTCTCATTACTTTTCGCATTTTAGACATTTTAATTAGTTGCAACATTAGCTGACATTGAAACCCAAATTTCTTATTATAAAAAAAAAAGCCTATACAATCTATTAGCATGTGTCCTAATTTGTCTCCATGAAACCAATCCCTTAAGATTATCTAACACATCATTAGGAATATGAAAATTATGTTCAGACACTTTACTATCATCCTGACATGTTTGTTCAGTAGTTGGTGTTTCTATGTCTACATTCATACAATTTTTATTTTCAGACACTTTACTATTTTCACTGTTATTTGGGATTTGAATATCATTTTCAAATTTTCTTAGTATTTCTTTCAGGGCAGGCATTTCAATTGGAGTGTTTTGTGCATGATTGTTTGACAATTGCTTCTCATGAAGAAAATCTAAATCATTTAAATCATAACCTGCTTCTAAAAAATCACCATTTTCATCACGAGAGAAAATTTGAGGGTTTGGAGACACACCTGTAATGAATGCATTATTAGAATGTGCACCTGAATTTTCTTGTATTGGGTTCTCTTCTTTGACCTCTTCATCCATCGTGGTATCCTCAATGTCTTTCTCCTTTGAAACGTTGTTCAAGTCTCTAATTCTCAGTCTTCTCTCTCATTGACATTGTGCTTCATTCTCTTTATTTGCTGCAATCTCCTCATCTGTCAGAACTCTTGCTTTCTTCTTTCTTCGTTGTTTTGATCCCATGTTTGCACCAATTTTAAATTTGAATCAATAGCCTACAAATTGTATAAGAGGACAAGAAAATAGAATAAGCGTGACGAAATTCGATGTTGTAGGTCAAAACTATTGTTCAATCATTTCAATCATTGAAATTGGGTCGGTGGGGCAACTTTTGGGGCCCAACGAGTACATTAGAAACGGGTACCCGATTTCTTAAAAATTGAGCACCCGATTCTTTAAAAATTGGGTACCCATTTATAAATCAGGTACCTAATTTTTAAAAGAATCAAGTGCCCAATTTTTAAGAAATTGGGTACAACAGTTCAAAGCAATCGGGCACCCGATTTTTGAATTACAAATCGGGTGCCCGATTTGTGAGATGTGAGCAAGAATTTGGTATGGCTCCTGACTTTTGCATGGGGTTTTTCCTTGGGGAAAGGCATGGCATAGGCTTGGTCCCACCAAGCCATGCCTTTGTGATCTTTTTTTTTTCTAAGGCATTCAATCGATAATTTCTGGTATTGTCGTAATTTTTTTATAGTCATTCCTATTGAATTTTTTGACGAGACAAAAACCCATTATAGGTCTTACTGTTCTGATTTCAAAAATGTAAATTTTATAGTATTATTAGTTTATTTTTTATTTTTTCATTATTTATTAATCAAAGCTATCTCCTAAACGTTAAAAAGTGACATTCACTAAAACTTTAATAACTTTTTTATTTTATAATTTTTCTAAATTAATTTATATGTCATCAATCTACATACAATTATTTTGATTTAATTTTTTTTCTTTTTGAAAAAAGTGAGATTTTGATCAAATTATGTGGTCTGTACACGAGAGGTTTTAAAATTTACCTTTATAGCCAATTAATAATTAATAAAAAAAAATTATTCAATAAAAAATTAAGGAAAAATATTGTCATCAACCTTAGGTGTATTAGGTAACTCTCTTTAAAAGGATTTGCAAAAATTCATTTATTTGTGTCAAATTATGGTGTCCGTACACGAGCATGGTATGGTCTTGAAACAGGCATTTTGAAAAAGTGGTTTTTAAAAATCCATACCAAAAAAATAATCTATCATATGGGTGCACAAATAAATTACATATTCAAAAATTAGATTCCGAACACTAAAAATTTTATTTCTAGATTTTTTTAATATTCAATCTCTAAATACCTCAAATTTTGACATGAATTGACAAAAAAATTCAAAAACAGGAAAAACACTTCCACTTTTTGGCCAAAAGTGAGACCCAACTTCTTGCACTGACCCAAGTCCAAAATTTCTTTCTAAATTTTAGAGATTAGTTGGTAATTTTCCTTTTTAGATTAAAGGGTAGATTTAGGAAACTTCAAAATTACTTTCAGTGGTTTTTTTGAAGTGATAAAAAATGGCATATTTCTCCTGTTGTCAAAATCTGCCAAATTTGGAAATTTCCTATTTTTTGTGGTAGTGTTATTTAATAGAGTTTGAGAACCATATAGAAGGGGTTTTTGGGAAGGAATGAAGAATTGAAAGGTTTTGAATTTTGTATTCTATTATGAAATTATTAAATTTTCTATGAGTATTGGCCTGCTACATCACCTTTCACTTTTCAAACATTACAGACATAAACATTATATACATATTTTTTTAATGAAAAATATTTACATAAAACACATATATAATCTAATTAAAAAATGACAAAATATAAACTACATATATGATTTGTCTAATTTAAGTAAATTATTACCTTTAATAAAATATAAATTTCATTGGTATGGCAACATTGCCATCCACATTAATGAAAATATTTAATTATGAAACATGAAAATATGATTTTTTTGAAACATGCAAATGTAAAACTACTATGAAACATACAAATCTAAAACATGCAAACAAAAACCATTTTGAAATATGCAAATCTAAAACTAATATGAAGCATGCAAATTTAAAGCTAATTTGGAACATGTACATTAAAAACATTCAAATGAAAAGTATTATCAAATAAATAAATAAAATAAATTTTGAATGCAATTCTAAATCTAAATCAAACATGCAAGGCTAAACTATTATATGCAAATCTAAACAATTTTGAATGCAATTCTAAATCTAAATGAAACTAATTGATATTGATATCTTAATCAAAGCAGAATATTGTAACTAATTTTAAAACTAAATCTACATCTAAATCTAAATACATAGCTAAATCTAAATCTAAACTATTAAAAAAAAAAAAGTAGAAATCTCACCTTCAAAAAAGTTACTCCAAAACCTCAATCTATCCTCCAATAATCTCCACCTCTTCCTCTCTCCAAACACAAAATGAAAATGAAATGATGAGCCTTTTTCATAACTTGTGAGAGGCTCCTCATATCCCACAAATTTGTTTCAAATTTCACCACTCCCCCAAAAGAATAAGTATCAGAGCCTGAGTTTCTACATTGGGAGCTCTTGGTATTTTGGAACAACTAGAACTTTGAACTATTAAGTGTATATTTTCAAACTTGAAACTAGGTGAACTGGAACAGAACCTGAATTGTTACTTGAATATTTTTCATACTTCAACACTTAGTTTCAAAACCAAAATTTTTTACTTAAACCTAAAGATAGAATTGAACTTAGTCTATTGCAAACACGTGTCTTCTAACTATAATAGTACTTTGTACTGTTGTAGGATGGTATCTAGGACTAGGTCTTTTGTTAGAGGTCGTGGTAGAGGTCGTGGTCATGGCAGAGCTATTAGTGTCCATGAGTCTGCCCATGAGGGATCTGGTCATGAAGAGAGCAGAGGAGAGCACGCTAGTAGGCAGCAGGAAGAGAGTCGTAGAGAGGACCAAGCTGAGTCTAAAGAGGTTGGTTTGAGACAGATGATGTAGACTATTCTTGAATGTCTACCTCCTGTTCAAAAACAACCCAAAGCACACTAGATAGAACAAGAGCATAGACCTAGATCTAGGAGTCCTCAGAAGGATCGTCAGAGGTCCATTGTGTCCACTCAAATGAAGGATCTTTCAAGATCCAAGGTCAGGCCTTTCAATGGGCAAAGTTCTGGTTATGTGGCTAAGCAGTGGCTTATTTCCCTCGATAGGATTTTTGCTATGCAGGATTTTGATAGCAATGTTAAGGCAAGATTTGCGATCACTAATTTGGAGAATTTCGGGGCCACTTGGTGGACAATTGAGGAGAAGAAGCTGGGAATCGATATGAGCAGTGTCACGTGGAAACTATTCTTAGAGAGTTTCCATGAATGATTCCTACCAGAGGAATGGAAATAGCAAAGGGTAGATGAGTTTCACAATCTCAGATAGTATACTATGTCAGTGATCGAGTATGAGCATAATTTTTACAAGCTCATGTCTTTTTTAGGTTTCAGTGAAAATTTAGCTCAGTTGACATAGCATTTTATTAGGGGTTTGAACAACCGTATAATATGGGGTGTCAAGGTATTTGAGCCAAAAACCCTCAAGGATGCAGTATGTTGAGCTATCCTTGTTGAGAAAAGTGTCAACCTTGGTCAAGGAGGTTTAGTAGGAGCACTAGCAGCATCAAGATCTAAAGGCAACTACAATTCAGGTGGTAACAAGAAGTCTTCTTTCTCTAAGGGGAAACAGTATCAACAAAAGTCTTAGCAAACAGAGCAACAGAAGGGATCAAATTCTCAGGCTCAAGGTGGTGGCAAAGGTTCTAATTCTAAGAACAACTGCAATGCTCAATGCAATAAACAAAATTAGCCCAATTAGCCACCTCAGAGTAGCCAGTCTTTTGTTAGCAGGAACAGTCGTCAGCAATCAAATGTACCACCTATGAGTAGAGGATCTGGCAGAAATACAAAATGTTTTTCATGTGGTCAGATTGGACATTATGCAGCTCAGTGTCCACAGTGAGTACCTTAGTTTTTAGGACCTAGGCCTATAGTTTCAGAGCCTACAATTGGTGATGCAGGTAGAGATCATAGAGTATTTGCAGCAGTTGATCACCGTCAGGCAGATCATTAGGGAACAGTGGTTGAGACCACAAGTGCTATTCGAGGTATATCTCTTTCAGTATTATTTGATGCAGGAGCTACAGATTCATTTATTTCACCATCTATAGTTTCTAAGTTTGAGCTGGATGCGGTGAAGCAAGATCATGGTTGGCAAGTGGAACTAGCCTCAGGCATTAAGGTCTCCACAGATTCTGTAGTTCATAAGTGTGGGCTTAGCTTAGGAAGCTTTGATACTGCAATGGATCTTTGAGTCATACCCCTTGGTTCCTATGATGTAGTTTTAGGCATGGATTGGCTTGGATCTCATAGAACTAGTATAGATTGCAAGAAGAAGACTATTATGTGCCAAGATGATCAAGGGAATGATGTGAAGATAGTTGGGATACCAAAGCCTATATCTCTGCGGATGATTTCTGCTATGCAATTGAAGCGAAGCTTTCGTAAGGGATGTCAGATATTTGTTGTTATGGTAAATGATCTTGATGAGAAAGATCCTGTAAGGAAGACTTTAGATCACCCAATTTTACAGGAGTACGCAGATGTTTTTCCAAGTGAGATTCCAGGCTTGCCTCCAAAGAGGGACATTGATTTTAGTATTGATCTGATTCCTAGAGCAGAGCCTATCTCTAAAGCTCCTTATCGCATGACTACACAGGAATTAGGTGAGCTATGTCTTCAGCTAGAGGAACTTCTGGCCAAAGGGAGCATTCGACCTAGTGTATCACCTTGGGGAGCTCCAGTGCTCTTTATGAAGAAGAAAGATGGTTCTTTATGCCTTTGTATTGATTACAAACAATTGAATAAGGTGACTATTAAGAATAGGTACCCTCTGCCTAAGATTGATGACTTATTTGATCAGATCAAGGGAGCTATAGTATTCTCCAAGATTGACCTTAAGTCGGGATACCACCAACTTCGCATTAAGGAGGCTGATATTCACAAGACTGCTTTTCGAACTCGCTATGGGCATTATGAGTTCACAGTGGTACCTTTTGGGTTGACTAATGCTCCATCAATTTTCATGAGTTTGGTGAATGGTGTGTTCTGATCTTATCTGGACAGGTTTGTACTTGTGTTTCTTGATGACATATTGATATATTCTAAGACTCAGAAGGAGCATGAGGAACACCTACGGTTGGTTTTGCAGTGTTTGAGAGACAATCAACTTTATGCTAATGCAGCTAAGTGTGAATTCTTCAAATCAGAGATTCAGTATTTAGGGCATGTCATTTCAGGTGATGGTATTTCAGTTGATCCTGCAAAGATTCAGGCGATAATAGATTGGCCTACACTGACTAATGTGTCAGAGATTCATAGTTTTATGGGTTTAGCTGGTTATTATCGCAGATTTGTCTAGAACTTCTCTAGGATAGCACATCCTATCACTTCTCTTTAGAGGAAAGGAAAGAAGTTTGTGTGGACGGAGAAATGTGAGGAAGCTTTTTAGAAGCTCAAGGGGCTTTTGACTAGTGCACCAATTTTAGCAGTACCAAATTCAGAAGGTGATTTCATGGTGTGTACAGATGCTTCTCTTGAAGGGATTGGGGCAGTGTTGATGCAAAATGGATGGGTGATTGTGTATGAATCACGCAAGCTCAAGGATCATGAGCTAAATTATCCTATGCATGATCTTGAGTTAGCAACAGTAGTTCATGCTTTGATAAGGTGGAGACACTTCTTGTTGGGGCACAAATTTGAGCTACATAGTGATCATCGTAGTCTTCAGTACATTTTCACTCAATCTAATTTGAATGCTCACCAGAGACGATGGATGGAATTTCTATGTGAGTATGATTTTGAGGTTAAGTACATTCAAGGTAAGGAGAATGTGGTGGCAAATGGTTTGAGTCGCAAGAGACATGTGGTATCATCTATGACTCTTAGTGTGGATTTGAAGAGTCAGATTCTTCAGGCACTTCCTACAGACTTTTGGTATCAGGAAGTGTGTGTTGGAGTTGAGGAAAGCCAACTCCGAAGACGCCAAGATCACCTGCATGCGAACCTGTCAAAGAGAAGCCATAGAAGGGGAGGAGCATGGAGCACGGGCAAAAACCCTAAACGGACATGAGAGCCATCATAATGCAAACACAAGCAGAAATGTATTTACAATAAGAAATGATGTTGTTCAATATTTTACAATGAGAGAGAGCCCGAATATAAAGAGCTCCAGGAAGCTTGTAGAACAAGCGAAGGAGGTAGAGGACAAAAAATGACAACTCAGCACATATCCACAAAAAATGGAATATGCTAAAAAAGGAGAAAACTCCCAAGTTGTCAACAACTAACCACTACATGCATTAAATATGAAATATTAAATAAATGCATGACCTAAGTAAGCTTAAGCAATAGAATAAATAATTAAATATTAATTATTTACTCTAACACCCCCCCTTAAGTGCAACTTAGGGAAATGCCTTAAGCTCACAAAGCTAAGATGAAATGCATAATGGGTCCCGGCAACGAGGCCATGTTAGGTACCCAAGTACAATGCAAGAAAAATGCAACCTCTGTAAACGGGGAAAGAGAGAAAACCACATGGGAAAAACCCTCCCCTAAAAAGAGGTAAGAACCCAGTGAAGAGCTGAAGAAGTCTCCAACTAGGTAAATTGTCCCCTAAAACAGGAACAAGGAATGATCATGAAGAAGCAGCATCACTGAAGCATGAAGAAGTCGCAAATCTGTCAAACTGCTGATCTGAAGAAACCTCCATGGAAGAAGAAGGCACGAGCCGAGCATGTCTATATGGTAGATGATCCATCTCACCGAAATGCATAGGTAGCCAGCCACTGCAATCGCCTTGTATGTAGGATCAACCACTGAATACATAGTTCACACTATCGAACCATCGAACCACGGATGCATTAGAACACAGCATAATCCCCCCTTAATGCAGATGGGGTGTGATGACAGGCAACTGAGAAGGTGAGCCAAAATCTTCTGCAAACGAACCAAGAACGAGGAGAGAGGGAAAGAAGTACAGACACCGATAAAGACATGGTCTAACTGACTCTGCATGGGCTAATGTCATGGAAGGGACACTCACTTGACAAAGGGAGAATGCCTAAAACAGAAAACAAATAATCCCCCCCATGGTGCTTTATGAAATAGTGCAAGTACACCTGACTCAAAACAACGTTCATGACTCCCAGAAATACAAAAGTGACAGTTTATCTTAGTGCGAAAAAGAAAAGTGCTTCAAAAAGAGAGCTACAATGATCAAAACTGAAAAGGAGCTGAACCAAAAGAAAGTACAGCCTAAAATAAAGCAAACCATGCTAGGAAAATGATCCTCGGGCCTAAAACACTCAAAATATCAACCATAGAGCAAAAACGCCAAAACTATGATAGAAAGAGAAGAAGCCAAAAGTGAGGAAAAAAGACGATAGTTCTGAAAAGATGAGAAAACCAGCTTTCCAAAAATATAAAGTTTTCCAAAAACAGACATGGGACGCAAAAGATATGCATGCCGGAGTCAAAAACAGGACTTCGAACTTTAACAGAAAAAATAGGCAATAAAAAAGCATCAAAACCTAAAAATACCTGCACCAAAATCTCGGTCTCGGAACCAGCTTTCCGGCGCTTCTTTCGGATCGGAAAAATACCTCCGTATGCAAGAGTTATGGCCAAAAAACCACAAGTAGGTCCAAAAGTGAATCAGGAGAGGTGCATGCAAGGTCGATGACATAGGGATGACGTCATGCTGACGTCAGCAAACTGCTGGTTTAAAATTGACGGCCAAACCCCCCTCACAGAAAAAAAGGGTGCCACGTGGCATCGCCACGTGGCATGTACAGTTGATGACGTGGGAGGGGCCACGTGGCAATGTGCCATGTGGCGCCCGTGCCACGTGTCACGCGCAGAAGGGCAGAAAATTGCTGACTGTGCTGCAGATCTGGCGCTACGTAGATGAGCGGAGGCTCAGGCGGAGGTTGCGGATCTGGGCGGAGACTGGGCCGAGCAGAGTGCTAAGGAGCGTCTCGGAGACTGAGCCGCTAGGAAGGAGGAGCCGCCAGGCACAGAAGGGAGCTGGCGGAGCAGCTCGCAGAACCATCGAGCGGAGAACGTGCAGACCGGTGGCGGACGGAGCTGCCGGCGGAGGCGGAGCTCTGCACGAGCGGCGAGCGAGGCAGCGGCGGAGGCCGGGCAGCGGCCGAGCCGCCAGTTATTGATGAGCCGCGGGCGGAGCGCAGGCGGCCCCGCGGTGGCCGCTAGGCAGTGCCGCGGCGGCGCGCTCTGCGAAATTTTTTTTTTTTTTATTTTTTATTTGCCAAAAATCGCAATAAATGCGTCCGTACGGCTCTAGAATGAAATTTTTTTTGCCTCCCGGAGCTCTGTCTCCAAAAATGACAAATTTTATATGAATCCTGACTGCAAACGGCCTTCCGGATCCAATGGTGATGTCCGTTCGGGCCCAAAGTGCTCCAAAAAATTGCTGATCCCCTGATTTGAAGAAAAAATTGCACAAACAAACTAGGGTTTGTGACTTCAAATCACGGCTCCAAAATTTCTTTAACGAAGCAGCAGCAGGAAGGCTCTGATACCATGTTGGAGTTGAGGAAAGCCAACTCCGAAGACGCCAAGATCACCTGCATGCGAACCTGTCAAAGAGAAGCCATAGAAGGGGAGGAGCATGGAGCACGGGCAAAAACCCTAAACGGACATGAGAGCCATCATAATGCAAACACAAGCAGAAATGTATTTACAATAAGAAATGATGTTGTTCAATATTTTACAATGAGAGAGAGCCCGAATATAAAGAGCTCCAGGAAGCTTGTAGAACAAGCGAAGGAGGTAGAGGACAAAAAATGACAACTCAGCACATATCCACAAAAAATGGAATATGCTAAAAAAGGAGAAAACTCCCGAGTTGTCAACAACTAACCACTACATGCATTAAATATGAAATATTAAATAAATGCATGACCTAAGTAAGCTTAAGCAATAGAATAAATAATTAAATATTAATTATTTACTCTAACAGTGTGCAGAGAGATGGATTCAGGAAAACCTTTGGAAGGTAGGTTTACAGGCTACATTCAAGAATCAAATGGCCTTTTGAGACATTTGGGAAGGATTTATGTGCCATTAATGGATGAGCTTCACACCTTGATTCTAGCAGAAGCCCATCGTACACCTTACTCAGCACATCCAGGTGTCAAGAAGATGCATGCTGATTTGAGACGTTTGTTCTTTTGGTCTAGGATGAAGTGAGACATTGCTGATTTTGTGGCTAGGTGTCTTGAGTGTCTGAGAGTCAAGGCAAAACACCAGCACCCGGCTGGACTTTTGCAGCCAAATCTCATTCCTTCTTGGAAGTGGGCTATCATCTCCATGGACTTCATAGTAGGATTACCTATGACTGTTCGTCGTCATGATGCTATCATGGTCACCGTTGATCGATTGACTAAGGTGGCACATTTTTCACCGATTAGGTCTTCCTACATTGTAGCTTTTGTAGCTAATGTCTTCATGCATGACATTGTGAGATTACATGGTATTTCTAGAAAGATCATTTCTAACAGGGATCCTATATTCACATCCGCATTCTGAACATCGTTGCAGCATGAGCTTGGAGCGCAGTTAAACTTCAGTTTAGCATATCATCTAGAGACTGATGGTCAGACATAGAGGGTGAATTAGGTTTTGGAGGATATGTTATGAATGTAAGTGATGGATAGGCAGACACATTGGGAGGACTATCTCTACCTAGTGGAGTTTACTTACAACAATGGGTATCATAGTTCTATTGGCATGGCACGATTTCAGGCATTATATGGACATCCTTGTCGTACACCCTTGAGTTGGGACAGCCTTGAGGATCACATCCTATTGGGTCTTGAGATGCTTCGTGATATGGAGCAACAGGTAGTGCGTATTCATGAGCACTTGACTACGGCATAGGATAGGCAAAAAAAGTATGTTGATGCTCATAGGACTGATAAGCAGTTTGTTGTGGGTGATAAGGTTTTCTTAAGAGTGTGTCTGCAAAAGAGTCTGATCTGATACAGAAAGGGTTCTAAGCTAGCACCTCGCTTTGTGGGACCATTCAAGATTTTAGAGAGGATTGGCTCGGTTGCTTACCGCCTTGCTCTACCACCCAGCTTAGCTTGCATTCACGATGTTTTTCATGTTTCAGTACTTTGGTAGTATATTCTTGATATTGTACATGTTCTTGATTGGAATGCATTGTAAGTAGAGGATGGGTAGCTGGCTTTGAATCCGGTTCATATTCTGGAGCAGCGGGAGTTGACCCTCAGGGGTTGAACCATTGAGCAGGTAAGGGTCCAATGGGACCCTACTGATGATTCTTCAGCTACATGGGAGGATGCAGCTAGATTGCAGGAGCTATATCCCTACCTGTTTGTAGGCTTCCAGGAGTAAGCCTAATCCAAGGGGAGGTGGGTGTAGTGCCTGCCCTCATTCACATCTTTTCTGGACATTGTTGTTGTTATTATCAGACTATGTTTGACTAGATTCATGCTGATGGATTAGTGGTATTGTTTTGAGACTATCAAACATTATGTTATGGATTCAGTGGATATATGATGAGATCATTTAGATTTTACATTTCATGTATGCATGATGATCATTACATTTCTTCAGTTATTGATGATGATTAGTTAGATGGTTTATTATCTCATGTGTTTTTTTATGGATACTTACCCCATACTTGCATGTGTATGGTGTGTGTGTTTTCTTATTGTATGGCATTTCTGACGTGGTTAAAGAAGGGAGTCGTAGTTGTATGTCATGTCCCCTTTTCAAATAATTAAAAAATAATAATCTTTGCTAAGACAGGCAGGCCCAAGAAAGTGAAGTTTCGGAAAAAGGGAGTTAATCTTTGGAAACCGTTGGACTAATAAATGATAATTATTATTAAAATATGTTTCATTAACCTCTCTTGGACGTGAGTTACAGTTATGCCCTTTTTAAAGAGGTTTGGAGGCATTTTGGGGGGATTCCAGACTTGATTTTCGCTCATTCTTTGTTATTCTTCAGAGGCTGCCAAACCTGTGGAGAAGGAGACCCAAGAACGGGAGTTTGCAGGTTTCCAGGGAGACCCAAGAATGGGAGTTTGCAGGTTTCCAGGAAGGCTAAGGACGGGAGTTTGAAGCCATTCCATGTGCATGCTCATACAGAGTTTGCCTTTGTGCTGAACAGTGCAGATTTGTGAGTTTCCGGGTGTATTTTTGTAAGAGTTTGGTGTTTCCGGTTGAGTATTTCATATCAGTTTTGGTTGCTGCTGTATTTTAGACTTTAAGCTATTAAAATATATCTGAATATATATATTGGGACGTGATTAAACTTCTGAGATAGATTATTAGTGTTCTTGTGGTGTTTCCGGGCATATTTTGTGCTATTTCGGGAGCCCGATGAGCATAGTTTTGGTCCTACATTTTTGAGCTGTTGTGTAAAGGCTATACGGATCTAGAAATGTCAATTTGTAGGCTGTTATGCTGCTGAAAGTTCTGTAAAAATTTCCATTTTCAGATTTATTAGTAATTGGTGAAGCTGTGAAGCTTTTGGCACAATTTCTGGCATACCCGATTTGGGGTTTCTTGAGAAATTTGGAGGATCTTTGTGATATTAGTTGTTTGATCTTAAAGATCTGATTAAAGGTTGGAAATATCATGTAAAATCAGAAAAGGGACATTTCATTGTAGACACCTAAATCTGATTACACTACTTCGGTAATCTTATTTAGCTATCTCTAAAGGTATCATTAATTAAATTCCTATTTAATTAATCCCTTTTTCATCCTCTAGCTGATTAATTTAATTAATCATCTATAGTCCTAATTGATAAATCAAATAACCTATCATTTATCAATAATCCTATTCTCCTATCTAATTTCAAAACCTTCATTTATTAAATAAATCTATTGGATAAATAAAGCCCTCAAATCTAATAACTCCTAAACTATCCTAAATCCTCCATTTAGCCTAATCCACCCCATCCACCCATACTAACCAAGCTTAGCTACTAACTCACCCACCCTCATGAATGCCATCCACTTGCATATCTCTAATATCTTTAATCTAATCCTAAAACCAAGCCTAATCCCTCCCCTAACCTTGTCACATTCCCTAAGTAAGCTTAAGACTTTCCTAAGCCAAGAAAAGTCAAAAATCTCAACTCCCTCCAAAATATCCCAACCAACAAGCCTTCATTGCTCTTACAAGGCCATAAAGACTCTTACAAGCTCATTCATTGCTCTTACAATCCATTTATGAGGGTCTTTAAGGCCTTGAGCCTCCTTTGTTGACTCATCCATCCCCTTTCCTCCATCCACTCACCTTGTGACATGTGTCACTCCTTGGTTGGTGCTAAACAAGCACAATCCATGCGCTCCCCTTTGAATGCATCCTAGCCCTCCTTAAGCTTTCATCTCTCCTTGCATCTTAACCCTCCATCCCTCAAGCCCTTAGCCTATAAATTGAATCCCCTCCCAAGTCATTTCAATCACAATCCATTTAGTAAAGTTACCATGATGTTTTGAGAAGCCATTTTATCAACCTCACTCACTCACACCAAAAAGCTATCAAAAATCCATTGAAGCCTTTGGAAGCAATTGAGCATACATCTCAAATTCACAAATAGACACATCTCCAAAACAAGAAAGGCCTCATTGAGAGAACCTCTTAATGGTTCATATTCTCAATTGAGGGTTTGTCTTTTTCTAGCATATATGTCATGCTTTTTAATTTTGTAAATGTAGTGCCTACCCTCGTTCACATCTTTTCTAGACATATTATTGCTATTATTATCAGACTATGATAGACTAGCTTTATGTTAATGGATTAGTGGTATTGTTTTGACACTATCAGACATTATGTTATGGATTCAATTGTTATATGATGAGATCATTTAGACTTTACATTTCATGTATGTATGATGATCATTATATTATTTTCAGTTATTGTTGATGAATAGTTAGATGGTTTATTATCTCATGTGTTTTATTATGGATACTTACCCCATACTTGCATGTGTATGGTGTGCGTGTTTTCTTATTGTATGGCATTTCTGATGTGGTTAAGGAAGGGAGTCATAGTCACCTGCTTAGTCGGGATCTACATGATGCACCACTTCCTGCCATTGCCTGTTTAGCTTAGCACTATATATATTGTATGTACATGCATGGTTTTTCTGTAGGTTGCAGGTACCAGGTATTGACTTCTCTGGATTGCCAAGATGAGCGTACCCTATTATACTATCTCAATGATAAGAGAGGTGAGATAAATTCTCAAGTCCAAATCCCAAACCCTAAAACCATTTGTCCTAGTGAGTTAGGACAAGTATCAGAGTTGAGTACCCACTGAATGTGTCGGATGACATATTTCGTAATTTTTAATCCTTTAGACTGATTTTGTATGAATTGTCCTATGATGGGTTTTCATATTTTATCCTGGAGGTCTATGGTGAATTTTCTATTAATTAAGTCTCAACAAATAGATTTAATTAATAAATTAATTATTTGAGAAAATTAAATATCATGATCTTTGATATTTTGATTATAATTAATTAAAGGAGAATTAATTGAGAGAAAAGAATTAAATAAAAGAAAATTAGAAATTAAAATAAATAATAATTATAAAATACTAATAAATTAATAAACAAATAATAATAAAAAAAGTTATAAAAATTAAAATAAAAGTTATAAAAATTAAAATGGAAGTTATAAATATTTAAATGGAAATTATTTAAAAAGTAAATTGGAGTTATAAGCTTGCATGGGAATTAACGCATTTCTCTATTTCTCATGTGTCAACAACACGGGGGTTAGTGCATCAATTAAGCACATGGTGTCTACAACCCTATGGCTCATCAAAAAGGTTGGAAAAGACCCATGCTTAGTTGGTGACACCTTCCAGCTATTTCTAGAAGCATTCTAGAGGTTTCCTGAGAGCTCTTTATATTCAAGCATTCCTAAAAGCTTAGACATAGCGTGGATAGCGCGGGAGCGTGGATAGTGTGGATAGCGTGGAGAACAATTGGAGCATTGGAGGACTCAAGAATTCTGAAGAAGGGAGCTTGTTCTGCGGGTTTTTTGAGGAAGAGCGATATAGCATCAGAATCCGGGTAGATTATTGTGATTTCACTTATGCTATTTCCGCATCTTGCTTTCCCTGTCTTCTTCGTGTCTTCCATATGTCTTCTGAGGAATCTCATATTTCATTATGCATTTTCAATTTGGGCAATTAAAATTTATTTGAGGATTCTATATGCTTAGATCTGAAAATGACACGGGGCTAGGGTTGAAAATTCATAGTTAAACCCATTAGGTTAATTATTAGAAATTTTGAAAATCAAGTTTCATAGAGAAATTTTGAAAATTGGAAATTGTATTCGTAAATCTGCTTATACATACATATGTATATGTAATTATATATATATATATATATATATATGTATATATGTTCATGTACTGTAATACTTTTAATTCTGTATATATATATATATATATATATATGTATATATATATATATATGTATATATATATATATATATATATATATATATATATATATATATATATATACATACATATATATATACATAAGCCTTTATATATATATGTATACATACATATGTATGTATATAATATATATGTATTTGTTTAAAAATTGAATATCATTAATCGAAAAACATTTTTGAAAAAACGTTAAATTTTAATCAAAAATCCGAATCGCATCACGCACTGGAAGTGTTTTGAAAACATTTTATACATATGCAAATGTTGGGCGGGTGGGTATTTAATACCCCACCCACCGCAGGCCTGCGAGATCGCATGGTACCTGCGATCCGCAGTGTACCTGCAGTGCGGTACCTTATATGGCCGCGCGATTTAATAAATCGCATTGCAATTTTTCGTTTGGTTTAAATGACTTGCAACATCATCTCATATACGATTTGGTATGAATTTCAATTTCGGTTGCATTGTTATTAATTATTATTAATATATATATGTATATATATATTTATGTATGTATATATATGTATATAAGTATATATAATTAATTATAAATAATTATTATAAAGTTCTAAATTAATGGATCACTCTTTTAATGATTTAAAGTATTGTTATTAAGGTTATGAAGAGATATTAATAATTAAACATTAGTTTTAATTAAGATTAATTATTAGAATATATAATCGAAGTTTTGATTATTGGAAATGTTATTTTTCAAACAAAGTTTTTATAAATAAAATATTATTGGATCAATTAGAAAATTGAATCTAATGGAGGAACTTTTATTTATCAAGCAAATACATGGGTTAGGTAAAACGTGAAATTTCTCCACTTGATATTAATTGGGAAACGTAAATTGAGACTTTTACATTCAAATTTGAAAACTTAGCAAAACCAAAACATGTGTTTACATTGTGTCTTCCTTATGCTAATGTTTTGGGTTTTGGGTTGACTAGTGTTGACCAGTATAGGATGTCTACCAGAGGCTTGGGGGTTATGTGATTGTGATGTCATGATGATGTTTTATTCTCAATCTTTATAAACCCAACCATAATTATGTGATGGAATGCTCTATGTTTTGGTTGTGATTACTAATTGTTAAAGTTGAGATTCTTATGTTTGAGACCCTTGACTTAACCATTATTTTTGGTCATCGATCAGTTATCCTTGGTTATATTCTAGTTGCCATAATAGGACTGAAATGTGGATTTATTCTTGATGATGTCATGTTGTGACATGTTTGACTCAACCATTTTTGGAGTCTTCGATCAGTATGATTGAGACATATTTTGGTTATTGAGAACCAATGGATACTTTGATTATCAGTGATACTTCAGTTGCCAATAGAGAGTTGTTGTGGTCATGATTTTCTATGGATGTTGCTCATGGATATTTGATGCTTTTATGCATATTTGATGATTTTATCATGGATATTTGATGATTCTTATTGTGGATATTTGATGATTTTATTATGGATTTTCTTTGGTGATTTTGATGATTTATGATACCATGAGCATTAGGGTAGGATATCTGCATGTAGTGACGGGAAGTGGCTTGCAATGGGGGTCGGGGCCCTAAGAGGCTGCCAGGGTAACTCATTGTAAGTTGGATTAATAACTGATAACATTCACACTTAATACTAACTGAATGAACCTAAAAAGATAAGAGTTTTTGTTCTTGCCCATGCCTTGAGTGCTTGTATAGGCTAGGATGGGAGTAGTGAGAATGCATGGTTGCGACCTTGCATTCCATAGTATGCCTTGTCAATATGAGAGGATACTAGTGGCTGCATGAGATCTGTATGCACCCGTGGAGTTTAGCTAACTGCCAGGGTAACTTGTACGAGATAAATGCGATGACACTTTCTCACTTGCATAGTAGGTTCCTACATGTCATTGTGTGCCTCTGGGAAGTAGATGTCTGTTTTGTGATTGGAACCTTTGAGTTAGTATACTTTTAGGATTCCTGGACTTTAGAGACTTGTGCTATGTGATTTTGATAGCCTGTTTGGGACTTGAGATTATCTCCTCAGCACGGTGGGAGTGGACCACTTAGGTACCACGTGGTCGGGTGGTAGTGTATTTTCCACTCTTATCATTTGAGATTCATTGAGACATCGTGGCTGAAGCGTCCTTCATGATGGTGGATATGTATCCTTTCATTGATGATTAGCATATGTTAGATGATGTTATCTTATGCTTATATTTGCATGTTAGATTACTTCTACATATGATGTTGTATTTATTAGGAGTGACATTCCTACTATGTTAATGCCGATGATCTCTTCGATGATTTGGGATGTTACGCACAGAGGGATGGCTAGGGCCCACGATGGTCTAATGATGCTATTAACGGTTGGGAGGAACCGTGCACTTAGTTTATTATGTTTGATCTTATGATGGATGTATCATGTGATTATCTTTACTTTGATATATCATGGATTAGAATAGAGTGATGTACTATATTTCACATATGTATATTCTTTTAAGCCTTCATACCCTGCGACATGTACAGTGGATGATTGTGCATTCTAGAATGTAATTTAGAAAGGACATTGTACAATGGACTTATCATTATTATTTCATGTGGATGTTGTACTAGATGGAAACATGTATGTAATTCACGTTAAGGGATCTTAAAGAATGTAATCTGTTAAGTATGTTATGTTTATTTTTAGATGGACATTGCTATTGCTTCCGTTATTGTGAATAAGTTATATGTGGTATTTACTTTCATGTAATTTAAAAAAAAAAAAAAGGTGTTACCAAATTTAGTGAAATTCTAGGTTAATTCTTTGGATCCCTTGGTGGGGCATTACAGTAAATGCTTTCATTTCATGTAAATTAGTGTTTCTAGCATAATTATTTAGTGTATACATTTTGACACGCCCGGTGGGACCCCGCATTTGGGTCAATCTAATCATTTTTTTGTTTTGTTTGATAAATTAACAAAACTAACATTGTTTGCTTGCAATTTTTTGTGTTAGGTTTGCTAATAGTTTTGCAGGTACGCAAGTTCCTCTTTCAAAATCATGCCCTCGGCCATATAATTAGTTTCCATTTTTGAGGCTTGAAAAATTGCTATTTTTGCGATCTCGCAACCCCGAATTTGCGATCCCGCGATCGCAGGAATGCGGCTATACTTTGGCAGGATCGCGAACCCATGACCTCGAGAATGCGAATTTGTCTTGCAGGAATGCAACTTTTGACGAGTCAAAACTTTGAAACCCATTCTCACATCTGACCTCTTCAACCTACTAATGGATTCCCCTGTGAGAACGCTGATAAATCTGCTTACGAGATTGCTTTCTTGCAGGATCGCACTATAATTTTTAACCCACTGCCTCAATTTTTATTCACCAATTTTTTGTCCCGCATCCCCACTGACTGTTTCCGCATTCCCATGACTGTGAGATCGCTACATTAACCCGCGGGATTGTTGTATTAACCCAAAAGATCGCCTTGCCTGTCAAACCAAAACTCAGCTTCTCATTTGTCGTGTTCCTACTAACAGTTCTTTCTTTCCCGCGCTTGCGAGAATGCGTTCTTAACCCGTAGGTTCGCTGTGATATTTTTTTTTCTCAAAATTCTTATAGTTTTTAATTGCAAGTTTCATGCTAACATGTTTTCTACAAGTTTTGTCATCATATCATTGAGCTCATAATCAAACCATTATCATATCTAAAATATTTTTAAAAAAATTAAAAAGAGTATAAATCAAATTTTAACTTTTGGTGGTTATGCAGGATAGGGGTAATTCTGATCATTTTTATGCCTTCAAAAAATAACAAAAAAAGTTAAAAATATTTTTTCCATAGTTAAACTTTGATTTTGGAGATTTTTGGGTGACTAATCAAATCACTTTCTTGCAGCATTGCAGGTTGGAGCAAAAAAACTAATCATGTTTTTGTAGGTTTTTCTTAGAATGAACTTGCATGTTTAAACACATCTTTCATTGAATGAATGCGCTCAAATCATTCTCGAATGCCATGGATTAAAATCAACCTTTTATTGGAATGCATGCTTAAAAAAATTAACACAATCTTGAATGCAAATGATCAATTAATCATTGCTATACCTCACATTTCCAATTTGGGCTTAAAACACTCTAACACACTCTTGAATGCCTAACAATCAATGAACATTGCATAGTTTTGACTCATTTCAATGACGCTTGCATTTCTTATGTTGACGAATTTTTGATTTCCATTATGTTGACGACATTGTCAAGTTGGAATGAACATTGTATGCCATAATCACAAGTGTCTTCAATCATAGCTTACAAAATCTAAATCATCAACTGGAATGAACGCATGTCTTTTACCCCCAAGATCACTTATGTGGTCTTGTTTTCCACTTTTTTAGGAGGCCTGCTTGGGGATTCCATCACCCCTTGGGACGACCTCAACTCCAAAATTCTAGTGGAGTATAAAGATCAGGAGGTGAATCCAAAGACACCTCTCTTGGGATCAAAATTCTGTCACTCGGGCTAAGCCTCAAGGAACTTTATACCCTTGACAAGTGAAAGAGGAGAAGTGGGTTACTGCTCCTCTCAGCTGTGTGACATCTTTTTGGTTTCATCTACGGATTTAGGCCTCACGTACCTTGCGTATATCAAGGACTCCCTAGCTAAATTTCATCCTTGTAAAAAGCTTCCTAGGATGTTGGTGTGTTTGACGTGCTTGCTCCAAACTTTTGTCTACTTGTTTGTTCATAGCTTTTGAATGAATGTTTGCCAACTTTGGTCAAAATTCCAGAAAAGTAGAAATCTCCTAGCTCAAAGCATACTTAGCATAGTCACTACCTCATTAGAAAATCATCCAAATCATCCCCCCAGCCAGCTAGCAACTCAATCCAAAATCATCCAAGCCTTTAAGGAATTGTTGTCACCTTGCCAAAAGTTTTCCATTCCTAACATCTTCCAAATCCACCAATCTCACCAAGGATATCCCTCTGACAGAGCATTGTCTAGGGTAACCCAGCTTTGTCACTTGTATCCCTCATCACCTTGAGCTAAAGGTTGGGATCCACAAGTGGTCAATCTCATGTCATGCCCATAGGATCATTAGTCTATCCTCAAGTTGACACAACCACCACCAAATCCAGTGCATAGGAAAGCAAAACCCTCACTTTTTGACAGCATGCTCTTGAAGTCTTCCATCCTTAGAAAAGCCTAAAATCCCTAGCCAATCCTCCTTAGGTTCATCATGAAGCTTTGACTTTCCCTAGAAAATCTTTGCAAACCCAATCCAAAATTTGAGCTTAATCCAAATCCAACCATGAGCTTTCGTGTTCATCCATATGCAAGACCCCATCCCCCTCCAACTCATCACCAAAACATGAAATCCCAAACCTATCATGATGTGTTTGGTCATATTTTCCTTTCTCCCGCTACATCCTATTCCAATGATGATGAAAATCTTGTTGACTATGATGAGTATCTTGAGAATCGTAGAGGCCTTTTGCTGACCATCCCCCAAAATCCAAGAGTTATTCCAAACTATCTAGTCATGCCATCTGATATCCAAACTTCTCCTCCATCACGCAATCAACCAAGCTTCCAATCTTCCACCCCCATCACACCAGCTACTCCTATCAATCCTCCATCTCCATTTTCGATATGCGAGTCTCCAAGGAAAGTTATAGAGGAACCACAAGCCAATCCATCTCCTCCAGCCAATGAGTCAGGTCATCTAATCTAGCCATGTGAAGTAATTACCGATGAAGCCTCCCCGCCTCCCACATCCATAATGTCACCTTCATCTCCTATAGCTACCATCCCCATACCATCCATCAAGCTTCTCAAAATCCTTCCACTTCCCACAAGCTTTAACATCCTACCACCTATCAAATCCCTCCAAAACCCATCCACATCCTCATCCCCTCCAAGCCTTTCCCAAATCTTCCATGATGACATTTATGCATCCATCTTCTATTCACCCATCTCCACTACTGAATATCCCATCTATCCATCCACTGCCTTTGAAGAATCCATCCCTTCACCTCCTATTGCACCATCCACTCCAATCCAATCCTATCAAGATCCTACCCAAAAGCATATTGACATCCCTCAAAGCATAAATGAAGATATCATGATACCATTTCTTCCATCCATAGTGCAGTCACCATCCCCTCCATCCCCAAAAGCTCAAGCCATACCTCCTTTACTGCAGGATATCTTTTCATCCCATCAGCTAAATCAAGATCATATCCTACCATCTCCTCCACTCCATGCTTCCATCTTGCCACCTATCCAAGCTATTCCACCATCTATAATCTACCCTCTTGGTTCACTTACATTCATCCATGGTGGCCCGCTCTCAGCAGAAGAATTAAGAATAGTATCTCCTCATTGCAGTACATCTAATAAAGCACTTCTACCATTTTCTACAAGCAAAAAGTTTCCTCAGCTCATTCAAATGCTCAATCGATGACATTATCAAGGTCAAGGTTTAGGACCACAAGAGCAAGGAATCAGAAAGCCTATTATTGCACAAAAGAATCTTGGATTTCATGGTCTTGGATATGTATCCAAAGGCTCACCATCTAAAAGTGTTGGTACACGCCATCCCCAAACTAAGCCTATCTCCAAGCCCACCATGCTAGCCTCCCATCACTCCTTCAAGAAATATTATGTCATCCCCCCTCCACCATCTTTGCAACCCAAAACAACCTACCATATCCCCCCTTCATCCGCTAAATCCATTTTGGGTCCCTATGTCCCAAAATCTACCATCCTCCATCCTCCTATAAGCCATCATAAAAATCCTATTCCATCCATTCCTATGCAAGATCAACAAAGGCACATATCAGGGTGCATTATCCATCATCATCTCCCTACACGCTCTTCCATATCATCTCCATCTCACAAAGCTTCTCCTAACCATCTTCCCAAATCTTACCACAGCAATGTGAATGCCAACTTCAAAATGCATAAAGCTAAAAATCCACATCCTAGGCAATCATATGTCTATTCTAAAAGACATACTCCAAAAAAGAAAAATCCAATCAAAGAATGCAAAACAATGCAAAAGCCTATGAAAAGAAAATCCAAAACCATGTGGATCCCAAAGGAAAAAGTTGAAACCCAATGCATAATGGCATCCACCATTGCTAATCCCCCATCCAGTGATCCTATCCTACCATCTCCTAACTCCATCTTGGGTGCCTATATCCCCAAGCGTACTTCCACAAATCCTCCATCAAGCCCGCATCTACCATCTATCCCCCATATGCTCTTTTCACACCCGTCCCAACCTATGCCAATGTTGATCCTGCAAGCATCCCCATCTCATGCTCCTTTCCATCCTTTTCATCCCTCCATCTCCTACCATCAATCCCATCTAATCCAATCTATTGCATAAATCACACATCCGGTGTACCAACAACTAGCAACAAAATTGAACATTCCAACAGCCAGTGAAAAATCCCAAAAAAGCCAAAAATAGCTGAAGAAAGCCAAAATCATTCCAGCTAAGTCCAAAGTCAAAAAAGTCAAAAAATAAAATAAAAATAAAAAAGAAAAAAATCGTCCAATGGTGAAAACTTGGCAATTTAAGCGCCTTGGACAAGTATCATGATGAAAACTTGGCAAACAACTGTCATGCGTAATCCTGCCATCCCCAGCTTAGCTTATCACCCTCATGCTTTTGGTCATCTCTTGACATCCAACTCCATCTTCCAATCTATCCACCTATCCTCCAACCTCCATCTTCCAATCTATCCACCTATCCTCCAACTCCATCTTCCAATCTATCCACCTCTCATCCAACTCCATCTTCTAATCTATCCACCTATCCTCCACCCTCCATCTTCCAATCTATCCACCTATCCTCCACCCTCCAGCTTCCATCTCACACCATCAACTTATCTCCTGCAGCTTCAGCCCACCATCATAGCTATCATCCATCTCCCTAGCCCCTTCAACTTTTTCCATCCTGGCTTCAATCCTATCATATCCTTCATACGACCTCCTCATGCATGTTATCTTCTAATTGGGGGCACTATATTCCTTGGAGATCTTGTCTTGTCCATCTTTCCATCATTTACCTCCTCCCTTGTCATTGGCATCTAGCTCTAGGCTATCCTCATGCAAACCCAATGTCATCTCTTTATATCCATCATAATCCTAGCTATCTACCATCCTATCCAGCCATCTCATCCTACTCCTCTAGCTATCCTTGGTCACAAAATCTATCATCATCATTGGATGCATCCCCTCAAATCCATATCTTCTGCTATCACCCCATCCTTAGCTTTTGCATCTTGCACAACATCGAACCATCCCTCTATCCTATCATCCTGAGCTTTTGCCTGCTTGTAACTATCTTGGTTAGCTTTAGCTTGTAAATATCTTGGTCAGTCATCTTGTACATCCTCTTTAGCTTAGTTCCATTGCATCTATCCAGATTTCGTGTTAGTTCATCCTTGATCAACATCTTGCACACATCGCACATCTTGGTTAGCTATCCCATGCATCCTTTAGCTAGATCTCCTATCACCAAAGTGTCATCCTTCTTAGTTTAGCTTGCTAGCCGTATCACTAATTCAAATCCACCAGCTTAGGTGCTCTCCAATAGATCTTTGTAGGATATATCTTTCCTCATGTCTAATCTTGGTCTGTTAGTACCTCATCCTACCCATCTCATTGGCAAACGGTTCTCTTTTGGATTTTCACTTTCTTTTGATTTGGAATCTTCCCTTTTGGGTCTTGAAGTATCTTTTCCAAGAAATCTTTTTGTTTCCTCCTCAAGGTTGCCATGATCTTCCATATCATGGTATGCTACGAATGGAGCAATCTAAGCGTAAGGTCTTGATCAGGTCTTTTTTTTGTTTTCCTTTTTTGCTTGTGGGTTACCCAGTGTTGGTTCCACACTGCTTCCTTTGGGAATCATGTGTGATGCTGGGGCAATCCTTGCATGCTTGTTTTGAGTCAGTTCGTCAGTCCTCTAGACAATTGGTGAAAAGGCCTTGATGTTCTTGGTAACCTTGCTCAACTACATGGTGGTACTTCTCTTTGAAGTATCCCCCCGCTCAAAAAGCTTCAATGGATTCCCTTCATCTCCATTATCCCGCATCCATATCCAGCATCTGTCTCTCCTATCCCAGCTTATGCATCAGTATCTCTTTGAATCAATCATCACTTTTAGCTTTAGGGATCCACAATCCTAGTCTTAGGGATCCAACAAGCCTCATCTTTCGAGATCCATAATTCTAGTCCTAGGGATCTACGAAACCCATCTTCTGCCACTCTAACTCTTTGACATCTTGTTGCATCAGCTTTTATAATCTCATCCTCCCTCCCCTCCTCCTAGATTCCTTTTTATAGTGCTCTGCTCCCTCATCCTCCCCCCAATCCTAGAATGTCTTAAGCTTGCTTTCTTTTTAGCATCTGATCCTCCCTTTATCATTCTCCCTTAGTGAGAGTTTGAGCTAATTCAGCCCCTTCTCTTTGCCACTCTGAGTCTCCTTGCTTATCCTGAATTCTTGTATTTTTCAAGAAGCCGTCGAGCCTCATCTTCTCTCCCTGTCACGTTCTTGAGGCGGCATCTCTAAGTCTAGTCTCTCCTCTTCTTATCCGAGACTAGGGCAACCTTGTTGCTAAAACATCTTCCTTGTGTTGTCTCCATTCGAACTTCTTTGAAATAGTGTTGTCTCAACACTATGTCAAAGAGGGGCAAAATGTAAACACCTAAATCTGATTACACCGCTTCGGTAATCTTATTTAGCTATCTCTAAAGGCATCATTAATTAAATTCTTATTTAATTAATCCTTTTGCCATCCCCTAACTGATTAATTTAATTAATCATCTATAGTCCTAATTGATAAATCAAATAACCTATCATTTATCAATTAATCCTATTCTCCTATCTAATGCCAAAACCCTCATTTATTAAATAAATCTATTTGATAAATAAAGCCCTCAAATCTAATAACCCCTAAACTATCCTAAATCCTCCATTTAGCCTAATCCACCCCATCCACCCATACTAACCAAGCTTAGCTACTAACTCACCCACCCTCATGAATGCCATCCACTTGCATATCTCTAACATCCTTAATCTAATCCTAAAACCAAGCCTAATCCCTCCCCTAACCTTGTCACATTCCCTAAGTAAGCTTAATACTTTCCTAAGCCAAGCAAAGTCAACAATCTCAACTCCCTCCAAAATATCCCAACCACTAAGCCTTCATTGCTCTTACAAGGCCATAAAGACTCTTACAAGTCCATTCATTTCTCTTACAAGCCATTTATGAGGGTCTTTAAGGCCTTGAGCCTCCTTTGTTGACTCATCTATCCCCTTGCCTCCATCCACTCACCCTGTGGCATGTGTCACTCCCTGGTTGGTGCTAAACAAGCACAATCCATGTGCTTCCCTTTGAGTGCATCCTAGCCCTCCTTAAGCTTTCATCTCTCCTTACATCTTAACCCTCCATCCCTCAAGCCCTTAGCCTATAAATTGAATCCCCTCCCAAGCCATTTCAATCACAATCCATTTAGTAAAGTTACCATGCTATTTTGAGAAGCTATTTTATCAACCTCACTCACTCACACCAAAAAGCCATCAAAAATCCATTGTAGCCTTTGGAAGCAATCGAGCATACATCTCAAATCCACAAATAGACACATCTCCAAAACAAGAAAGGCCTCATTGAGAGAACCTCTTAATGGTTCATATTCTCAATTGAGGGTTTGTCTTTGTCTAGCATATATGTTATGCTTTTTAATTTTGTAAATACTTTCATTTCATGTAAATTAGTGTTTTTAGCATAATTATTTAGTGTATACAGTAGTCACCTGCTAATTGGGATCTACACGATGCACCACTTCTTGTCATTGCCTATTTAGCTTAGCATTATATATATTGTATGTACATGCATAGTTTTTTTGCAGGGTGTAGGTATCAAGTATCGACTTCCCTGAATTGCCAGGACGAGCGTACTCTATTATACTATCTCAATGATAAGAGAAGGGAGATAAATTCTCAAGTCCAAATCCCAAATCTTTAAACCAATTGTCTTAGTGAGGTAGGACAAGTATCTGGATATTTTACCCACCGAATGTGTCGGATGACATATTTCATGATTTTTAACCTTTTAGACTGATTTTTTTTGAATTGCTCTATGATGGGTTTTCATATTTTATCTTGGAGGTCTGTGGTGAATTTCCTATTAATTAAGTCTTAATAAATAGATTTAATTAATAAATAAATTATTTGAGAAAATTAATATAAAATATCATGATATTTGATATTTTGATTATAATTACTTAAATGAGAATTAATTGAGAAAAAAGAATTAAATAAAAGAAAATTAGAAATTAAAATTAATAATAAATATAAAATAATAATAAAGTAATAAATAAATAATAATAATAAAAGTTATAAAAATTAAAATGAAAGTTATAAAAATTTAAATAGAAGTTATATAAAAAAGGTAAATTGGAGTTATAAGCTTGTTTAGGAGTTAACACACCTTTTCATTTCTCATATGTCAACAACACAGGGGGTAGTGCATCAATTAAGCACATGGTGTCTACAACCCTATGACTCATCTAGAAGGTTGGAAAAGACACATGCTTAGTTGGTGACACCTTCTAGCTATTTCTAGAGACATTCTAGGTGTTTCCTTAGAGCTCTTTACATTCAGACATTCCTAGAAGCTTAGAGATAGCGTGGAGAGCATTTTGGAGCATTGGAGGACTCGAGAACTCTGAAGAAGGGAGGAGCTTGCTCTGCGGGTTATCTGAGGAAGAGCGAATTAGCATCAGGGGTAGATTCTTGTGATTTTATTTATGCTATTTCCGCATCTTGCATTCCCTGTCTTTTTCGTGTCTTCCATATGTCTTCTAAAGTTTTTTCCTATTTTAATTGTATGCATTCTCAATATGGGAAGTTAATATTTATTTGAGAATCTTTTTATGCATAGATCTAAAGAGAACACGGGGCTAGGGTTTAAATTGTAGCCAAACCCGTTAGATGAAGTATTGGGTAAATTTAGAGATCAAATAGTTTATAGGAAAATTCTGAAAATTGGAATTTTTAAATAAATTGTGTATTTGCTCATTTTAAAATATACATGGTTATAATTTACACGTCTACATACATGTATATATATAATATAAATATATATATATGCTATGATATTCGATTAAATCCTGCAAGTACATATATATAAATACACATATACATATATATGTATACATATATATATATACATATATATATATATACATATGCATATATATATATACATATATATATATACATATGCATATATATATATATACATATATATGTATATATATGTATATATATATATATATGCATATGTGTGTGTGTATATATATATATATGTATATATATATATATATATATGTATATATATATATATATGTATATATATATATATATATTGAAAAATTGTATTGATAAATCGCAGTGTTGAAACTTTAATAAAAATTTCAAACCACAAACTGCAAACGTTTTATTAAAAATGTTATTGAAATCATATTTGGGAAAAATAATAATAATAATTAATTAAGTAAGGGAGGGGCGGGTTATACCCACCCCACACTCTCTGTATGCCGTATGACGACACACCTGCAGTCGCAGGCCTGCGACGTCAGGTATGAGGTCACGCGATTATTTAAAAACCGTGCACAGCAATGTGATTCATTTAAGATCGCTGCACGGTATTGAGTCCGTTGTCGGTTGTTATTGAAACATTCAATTTTTTCTTAGATGCAAGGTTTTATATTACTTATTATATTTATATATATATATATATATGTATGTATATATATATATATATATATATATATAATATTATAATTCAATTTTTTTTTTATAATTCATTTTTAATAAAATGATAATTATATATGTATATGTATTTATGTGTGTGTGTGTGTGTGTGTGTGTGTGTGTAAAATAACAATTTTTTTTATCATGTTATAATTGAATCTTTTTAATTTGGGAAGATGTATATTTCAAAATGATGGGTGTTATTATCAAAAAAATGTGTATATAAAAGACATTTAGAATATTTAGAAAATTGAGTTCTAAGAGTTAGAGGGAAAAACCTTTATCCTTCAATACAGATACATGGGTTGGGAAAAACATACAAAATGTTCCTCCAACTTGAAAACATAAACTGAGACCTCTACATTTAAATTCAAGTTTGTAAATTTAGCAAAATCAAAACATGTGGTTGCATTGTGTATTCTTTATGCTATTTGTTTTGGGTTTTGGGTTGGCTAGTGTTGACCAGTTATAGGACGTCTACCAGAGGCTTGGGGGTTATGTGATTGTGATGTCATGATGATGTTTTTAATCTCAATCTTTATAAACCCAACCATGGTTATGTGATGGAATGCTCTATGTAATATTTTTAAATTATTTATTGTTATAGTTGAGATTCTTATGTATGAGACACTTGACTTAACCATTTTTGGTTCATCGATCAATTATCTTTGGTTATTTTCTAGTCGCCATGATGGGACTGAAATGTTAATTTATTTCTTGATGATGTCATGTTGTGACATGTTTTGACTCAACCATTTTGGAGTCTTCGATCAGTATGATTGAGATATAATTTGGTTATTGAGAACCATTGGATACTTTTGATTATCAATGATGCTTCAATTGCCAATAGAGAGCTATTGTGGTCATGATTTTCTATGGATGCTTGCTCATGGAGATTTGATGCTTTTATGAATATTTGATGATTTTATTATGGATTATCTTTTTTGATTTTGAGATTTATGATTCCATGAGCTTAGGGTAGGATATCTGCATGTAGTGTCGGGAAGTGGCTTGCAATGGGGCCCGAGGCCCTAAGAGGCTGCTAGGGTAACTCATTGTAAGTTGGACTAATAAGTGAAAACATTCACACCTAATACTAACTGAATGAACCTAAAAAGATAAGTGTTTTGTTCTCGCCCATGCCTCGAGTTCTTGTATAGACTAGGATGGGAGTAGAGAGAATGCATGGTTACGACCTTGCATTCCATAGTATGCCTCGTCAGTATGAGAGGATACTAGTGGCCGCATGAGATTAGTATGGACTCATGGAGTTTAGCTAACTGCCAGGGTAACTTGTACGTGATAAATGCGATGACACTTTCCCGCTTGCATAGTAGGTTCCTACATGTCATTGTGTGCCTCTGGGAATTAGATGCCGATTTTGTGTTTGGAACTTTTGAGTTAGTATGTTTTTAGGATTCCTGGACTTGTAGAGATTTATGCTATGTGATTTGGATAGCTTGTTTGGGACTTGAGATTGTCTCCTCAGCACGATGGGAGTGGACCACTTAGGTACCACGCGGTCGGGTGGTAGTGTTTTTCCACTCTTATCATTTGAGAATTATTGAGACATCGTGGCTGATGCGTCCTTCATGATGGTGGATATGTATCCTTTCATTGATGATTAGCATATGTTAGATGATGTTATCTTATGCTTACATTTGCATGTTAGATTACTTTCTACATATGATATAGTATATGATAGGAGTGACATTTCTACTATGTTAATATCGATGATATCTTCGGTAATTTGGAATGTTACGCACGGAGGGATGGCTAGGATCCACGATGGTCTAATGATGCTATTAACGGTTGGGAGGAACCATGCACTTAATTTATTATGTTTGATCTTCTATGATGATGTATCATGTGATTATCTTTACTTTGATGTATCATGGATTAGAATAGGATGATGTACCTTATTCTACATATGTATATTCTTTTAAGCTTTTCATACCCTATGACATGTGCAGTGGATGATTGAGCATTTAGAGATGTAATGTATAAACATTGGACTTATCATTATTATTTCATGTGGTATTTATATTAGATGGATTCAATAATGTTAGTTGACTTAGATGTAATTCAACGTTAAGGGATCTTTAAAGAATGTAATCTGTTATGTATGTTATGTTTAATTTTAGATGGACATTGCTATTGCTTCCGTTATTGTGTATAAGTTATATGTGGTATTTACTTTCATGTTTTAAAAAAAAAAGAAAAAAAAATGCTACCAAACTTAGTGAAATTTTAGGTTAATTTTTTGGATTCCTTGGCGGGGCATTACAATAAGCATGAATGTGCAGGCAATTTTTTTTTAAAATAAAATATTTAGTTTTTTAATGAAATTATTTAAGTCATATTTTTCAGGTCCTGTTTTTTCAGCCCTTATTTTTTTGGTCCAATTTTTTCGGGCCTAATATTTAAGCCTCCATTTGGCTTCCTATTATTTTGGCTAGCTATTATTTTGAGAATGCTTTATTATTTAATAATTTAATATTTAATTTAAAATTTGTAGCTACTCCATTTTCTTTCAATTTGACAAATAATCTAGTTTAAATTGATTTCTAAATATAAATTTTATTTGTAACTCCCATCAAATTTATTTTTTATTTCTATTTGTTAATAATTATGATTTTCAAATGACATTACACGTTTTAATTTGGTTTTTAATATTTTTGTGAATGCCAAATGACATTTTCTATTTTAAATTGATTTTTTTTAAAAAAATGTTTGTAACTCCCATCAAATTTATTTTCTATTTCTATTTGTTAATAATTATGATTGCCAAATGGCATTACATATTTTAATTTAGTTTTCAACATTTTTGTGAATGTCAAATGACATTTGCTATTTTTAATTAATTTTTAAAAGTGATTTTTGTTTGTAACTCTCATCAAATCTTTTTTCATTACACAGATTATTCCTTGGAATATTCTTGTGCTGGGAATTGTTGCTCCCATTGTATATTCCTCTTAGCATAAAAATATTTTTTCCTTACATAGATTATTCCTTGAAATATTCTTGTGCTGGGATTGTTGCTCTCATTGTATATGCCTCTTGACATAACAACTAGAAGATTATATAATGAACTCCACTATAACTAAATCACAATTATATAATTATTAATTCACTTACATTAATAAATATAAAATCATTTATATACAACTAATAGTTTAACTAAACTTAAGATTCTTTAATACCAACATCCACTTTATAACTAAATGGGTAGTATTAATTTAATTTTTAAAATTAATAAATAATAATCATTTTATTTTTAATTAATATTTTTTAATTTTTGGAATTAATAAATAATTATTTTTAAAAAAAATTTAAAATAATAAATCAAAAAAATAAAATTTTCAAAATTAATAAATAATCATTAATTTTTTTTTTATATAAATATTAAAATAAATCTAGAATTTGAATTTTCCTGAAAAGAATAGAATTATGTAATTTTCTATTTTCACATGGCTAAGATCTTCTAGAACATGCAATCATAATTTTTTAAATTGATTTTCTATATTGAATGTATTTGTTTTCTAAAAAGAATCTCAACCAAGAATTTTGTTTAAATTAGAGACAATTATACATTTTGTTTGATGAAACTTTACAAGGGTTTCTATTGAAGTTTTCAAATAATTCTCTTTCAGACCCTTACTAATAATAATCATTTTTATTTAAAATTTAATTTTCAATTTTCTTTGGTTGCTCAGATCTTGAGTTTTTGTTATTATCGTGGTGGGCAGCCTTCACTAGCACCTCATGGTTTTGGTGCAATGTTTCATACCATGTGGTGTCAGAGCCTCTACCCAGGTTTGAGCCTCATAGTGGGTGGCAACATCAACATTGTAGTGTTCATCTAGGGCTCATACGACCAAGGGAGGGCTCACCGTATGGGCGCAAATCTAGCCCAGAGTTTGGACTGCAGAGTATGGTCAGCTGTTATGATCCTGGTGGGCGGCCTTCGTTAGCACCTCATGGTTTTGGTGCAATGGTCCATACTAGTTTTCTAGATTAATATTCGACAACATGATTCTACAATTTACATCTGAGTGTAGTTTTCAAACAACGCATGAATCAATTATATTTCTTAATTGCAAATCAAAATTCTCTTTCATATTTTATCCTATAATTTTCAGCAATATGACAGACATAAGGTAGATAGATTTTCTAAAATAATTTCAACAAAGGATTTCTCAAACCTTGCCTCAATCTAACAGCTGAAATTATGGACAATCTGGATAATGCATGCAAACCTGAACCCTCTGAAACTTTTCAACAATTCTTTTGCTTCAATTCTAAATGTTCCTCCCTAAAACCTATGTGTAGAAATGAGCTTGAATCTCTTAATAAAGAGTTTAACTCTACCTAGGGTTTCTAATTTTTGAACATGCAAAGGTCTCCTTAAAATAAACTTTTATTATTTAATCCTTTCATGCACACTTTAAAGAATTTTTAAATTAAAATATTCTTTTATATTATTTTCCTCCACTTTATTAATTAGTGCAAGCACTATTTAAAGCATAGTTTAATATTTAAATTAATGAAAATAATTAAAACTCATTATTTAAATGCAACTCTAATTTAATTATTATTAATTAAATAATTACAATAAAACAATATGAAATCTTTAATCTTTTAATTCTCATTTTATCCAGCTTCTTAAATTAACCTTTTAGATTATATATTTTTAAACTGAAGCACATATTTAATTAGTTTTTAATTAATTAAATATTCTCATATTTTAATATTTTCTTTTTAATCAAATAATATTCAATAATTCTCAATATTATATGATCAACCCAAATATTATAATTAAATCATTTACCAAATAAATCACATAGTCAAATCCACTAAAAGAAACATGACCAAAACTGACAAAAACTCAAAAGTTAAACAACATAGACAAAGATAAACTCACAGGTTTAAAAAGGGTGGAAAGTCAAATACATGTCCTCCTTCTCAAGAAAAGTAATTAGTCTATGGTTGGGATTGGACCTGAACATTATCTCCACATTCTTACCATTGAGTTATTGCGATAGGGCACACTCATCTTGGCAATTCAGGGAAGTCGATGCCCGGTACCTGCAATTTGCATCAAAGATGAGCATGTACGTATACATATATGTTTAAGATAAACAAGAAATGGCAGGGAGTGGTACATCGTGGAGATCCTAACTAGTAGGTAACAACAACTCCCTCCCTTAACCCCATTAGACACACCAGGCAGAAAAGTAAAAGACACATGCACACCATACACATGCAAGTATGGGGTAAGTAAGTAGTAAATAAGTCTTGAGTAAAAATCATCACATATTCAAACAAGAAAACTCATCATTTTGAATATAAAATACTCATCATTTGATACCATCACGAAAGCAACCACATTTACTAACTAAGAACCATTAAAGAATCATTGATTTGTGGTAGTAATTATAATCATCAATCAACATGTGAAATATAATCAACTAAATAAATTTTTTATTGATATACATGTAATCCAAGTCATGAAATAATGTCATACCTATAAATCCAATATCCTTGAAAGTAACACCTCCATGAAATAGGCATAAAAGAGTTTGGTAAATATAATGGAAAAGAAAACTATGGGTGGGCATTACAACAAGTTTTATGATTTGTATAGCAACTTGGATAAGTTACAGTTAGAAAATGCCACTATAAGGTATATGATTTCGAATAAGAAGAATTTTGAGGACATTAAGGAACATATTCATAATGATCTATATGAGAGGTTAATCAATAGAAAGATGAGAGTGCCAGAGGAGGACAAACATATAAGAGAAAACATGATTAGGAAGTTATGTGTTGTAGAAAGTGAAGAAAACCTAAATTTTTTTTTTACAAAGTCTTGAACCCTTTCTAAGGAACAAGACTAGGGCTATACTGATTATGGGTGAAAACTATAAGGAGGTGAAAGAAGAAACATAGTAAGCTATTGTGCAAATGATGAAGAGTTTCACACCTACTAGCTACTAGGCCACAACAACCACAATAGAAGCACCTCAAGTAGGAGTAGGAATCAACACTATGCAAATATATAGTGCAAATGTTACTAGATACTGAAGAAGACCCGTTTAAGGATTTTGGTGCAAATGTTGACAATTTGGTCATCTATAAAGTTTTGAAGAAGAAGAAGAGGAAAAATAAAAAGTAGAAAAAGAAGAGAAAGAAAATGAAAAGGAATAAGAAAGGAAGAAAGAACAAAAAGAAAAGAAGAAAGAACAAGAGAAGAAAGAAAAGGAAGAATAGAGAAAGAAAGAAGTAGAGCATAAGAAAAGAAAAGAAAGGAAGAAAGAAAAAGAAAGTTGCAGAGAAGAAAAAGAGGAAGGAAGAAGAGGAGAAAAAGAAGAAGGCAAAGGTAGAAAAAAAGAGAAAGGAATAGGAAAAGAACAAGAAAGAAGAAGATGAAGAAAAGAAGAAGAAGAAGAAGAAGACAAGAAGGAGAAGAAGAAAAAAATGCCCATAGTAACCACATTGGAGATCCTAATAGATGATGGTGATAAACAAGGATTAATCTCATCATTAAGTAAGTTATTTGAGAGGAACAAGAAAGTCAAGAGTTTGGAAAAGATCTTAAGAAAGGTATCTAATAAACTACAAGGTGTATCTATTACACTAACAAATACTAATCTTCAAACAAGGGAAAAAAAAAAATGATAAGTTTATTTGATAATGAGTTTACTCAGTTGCAACTAGTCAAGTACAAATAAGACATAATGCATAATTGTATGATATTGCTTGCACTAATGTGAGGAATGACTTGCAATGTTGAGAAGATGTGCAAAAGAAGGAAGAAAGTTGTATGGATAGTGCACCCTATCATACAATTATATTAAGGATATGGATAATGAGTTTAGTGCCGAAGTGAATGAATTTCAAGTTCTAACATCCATATTGCAGCAGTTGAACACAAACATAAAATATTTAGAGGCATAAATTGCACAAGTACATGATGAGATAAGAATAATTGAGCTAAGGAAAGAGAGAGTGATTAAGAGGTTCTATTTGCTAAGAGAATGTCTAACACCAAAGATCAGTAAGTGTTGAAACAACTTGAGGAGTGTCTTGTAGCTAAAATATCCTGTGATAAGTTTGTATACGTAGATTTGAATGTAGTAGAGGTGACATTCTATGGACAATGCACATTATTGAGCATATCAAAGGCAGTGAGGGACACTTGGTAGAAGGAATTTGAGAGCTTGAAGAAAATATTTGTAGACTATTTATCCAGAGTTAATACAATTTTGACCTGTATATAAGTTTTGACACCTTTGTAATTGATGTCAAAGGGGGGCATAAAAGTAAGGAAACTTGTATAGAAGTTGTACATGTTTAAAAGGGAGAGAAAGGTAAAGAACATTGCATATGTATAAATGATATAAGATAGGGGGAGTAATGTAACAATTGGAACTAAAATCAAAGAAGTTATATAATGTATTTAGGAGATATAAGGAAAGATGGTCAAAATATGATGATCCAAAAGTTTTGAGTTTTAAAAAATTTGATAAGACAAAATTTTGTAAAGTTTTGAAGTTATAAGTTTTAGGGACTTAACCAATTTTTCCACATATTGCCTTCAATTCCAAAGGGGGAGATTTTTGACAATTTGGCTAAGGTAATCATTTGATGTTTTCATTTATGGAAACATATCAGCTATGTGAAGAGGACATATCATGAAGATGCAGTTATGACAAGTATTCTTAGAAAATTGTCTAAGTATCATATTGTTTATCTGATAGAATAGATAGGGTTTTGGTTAGAAAAGTTTACTAAGACATAGTTTACATGTGTGATGTTAGGTAAAACTACATGACATCATGATGATGATGTATGTGAGTGCGCTAGTTAGTATGGACAATACATACCAAGTTATGAGTTAATTACTAGTTACAACATAGTATAGACAAAAAAAAGTATAATAGGAAATTGGATTTTAAGGGTTAAGAAATTATTTTGTTTACAAAGATAATTACTTAACTAATTAGGGAAAAAATCCTAGATGTTAACCCTAAGTGGGAAAGAATTAAGTATGTATTTTGTAAAGTGTATAGAAGGTTGAAAGTCGATTGGACAAGAATATTATTATTGTAAAGTTATATAAGAAGACTGTAACATGCAAAGTGAAGAGTGTGTTTTATGAAAAGTGATATGTGTAGTATGTAAACTATGAAATGTGAATTTTGATGTATGATCAAAGGTATGCGAGTTTTGTGAAGAGAAAAAAGAGCCATATCAAATATTGAAGATATCAATAGCAAGTAAAGATGTTTTTGTATCTATCTCTTTTTATAAAGAAACTATATTGTATATTGCATATTTGGGTAGTGGGTTCATCTTGCATACATTTTGTATTTGTATATATCAAATCCTAATAGGGTTAAGGCTTCTAAAAAGGCCCAAGTTCTCTAACAAGGACTGAGATAGTATACACATGTAATAGAATCCTAACAAGGTCAATATCTTTAACTAAATACTTTTGATTAGTGGATAATTTTGTGGGTACCATCCCACTAGGGTTTTCCCTTGGCCATGGTTTCCCTAGTTAACAAAATATGGTGTTATGAGTTCTCATATTGCATGGTTATGTCTATTGTTTAGCATAAGCAATTTGTTTCATATACAAGTTATAAGGTGATTAATAATATCTAGCTTTGTGCTAAAGTTTTTAAAATATTGATTCACCCCCATGCCCCTCTCAGTATTCCCTATTTCTAATAGGGATATAGTATCCTAAACCCATTGTGGAAAAATATCCAATTCATAAGGCATTTTATGATCATGATGAAGATTGAATCAATCTACTAATCCTCTAATATACAAATGTTTTCTATTTGGTTGTAAGTTCACATATATTTCTACCCATTTTTCTAGGTCAATGTGGCTTGGGTTTTGTGCTTCATACCCTAGGTCCAATAGACAAGAAAATTCACTCTATGTTATCGACATAAAAACCTCCTATATATTTTGATAAAGACAATTTCTTTTCTTTTTTCATCATAGTTTTTGGCACAACAAATTCTAGACAAGGGATTATTGGAGGTAACCCCAAATGGGATATTCTCGCAGTCCATGTTGTAAATTTATTTACCAAGGACCCTATCATGTGATTATTTTTAATATAGTTTGACTCCTTTTGTGGATCATTCCACTTATTTTCAATTGCATATATGATTGCATTCGTACTCCTTCCATAGATAACATGATCATAAATATCGTGGAATTCATTGGTAAAGCCTTGGATTTTAACCAGTTTGTGCAAGTCAAAATATGGTTTCCTAGTCCCCTGTATTTTATTTTGGGTTGCACTTCCACTAGCAGTGCCAATGCTACTCCTCTTGTATGTTTCAACCATCGTTGAAATATTTATAGAACTATACAGTCACAAATTACAATTTACAGGCATGATTAACTTTTAAAACCTAAATTGTAATTCTATTAATTTAAGTTTGTAACTTATTTAGCAACTAGAATATAAACAATTTAGGCTTACAATGCATGAAAAATTCAAAATTAAACCATGAATTCCACAATTGATACTACACTTATAGTAAAGAAATATTGTAAGAAAAATGTGTTTTGGATCTTACCCAGAAAGTTGAAATTCAAATCGATTATTGTCTTTACTCTTAGAAGACTAGGACTGAATCACTACTTTGCAACTTGTAAATTGTAACCCCTTTTTGATCAATGATGCTCCAATGCTTTTGTAGAAATCTTGATAGTTTGTGAAAAGATCCAAGATTGAATAATGAAAACAAAACCTTATAGTCTACACAAAAGAAAATTTTACAAATTGTAGAATTGGGAGAGTCAAGATTGTGTTTGATATTAATTGTTATGTACATTGTCCAATGTACAAATTGTGTTATAATTTATTATGAAATGTGCGACATTGTAATATAATTTGGGATTAACTTTACTAGTTATTGCAAAAACTTTAAGAGTTAGAGACTTATTTTCTAAGGAAATTTTGATTAAAAAAAAGATGACTATAGGCAAAATCAATCTAAAATACATCTTGAGCTATTGATATTTGATCATCTAGTGGCAGTCAACACCCCTAATAAATATAATAATATTCACACCCAACAACCTGATTTCTCACTTGATAGTGTCTACCACATGACCTATTTCCATGAGAATTTGTGAAAGCAAGTTTACTGTTGTTGAAATTGTCCCAAAATACATTTGGAGCCATTGATCTTTGTTGATCGAATGGTAGTCGACATGTCACCTTTGTGGTACAATGTAAATAATGCCGACATTGTGTCACTATGTTATTTACCATGTCTAAATGAATAGTGATTAGTCACACATAATACATGTATGCCACTTGTCTTCTCTTTGGGGTCATTTGGGAAAACAAGTTGAGCAATGTCAAAATTGGCCTGAAATACATCTCGTGTCATTGATCTTTCTTCATCCAATGGTAGTTGGGGGCATCCCCTTTATTATACTAACACTTGTGCTATTATAAAAAATATAATATTAATTATTCTTATAGTATAATAATAACAAAATTATATTTTGCATGCCTGCAAATAAGTGAAATTTAATTAGATCATTTCATTGATTAGGAGTTGGATTATGGATATAAAGTTGTTGTTGATAATAATTAGATATATAAATAAACATTAAATGTTGTAGTTAGCAAATTACAAGTAAAAGCATAATTGGTATGATTCATAAGATAAATAATATTATAGTCTATAGACATTTTTTAAAACAAATTTTAGATATTTAATTATCATATTTTAAATCAAATTAATTTTAAAAAACAACCCTTATAAATGTAAGATTTTAATTTTTTAAAGATTAAATGACAATTAAATGTAACATTTTCTTAGTTATATATTATTTAAAATAATAAGAAATATTATTATATTTAAAATATATAATAAAATAATAGAATAGTTCTTAAATATATCACAATATTCCTAATTTTTTAAATAAAATAGTTTTAAAATTTTGGAATGATACTTTCAACACAAAAAATGAGTTTATATAATTTTAATAAGTATTTCAATGATTCATTTTAAACCCAACTAATGGAGAAATAAATTTGATTGTCCAATTTAATTGCCTTAGCTTGCATAGGTCTTGAACTTGTGATTAATTCTTGAAATTGAAAATTAAAAAAATCATGAATTCATACTTGACACTTCAACTTGTATGGTAGTAGTTATATATTTTCATTCAAACTTCATATACTTGATAGTTCCCAAAAAGTACATATTAAATTTAAATTAATTAAAAATTTAACATATTAATAGATTATAAATAATAACAGTCAATATCATCTGATACACATATCATCTCCTTCAAATTATTACAATATGAATAATTCAATAATGAAACATCATTGATCATTATTAGTTATTAGAATCTTCTTTTCGGGTGACATAAAAATGGTTGACCATTCTCCAAATTTGCTTGAAAATCATCTTGGTCATTGATCTAAGTTAATCAAATGGTGTTACTATTACCATAGTTATTTCACACTTGATATGTGTTTGTTGTGTGTCTTCTTTCCAAGAAAATTTGGGAAAACAAGTCGACTGTTGCTGAAATCAAATTGGAATACATCTGGATCCATTGATCTTTGATCATCCAACTGTACTTGGGGCACCCCCTTAATCATATTAATATTATAGTTCTTGAATATATTAGAATATTTCTAATTTTTAAAAATAAAATATTTTTTCAATGATACTTTCAACATAGAAAATGAATGTATAAAACTTTAATAAGTATTTCAATTATTCATTTTAAACCCATCTAATGGAGAAATAAATTTGATTGTCCAATGTCATTCAAATTTGCACTTGATTTATTACTTAATTTAAATGCTAATTAAATGTTAAATGTTACACATTAATATGTTAATTTTAATTCAATGTTAAATTTTATGTTGTGTCTCTTGATAATTTAATGGAAAATTTCAAAAATGCCAAAACATTGCAAAAGTAAGCATAACAATATTATATATATAGAACTCCAAAATATTCATTGATATTCTTTGAAAATTATGATCTATAGGGAGACACATGTACAATGATTATAATTTGATAAAAATAAAAAAGAAATCGATGTAAATGTCAATAGGTGAAAACCCTAGTACTATTGTACTAGTCTATGTAAAAAGCACAAGACTCGACTAAGTATTGAATTCTTGACCCCATTGATTGTCCACTGTCACTTCATCTAGATTATACCATTTTTGGAGAAAATTCATGCCAATTCATGCCCATTTCCTATGGCGCTTCAACTTCCCAATAGTCAGACCCAACAAAAAAGGTTGCAAGGTCACATTCTAGCCAAGTTCTAGAATCTAGTGGATTTTGTCTACCCAAGGGATCCCCACCCCTAATACTAGATGAGAAACAATGTCAATGTCATCATGCAAGTATTCTACTTTAAAAGTCTTCCTCAAGACCATCAAAATGTTGACCCTTTTTTCTTCAAGGTTGAGCAGAGAGGCTAGAAAATAGGATGTAATGTCTATGTTGACATGGTACCTATTTTCATTCTCTAGAAACATGTGCCTCAAAACCATTTTCATAGCATGAATGATTAAATCCACAATGGGTTCAGCCTCATTATAAATTGATAGGAGGATTTCATCAAGGACATCACCTAAAAAGGCTTTCTAGTCCTCTTCTAATATGTATGCTAGACAAATTGGAGTGTCCATATTGATTCACAATTTATGAAATAATTAACTACATAATAATGACTACATATTACAAAGAAATGACTACCAGTCTACCACACCAAAAAAGTAAACTAGACCATAATTTATTGAGCACTACAACCACAAGACTAGTGACTACCAAAAATGAGATGAGAAATCACAATGGAAGAAGCTCAATTGCCTAAAAATAAGTTGAGTGCCTAGAAATTTCTTTAATCTTAACCCTAGTCCCTAAACATTTCCCCTTCCAGCTTCTTGTTAAATTATTTTAAATGATTAAATATTTTCATATCTTCCTCATAAATGCTTGCCGAAAAATTTGTAATATGTGCAGAGTTGATGGAAGAGGGAATGTCACAAGATATCTATTTAATGTCCACTGCAAATGGTATAGGGTGGAAGTAGATGTGTCACCATTCCAAAGACTTGAACAAGATTGAGGTTTTGTTCAAGATGTTTGACCCAAAAAAACCTTCAACAATTGATATATAATCATTGGATAGTAGTCTATAGATGAATGCTAAATGCATGTTGGAGATATTACGTTATTTGAAATATTTCCCAAAACATCATCTGTCATGCCCACCCAAGAATCCTTGGAACACAAAGATAAAAAATGCACTAAATATTATTTTTTTAAATAGAATTTACCTACTACAATGGATAGTAATCAAGTGCAATAAATAAGAATCAACACATGAAAATAATCTCAAGGAACATAGCATAAAAACATGTTCAAAACATAGTTGGACAAATAATGGTTGGCTAAATATTATTGAGATTTGCCATAGTTTAACAGTATTCAAATTTATCTCAACTCCTATAATCTTTATCTTGACATGGAGGATATTGTGGTTCGAGGCATACAATATAGTGGTAATTTCAAGTTATCTTATGTGCTTAAATATGATGTTAAGGACAATCCCCCCCATGGGCCAAAGCTTGGATGAAAGAACTTATTCCTAAAATTAATATTTTCTTTTGGATGACCCTTCAAAATAAAATTTTAACTCTAGATAATCTCCAAAAAAGGGGCATCTATATAGTGAATAGATGAAGTTTTATGTAAGATGGAAATTGAAGATATTGACCACCTTTTCATCAATTGTAGTTTCAACCAAAATGTTTGGGGATCCCTCCTCCAGTACTGGAATATATTGCGGGTTTAGCCTAGTAATCTTGTTGATTGTTTTTAGAATTGGACAATATCCTATTAAAAGTTTTGATATTGGCTCCATGTGGAGTATTTCTCTTCCTCATCTATGTTGGGGTATTTGGAAAGAAAGGAAGAACAAAAACTTTAGAAACAAAGAAACTCCTAAATGGGTGGTGGGTCAAAACATTATTAGGGCTATCAAAGAAAATTTGATATCTTAGAATAAAAAAATTGATGATGTGAATATTTTTAACCCTATGAAAATAACAAGAAATAAAATAAAACAAAATGAACAAAGAGAGGGTGTGATATGGAGTTCCCCTCCCTTGGGATGAATGGAAGCTAACTTTGATGGCTTTGCTAAAGGGAATCCTAGATGAGGTGGGTACGGTGGTGTCCCAAGAGACCATTATAGCAAAGTGGTGGATGTTATGGCAATCCTTATTGGTCATTCGACTAGCCATAAAGAAGAGGTTATTGCTTCTCTTTACACTATTAGAATGGTAGTGAAAACTAGTTATCAGAATTTATGGCTGGAAGGGGATTCCTTAAATATAATTAATATGTTGAATAATAAGAATATGGTGACATGGAATATTGAAGGGAGTATTCTAGAAATTAAAAATCTGATTAAAAAATTTGATAATGTTATTATATCTCATAATTACCGAGAGGGTAATGAAGTTGCTAACTGGATTACTAATAAAGCAATGAATGTGGATGAGAAGCTGACGTGGATTGACTACCTCAGTAAGGAAAGGGAGATTATGGCTATCATTAGTTATGACATGAGTAATGCAATAAAAGGAAAGATTATGTGAGATTTTGTGGATTAATATGGCAAGTGGTGGCTTTAATATGGACTATTATCATTTCTCAAAGGAGTAGCTTTGCATAATACCAAGAGGACAATGTATATATTCTAGGTGCAAAGTTTCTTTGAGTTAAAAGATAACTTGTCTATAGTGATTGTTACCATTTTTGAGGAACTATCAGAGCTAGTAAGGGTAAGGTGATTGTGTATATTAAGAAGTTTCATGACTTTAAACCCCACATAATAGATTATTTCTTCAAGAATTGGTGTGCAGAGAGGGTTACTCTTCATGGGATTACAATGGAATTGACAAAGGATTTCATTACTGATATTACTGGTCTTCTTATGGAGGGTCTAAAATTCAAGAAGGAAACTAGCATATCAAATGCATCTTTCAAGAAGTTTCCCAAAAATGAAGAGGAAAGAAAAAAATCTTGTGAAGGATGAGGACTTCTATGACCTGGACCAGATTAAGGTAATATGGAAAGATGTTTTATCTTGTGTTCGTGAGTATTTTATTCTAGATGGTAGATCAAAATAAGTTCATAAATTCCATTTTGTGTTTTTGAACCATTTTCGGTATAAGGATAGGTTTTCCTTTCCCTTTTACTTGAAATTTTCTTTGTTGAATATCCTTTAGGCCCATAGAAAAAAAGATACTAGGCTTGTGCTCCATCAAGGTCTTATTCTATTAATTAATAATTATTGTAAAAAAAATGCAGTGAATCTTTCACCTGCACTGTAAAAGAAGAGGAAATCTCTTGGGAAAGAGCTTCTTGAAAAAATGAGTGCTAAAAAAATTAAAAGTAATAATGTAAAAACTAAGGAGGGTTTTAGTGATAGTAAGGGTAAAAAAGAAGGAGATTAAGGTTGATAATACTTGGAAGGTTAATGAAGAAGCTATGGACTCTGAGAAAAGTGAAGAAGATGAGGGTGAAACAAAAACTTGTGATCTCAACTCCAACTTGGACAGGTAATCTGGTAGTTGGGGAGTCTCTTTGGCTAAAGATGATGGGGAAAGCAACAATGAGGGAAAAATGGAAGATAAGTCACATTCACAACCCTCAGGCTAGAATGAGGAAAAGAATATCACAACTCAAAGTGAAGGGACTATGCCTACCCATATGGATATTGATGAGGTTAAACTACCGGTTGACTACGAAAAGGAAAGGAATGTTGAGGATAATACCCTTGTGATTAAAGTGAAGAACTTGAACAAGGAGAACCAAAAGGATAATACGGCTCAGGAGCGTTTAAACAAAGAAAATCAGTTAAAGTTGAAAGGTAACCAAGATGTGACTATGAATACAAAGAAAATGTGTGATGATGAGGCCAATGAATATGATAACAACATGGTGAAGTTGTCTTTCCTTCATAAGGCTAAATTGAAGTTCGATGCCTCACTACAACTTGATTCTTGGATTTATAATGAAATTGTTGTACTCAAAAAATAAAATGGGAGAGCTCCAAAATGAACTGGATGAAGAAAAAATGAAGAGAATCCAGTTGGAGAATTAGATGGGTAATATCCCTGAGAAGTTAAAGGCCTATGAAATGGAATTACACCAACTAGTTAAGGATATTGGTCAAAGGGTGGACATGAAAAAATCAATTTTGTGTGTTGTTGCTGCAAGAATTGGTAAAAGAAGTAATGAGGAAATCATTTCCCCTATTGTATTTAAGCTATCTAGTGGCCTTAGTAAGAGAACTTGGAAAAGTACAAAGAAATTTTTTGTTGCTACTCTATGTTTGGCTATGGAGGATATCCTTCAAGGTATTGTGGTGGATGCTAAGGAACTAGCTAAGGTGATCCAAGAGTTAGTTTAGTTGTTGGCACTGGTTTCTAGTTGGGTTGCCAATCCTAGTTTTCCTATTTATGTTTTATTTCCAACTTTTGTTTTTCTAATTCTTTGTTAGGTTCTAGGTCCTTGTAAAACCTTGTGATGAACTTTTCTTATTAATTTGTAAGTTCCAAGTCCATGTTAAACCTAGTTTTTTATGTATTTGTGAACTTTAGGTTCTAAGTCCTTGTTAAACCTAGTTTTTTATGTATTTGTGAACTTAGGTTCTAGGTCCTTGTAAAACCTGGGGAGCTTTTATCATTTTTTTCTTTTTTCTTAGTTGTAAGGGGTTTTGAGTCCCCGTAAAGCCTATTTTTACCTTAAACTAAAACATGTTCAAAACAAAAGCAGAAGTCTTTCTAACAATTCCAAGAATTGCCAAGCCACTAACTACATACACAGAATGGAGAATACATACATCTCCAAGAATATTACCAGAGTATAGATACACATCTATAATTCACAGAAGGGAGATATTGTACTATCCATTCCAAGTAAGATGTTTTTTTTAAAGTCCAAAGTAAATATTCCTAACATGGTTAAACATATGAAACATAATGACAGTATGGTTCTCCCATTGCCCAAATGAAACATAACCTCCATGGAATGGGTATATATATATATATATATATATATATATATATATATATATATATATATATTCACCACCTCATGGGCAAGGCACAAATACAAGTATTGGTTATACACAACACAAAATAAAGCACCGATATTGGATGATCACATGCACAAGGAGTACTTTCAACCCAATATATAAAATACTCAAAAGTTCCTATGACCATTCCAAATTTACCAACATGCTCTTTGAAGAAAATAATATCAACCTCAAAATCTAAATCATGCCAAAAATGGCAAATTACAAGCCCACAAGGGCACACAAAATGATGCGGCAAGCAAAAGGTCAAAAATCAAACTTGGAATTTTGCTACAAAAATAAACCCATTGGTAAGAATTTACCCAACAACACACTTATCAAATAAAATTCCACTTTCATTCTCTTCATAGATTTCCAACAACATAATGGTATCAAAACTTGCATTTTAAAACATGAAATTCATAAAAACTCAATCGAGCATGGAAAGAGCTCAAATAAGTTAGGAAAAAACATAAATACATCCCACATAATGATTTCAATTAACAAATTGCAGTTACACAAATAAGCAAGGGAGGAATGAAGAGCCCTACCTCTCAAATGGAGAAAAACATGAAATGAAGAGGAATAAATAAAATCACTAGCAAATCAATTGACATGTTCAGCAAAAGGGAGCAATCTCACAACAAATCCAACAAGCTGCTATGCACAAGAATCCAACAAGAAAATCAAACCCCCTTCAAAATCCTCACAAGAGGGTTTAAGAAATTTTTTCTCTCCAAAATGAAAAAGTGAGGGAAATGAATTCTAATTTCTCATTAAAAGTCACTTTTCCCCCAAATAAAATAAAGCCTCTTAAGACAATTAAATTAAAACCCCAAAATTTAGCACAATCTCAACCTTGGTTAATTTAATAAAATTCCAATTAAATGGAATAACCATATGGAAAAATTTCCAAAAAAATATAAAATAACTATTAAATAATTAAATACAACATTATTAATTAAAGTCATCTTCCATGAAAACTACAGGAACTCTAATGCACCACCACACCACTAGTCTTTCACAAATGCATAATGAATATGGATTTACCAACCATGTATGGGAGGGATAATATAATAATTAATTACAGATACAACATTTTTATAGGAATGATATTGTCTTAGTATGAAAGGTTAGAACTACTATCACTTGTGTCCACTGCCAGGGATATAGGTACACACTCAATTCTTGAAATTTAGGATGAATATACCTGGACCTCTTTAGTAAACATGTAAACATCAAGACAAGATGCTCAAAACATATAATAGCTGAAGCACATAACATGGATAATCATAATGAAGGAGAATGAGACACTATGTGGATCTTGCAAGCAACTATAGCTCTGCCTCACTTCGTACTAGCACCCATAGGAAATCCACACATAACAAGTATGTAGCACATCTTAACAACATATAATCACCTTAATACTAAATTTATATTAAAGGCACTTAAATAAATCATTTCTAGCAATATGAACATATATCATTTAAGTCTCTATAAAATTTACATGACCATATAAGCCACAATGTTTAGGAATTATTAACAATCATCCTAACAAATTAACCCAATCTTCTTGAATGTAAATAAACCCATATTTTATCATAAAAAATTATCATGAGAATATGTTCTAGTTAGTAGATAACCACATAATTAAACATCATAGTATTTTACTTAATGAAACCCATCTTTCTAGCTACATTAACAAATATTTAATCATTGAGTATACTTACTTCGTTTCTCTTACAATCCAAGGTTTGGAGATCTATTACTTCTAGGTAAGCACTGAATTGGAAAGGAACTACATCCCCCTCCCCTAAAACTCAACTTTTTCTTGGAAGTCACAAAGGCTAAGGTGGAAACATACCACACATTAGTCCAAAATATGTCTTTACCAACAAAAAATAATTTTAAAAATAAGATACTCCTTGGAGCCAAGCACTTATATAAGATAATCCTTATGAATATGGTTGAACAGAATAAATTTTAATGTACCAACATCAATTCAAATTCTCCAACCATTGAAATTTCAATCTCAATTCCATGGTAGCACTAGTGTAACTTTTCCTTTTTCATTAGTAGTAAAAAAGAATCCATGCATCTCAATATCAACAACAATAAAGGTCAAGGTCAAGCAATCATGAAGAAGAATGCTATCGAGGTCACAAAATTGCTTTCCTTTTTTAGTATTACCATTAATATATATTTTTTCAGCCTCAACATAGAAGGCTGGAAACAGTTTTATACTGCATTTCCATCTAGCTTTCATACATGATTTAAAACAATCAACCAAATACATTATTTTCCACCTTTTTGACATTTAGGAATTATGCCAAAATCACACAATAAGACTTGGATTGCCACAATTCTATCATTTTTCTAAGAAAATAATTATTTCAATTTCTCATTTTCAAGAGCTTTAATCATTTCAATAAGAATTATTTAATAACAAATCTTAATTTCATTTATGTTGGTGTTTGAAAATGCTAGAAGGTTTTCAATTATCCCCATGAGAATATGACATATCTAGGGGTAGCTAACTCCCATTCTCAACATATCATTTTAGACATAGGGCCAACTATAAGGCTTGACCCTTCTTCTACTTCAGGCTCTACTACACCTAGGCGGGTAGACCTCAGATTCAAATGATATTGTACCAGTGCAAAAAACATATCCCTGAATCTATTAAGCAAATGAAAACCCTTATATCTCCTAATAACTCATGTAATAACATAGATCTATAGTAGCAAATTACAAATCCTATGATATTCGCAAGTTGAGTGAGGGTTAGACATTTATGTTCTTCAACATGAAAAGGAAAGAATGTTTGATTAATAATGTTGAATTCAACAAACCCTTAAATATGCAGCAGTAAGACTTTAATGATCCTGTAGCTGACCAGTGCCTAATCCATTGGGAAAATCCATGAATCAAATGCATACATATGGATATCTGATACTTATGTATATATTCAAATATACGATCTATCTATTTACCTTGTAAATAAACATCTATACTCAATCCAAACCTCATTCTTACATAATATCCTTCTCAATAAACCTCCAACCCTGTTGATTCACTGAAGCATTTATATAACCCCTTGAGTTACAAGAAACAATAAGACAATATACAACCTTAAGGGACTATAATTACTATCTAGGCTCTTTGTTCAAAGATCATAAAAAATTGAAGCTCACTAAGATTAGAGACAAGATTCATGATAAAACTCAACTTGCTACTACTCTTTGTATTATTTCCTTGAAATTATACAGTCATATGCATGAAATGAAAACATGAAATAGCCTAATAGATCTGAACTATCTATATATTCCTTCCTACTATTGTTCACATGAGAGAATTATGCTGAAAAATATGGTGTCTCAATATTGGTAATGCATCAAGATTGGAACCAAAACCCTAGTATCACAGTAGTGTGCAAATTTTCTCCAAAAAATTGGAACCTGTAGAATGAGAAAGAATGAGATTGATATAGAGGAAGGAATTCTCGGATTGAATCTACAATTGACATCTATCCACATGAAATTCCCTCTCTTTGCCATGAAAAGACTCTCTTTAATCTCTCTCCTCAACTGCCTATCAGATCCCCTTTTCAATTTGCTTTCAGAGGCATCAAATATCTCAAAAACGTCATGATGAAAGATCATAACTAATTCTAAGGTAAAAGTGAACTCAAGGTAAAAGGTAAAAATCAGTTAAAATGGCCTCAAGAATACAAGAAAACTGATTTAAAATGATTTTCTTCACTTTTACACTTCACCAAGCCTTTATATCTGCCTCATGACCAATTCTGACGATCAGTGACAAATTTGCATGTTTTGCCGCTAATGCCCTAGATTTTAAAAATTGGCTTATAGCACAAATTGGTGAAGACCTGTGCACAAACTGACCTTAGATTCAAAAATTTTAGATTCTCCCAGTTTTGGTGGTATATTGAAGTACCCAATTTCAATAAAAATCACCCCAGATATGGCCCTCTGAAGTTATAAGTCTTGTTCATAGCTTTGTGGCAAGTTTACATTAAAAATCAAAAATTTGAAAAATTTAAACCAGTTCTATAGTTTAAACTATAGAATATAAAAAATTTTACATTAAATTTTTCAAATTTGAATGAACGTGCATAGAGATATTTTATTTAAAAATAATCTTCTTATATTCCCTCAACCAATTAGGTGACGCCACTTGTCTTATCGGCATTGGCTCTGATCTGTACTAATGCCACATGTCATAGTTGGATTGGCCATTGGATGACTAGGTAGGACCCACCTCATATACAACCAGATTCTTCAAATTTTTTGACAAGTCACCAAGTCGCTTGCCAGAATTTCTCAACTTTTTTGGTGTCAACTTGGCGACCACCAAATTTTGACAAGATTTTCCAACCATATCACTTATCCACATCGACACCACCTCAGTGCCACATCATAGCCAGCTTATTGCACCATGTCATCATCTCTATCCCACCATACTAACTATTGTGCATCTTTCCTTTAGCGAGATAGTGATGATCATCGGATCGTCCATGTGGCACCATCTCCTTCCATCTCCATTTTGCATGCCACATCATTGCTTGGTCACCACATGTCATTTACTAGTTCACTGACTACATCTTGAATGGGACCCATGCTACTTTACTCACCCTTTGCCAGATTTTAAAGTTTTTTGGCTAGTCGCTACCTCACTAGCCAGAAATCTTTGGATTTTTTGGCTAGCGACATAGTGACTAGCCGGATTTTCTCTTTTCTAGCACCTGCTCTCCATCTATTAACATCATCATTCTCTATGCATTTCCATTCAAAATCATGCCCAATGTCACACTGACATCACATCCAACTAGCATTCACGTATAGGTTAGCTACGGGGTCCACCAGCACACACTTGCCTTCTCAAAAGGCATTGTCTCAAAGACAACCAAGGATATAAGTTCAATATTATTTAAACATTAGAAATGCTCTTTGTTTTATCAATGTGGGATATATATTTATTATCTTGCCCTGTTCATCCCTAAACTCCATTTTGACTGCGCTTAATCTCCAGCTCCTCTCTTCCTTTAGGCTGGTGGTTTCTCTCCTTGGGTGTGGACGTTACCTAATCATGGAGCTAGCATGGAGCTTCTTTCATTTCATTAGCGTGGCTTTACTTTTGAATGTGGGCTCATTTCTATCGACTGGTGCCATATCTCCATATTGCGTGAGCTACATCTTTTCACATGTGAATACTCACTACATTGATTGTGTATTTACTTCAATTCCAATTTGAGGCTCTGTTGTTATGAGCCATGCTTTTCCTTTTGCAACATGGGTTTCTTTTTTCACACATGGAATCTATCTTCTAAGCCTGTGTGGGATTTAGCGGACTCCCCTGCTCTTCAAAAGCAGAGCTCATCCTTTAATCATGCGAGTTTTTATTGCATTCGGTTCCTTCATCATGTGCAAGTTCTTCCTCATTTAATATGGTGTGGAGTGGCTTTCTACTCTGTCGACACCACTGAAATATCCAAGAAATTAGATAACATGTTCCAATAAATCTAGTGTTTAGATGTGTCTTAAAAAGGATCCATTCATTCACATGGATCAAATTGTGAGCTTCCTATTCACAATCTTCAGTATCAACATCGTTGTCTTGCATATACTTATCCTTCACAGATGCGCTCTTGGACTTCTCAATTTCGATCATAGCCAATGTTTATCTTTAAGATAATTATGAAATGTTTTCTGGTTACATCTTTTATGGATTCATATCTTTGATGCCTCTACCCCTTTGGCTGCAGCTTGCCATCTTTTTCATATATTTTTCAAGAATTGATAACACAAATTTCTTCTCTTCCCCACTTGAGCAGATGTACCCTTGGTAATGCTTTCACTTTGCTCAATTCTTTGTATTTGGGCTGGGGCTTGAGTGGCTTTAGGCATTGGAGGAATCCAAATGATGACCCTTTGCTTTCTCACATGTACCCAAGAAGCTTGATGAATATAAAACATTATTTCAAATTTCAAGCTTTTTCCTATATTGAGATAAGAAAGAGATTTTCTCTCCTATCCAATCAAGCACACATTGCAAGCTTTTGCCAAAGAAAACATCATGAGACTTAGTGATATTCTAATCTCTCAATATTTTCCTACCAATTTATGTATGACTTGAGAAAGGCTTTTTTTTTCAATCTTTGACCTGTGGTGCCAAACTTTAAGAATAAAACACTTGATGTCCCAATCCAAGTCCAAATATTTCTTGCGTAAAACTATGGCGAATGAATTTAGAATGTGCTTTTATAATGATACTTTGGCAGCAACACTAGAGAAGTAGCTCGAAAGACTGCACTTGCATCCTAATAAATTTATCTCAAGATTTTGTCGTAGGTGCCAACATATCCATTCGCTTTGTTAGCCTATCCAAAGACTACTCATTGTTCCAACACTTAATTCTTTTAGGCAATCTTTCATCAAAACACTTTCTATTTCTCTCTTGCATCTTTGACTCGGCCTCTTTTGTATCCATTGATCCTGGGCCTTTTGATAAATATTTTCATTCTAATTTGTCTTGAAATTATGCCCTCATATCAAAGTACCCTCACCTTTAAACACCATATTAGTCTAATAGGATTAGTCGAGCCCCAAAGTGGGCTGAGCTAAAAGAATTTTCATTTTTGAACAACTGATATGCAAAATTGATCTGTAGAACATCTGATACCAATTTGATGAAGAATCAATCAGTTCGCATCACTTTTTCAATTTTAAAAAAAACTCAATTCACCTCTTTCTACAATTTCTCAATTTAGTGCCAGAAGGTCCTTTGACTGGCCTTAAAAATTGACCCGAACACCTGATTGGGCTCTGAAATCTAGCACACTAACTCTTTGTTCAGCACACTCCTACCATGTTGAATCTGGTCTCATGAAAAATTCAAGGTCAAAAGATATTGACCGTCAAAATCACCCTTTCAGAATCACCTGCAAGAAAACAAGTCAAAAAATAATAAATCGGGTTTGGAATTGGCTTTGAAAATTGGGCAAACTGACACATGGGAGCACGAAAATTGAGGCATTAATTCTCTATCACAAGGAGAGTATAAATTTGGGATTTGGGCTCATGATGAATAATAGGGCACAAATGGCGAGCGGTCAAAGTAGGCTACTTGGATTTTGCAAATTTAAACAATGGCAGGAAATTGATTTTTACAAATGGAATTGACCTAGAAAAGTGTGCAAATGGATTTTTCATGACTTAAACACTTACACACTTGGAGTATTTTTAGTGGTACAATTCATTTGACTTGACCTTTCACAGATCAGGAGAAATGATGTCATGAACAGGGCTACTAATCAATCTGCAAATAATGACACCAGTAAAAAGATAGAAATTCCATTTAGAATCGTGTTTGAAAATTGATCAAACAGATTCTTCATGATCTCAAAATTGGAACATATAAAGTGTCTGACCCCTGAAACATAATGGAGAAAGAATTTCTTCATTTGGGTCAACTGGGTCAAAGATATCATTGGTCGAATAGGGCTTACTAGAATTGTGAACTACATAAATGCACAAAATAGTAAATGACCAACTTTGAGGGATTCAAAACCTAGTCAAACAGACTTGAAACAACTCAAAATTTGAAACATAGGCTCTCAGGTATGGATACTAGATACTCCCAAAGTGGCGAGTCATGAAACATTTTTGGGTCTGAGATATTCAATGACAAACATGCCCTCCTATCATTGTTTGACACAGGTGAAAATGCAGATTTGACAACTAAAAATGAGACTTCACAAAATGGCTCAAAATGATGATTTAACTTCACGAAACAAGTAGACACGCTGAACAGAAGGTGTTAGAAACATTAAACACCTCTTGGGGCTCGAAAGTATAGTCAGGTACAAAGGCATTTAAAAGCATTTATAGGGCTCAATTTTCTCAACAGTGCTCAAAATTCGGGCTACAATTTTGAGTGCCAACAATTTACTTCACAATTTTCATAATAGAGTTCTAGCATCAAAACCATAAACCACTATGGTATAAAAACATAACTACATGAAGATCCACCTCTGCAATGAACATATTGTTGACCAATGTTGACCAATAGGAATCCTTTGGAACTCCTCTCTTGAAAAGCTAATCAAGGATCAACTCCAAGGTTCTAGGCGATATTGTGACCTACTGAAATCTTCTCAATTGAAGACAAATGTGTATGTTCACGAGGAGCCCTTTTCTGGTTCTGACCAATTTCAAATAATTTGTTTGATTTATTGTTGTTTGAAAAAGTAACCATAAAAGAGATTTATTTTTACTATTTTCTATTTTATGATGAATGCAATTTATCAATGAAACTATATGAATTCCTATTTCAACCAAGTGTTAGAAAATAAAATAACAAAGATAAGGTAATAAGAGATTTTAAAAAATAACTTGAAAGGGAAATTCCTAATAGACATAAACCATGTGGTAACAAAACATTTGTGAATTAAATCATAAAATATTGGGTAGGAACTCAATGAAATAAGGAGTAATGCTTCCTCAATTCCACTGATGCAATCGTTGATGGGAAGTCAATAATAATCAAAAGATGTTTCATGTTTCATCAAATTGCAAGATCGCAGAAAGTGCTCTCATGTGAAATAAGACGCTATGCAAGAACAATAGGTGATCTTTTCTCCAATTCATTATGTCAGTAGAATTCATTAACATGTGACAAACACCAGAACTAAAAGGTCACACAATCATAGCAATGTAGTAAAACCATTTGCTCCATTATTATTCATGAACATGCATTCACAAAAATAACACACTTTGGAAAGGATAACTACACTCGGAATGAGAGCACCAATAGCACATATTATTGCATCAGAATAAAAACCTAGAGTACATATTACATCCATGTATTTATAAGAAATCATCTCCTCCCTTTTTGTTAGAAGTGAGACTTCTTAAGATGCAAACACATGCTAAAAACCAATACAACAAATCTAATTATATACAAACTAACTCTGTAAATGGTGCTAAGTAGTTTTCCACCCCAGTTTATATTTATTAATGGGTGCATGAGCCTTTACATGACAAAAAAAAGAATTAAATAATGAGAAGAATGCAACTGCAAGATAATCTAGGAGTCTTTGGAAGCTCTAAAAATGGAAGCTCGGCCTTCTCTAGGAATTTTTTGGATTTTAACTATTGTTAAAATGTGTTTTTGGTACATGGAATGCTCTAAAGTAGGAAGTGGCAGTTAACTATTAGCGCACTATATCTTACTCAAAATTGTTGGTGCAACTAAGTGAAAAGTCCACCTACGCACCTTGGTGATAGGTTCCAAAATCCAAAATTCTTCTAAGTGTCAAAACTAAATATCCAACATTTGGTTTTTCTTACCCTTTATACCAAAATGATGTTTGGATGTTTTCTTTTAAATGTCTCTATTATTTTTTCCACTTCAATAGCCTCTAAAAAAATCCAAAATTTTGTATTTATCCTTTACTGATTGTCAACAATTACTAACTTCAATCCGAGTTGTCACAAAATCTTCAAGCTTTTTATCCATCTCCAACAATACCTCTTCACTCTTGAATGCTTTTCTTATGTCTTCATCTGATGAAGCATCCTCAAATGTTCCCTATAATTGTAGGACCACTGATTGTGTTGCAATAAGCTTGGTCTTAGCCTCATCTTCAAAAATCTAAAGGCAAGTTGTATTTTAGTACCTTTCCACTTCTAAAAATTTCTCTTGGGTCTGATCCCTAAGTCTTTGGATCTCTGTGTAATCCTTCCATTAATTTATTGTTGGTTGATATCTTTTCAATCTAGTCATCGAGCTTGTCTAGCTCCTCAGTAGTATATAATTCCATCAACATTTGATACCTTTGACCTTTGATTGATTTTAGAGCCTCTAGGTAATTTTCCCAAGTATGAACTTTATCCCTTAGCAAAAAATATTGGTTCACTAAAAAAACCAACTTGTTGGCTCATAAGTAGATGTGGTGCAATAGGTTCAAATTACCCTGTATTATTTGCACACCTTTCTTTTCAAAATTGTCACACCATTGCTGACATGATTCCAAAAATAGATCTAACTATGTCACCCTATTTCTCTTCTCTCTAATGCTCTTCCAAGATTGATCTCTAGATTTTCTAGGTCAATTGGGACCACAACTTCATGCAGATAGCCTCTTAATAGCTCATTTTTCTTTTATAGTGTTATCAACTCGAACTCATCCCAATCCATATGCATGAACACCTCTTTCATACCTATGGTGGTCATCACTTTGGTTGTGTCTACCACTGTTCTTCCCAACATGACCTCCTTGATTTGGTAGTCTTTAGGAGTCACTTTTTCAATGTCAACATGGAGAGGAGGAATGTCTATATGTGTAAGAAAGTCCTAATCTTGGTTCTTCATTAGAAAGGCCAGTGTTTGTGCATCACTTGTAGGTGGCTCAAGCTTCTTGATTGATTTTACTAATTCCTTCATTCCCTCCTTGGCTTTAGGTCTAGTTGCCTCTTTTGGCAAAACATAACCTCCCTATTCGGCCATGTCAATGTGGTGCCCATGGGAGACATGTACTTGGCTAAAGAGGTTGGTTGTATTGCAAGCTCCTTTCCATTATCAATCCTCTCTAGAGTCTTCTCCTATCAAGAAAGATCTTTAGTTTGAATCTCTATATTTGGTTGTGCTAAGGTCCTATCCTCTATATCTTGAGCAATTTGTTGAGGCTCTTCAAGTATTTTCCCTTCCTTTGATACTTCATCGACATGCAAATGTTGGGGCTCCCCTTCCTTGATCACTTTTTCTTCTTCTTGTGTAGGCTCAGGAAGTGGTATTATTGAACCTTTATCCAAAAAATTCAAATCTTGAGATGATGGTGGTGGATTGTCCAGAGGTCCTTGAGGTAGTGGTGGAAATTGATTCTAGTCATCTCCTAAGGGTTCACTCACGGGAGTATCTCCTATTTTCTCTCCCACCATCTTAGTGCCCACTAGCATGAAGTCAAAGTTAGAGAGGTCAAAGATGTCAATTTATTGCCCTTCCATATCATCTATCCATTTTTATTGGTCATCTTCTAATGTCAATATGTAAATAGGCTCACTTGGAGCAAATGGAGGTCCCACTGTGGAGCTTCTTCACCTCTCTTCCTTTTTGGCCCTAGCCAAGTGAGTCTTTTAGCTTAAGGGGATAATTCAATTTTCTCTACTTTTTTATCATCCTCTACTCTCGGGATGGTCTCAGGAACTTGTGGTGATAGAGTTTTTTTTCTTCTTTAGTCTCCTTTATGTCCCTGCCACAATTGATTTAGTTCTTACCTTCTTTGGAGTAGAGGGGTAGGCTTCTTCCTCTACTCTTCTACCTATTCTTCCTCTGGATTTTCTATCTATGGAGGTGCTTGTGGTTCCTAGGATGGCTCTTGTGTAGGCACAGCTTGAAGCTCAACTTGTTGAGGTTGCACCTGGCCTTGCTACTCTTGAGCTTGATTTGTTTTCTCCCTTGCCGTAGAAGGTACTCTTTTACTCTTATTGGTTCCCTGATTAGCCCTGAAGTACTCAACCTCCCTCTAATGTTGGTGTACCATTTTTGGCCTTACTGGGGATTAAGCAGGGAAGGTTGGCACTGTGACTAACACACCTTTTCCTTTGATTAGCTTTGATGTGGATTGCAAGGGAATAGCCTAAGGAATTGGATCCATTCTAGAATGTTTCTTGATTTATTCCTTTTTCAATTGGACTATATGCTTAGCCAAATGATTTATATTTGCATTCTCATCTTTCCCTATTTTTGCATTCATTATTGGCTAGTCATAGATCTTGTCCCTGTTGTATAAAGGATCCATGATATCTTGGGTATCCTTTTTCACAGCCTTTAGAGGGATATTAATCTTCATTCAATGATCTTCTAATGCATCCTCATGTATGAACTCTTTTGCTACCAAGTGTTGCACCATCCTAATATTGTCAAACTAGGGGTGAGAGGAGTTGTACTCTTCCAAGGGATATTGATCCCACTCAAAATTGAACGTTATAATATTTTTTGGAATTCTTCAGAATATTTGAGAGGGGGGTGAATTAGTTATCCAAGGTCCAAATGTACAAATAAAACTTTTTAGTTCTTAATAGAATCAAATCCATAAAACCATATCATGTGTGCATCCATTAGAATATCCAATACCTTTACTTAGTAGGTCATTGTCCTAGGTCAAATTAACTTTGCAAAAATGTAAGCATGAAACACCACAAACTCATTCACACAATTTGACATAATGATTTTATGTGGAAACCTAATTTGGGTAAAAACAGTAGTAACATGCTCCCAATTTTCATTATTCTAAAGTGATGCCATGTTAAAGGTTACAATACACACTGTTAAATATGACTTGGTTAAAGGATTTCAATCATCCTATTAGGAGTAAGCCTTGTTAGAGGACTTTAGAACATTCCAATGGAATGTCACCTAGTTAAATAATTTACAAATGACTATTAGGTCAACCTTAATCCAAAGGATTTATCCAGATTGATATAGTCATTAGAAAGTAATAGCAGGACTCGATTTGATAATAAAATACAACTCACTTGTAGATTAAATATCTCTAGTTTAGTTCTTCATTCTACTTGGCATTCATACTCTTCATCTCTAACAACTTGTTCACCCTTCAAACATTCAACCTCTTAAGCCTTCTTTCTTTGTATGCCAATTACAGTTTCTTCTATTTGGTCACCATATGAAGTAACACCCTAGACTTCTTGTCTTCCTTAGGTTCTCACACATGGCAACCTTTTCTTCTAGGCCTACTACCTCTATAAATAAATAATTTAGGTCTTTTGTCATTTAACCAAAACCATCCATTTTAGGGTTAGGTAAGATTTAATGAATCTACCCACTTTTTGATTTTAGTCTCTTCTAGAAATTTCTTCTATAATCCTCTTTTAATTCACCTCAAAATGGTTTATCTTGAATTTTGTGTCACCAGCTCATCATACTTATCTTCCACACACTTTACATAGTTCAAGAAATCAAATTAGTTGGCCTAGATTTGTCAAATATTTGATTTAACACTTTTTTCTATCACTCAACATCCACACTATTCACTTGGCAATAACAGTCTTTTGATGCTTAGCCAACACTAGGTTTCTCAGCATTAACTAAGTCTTCTTAGCTCAATCACCACTATTATTTCCCTGATGCTCAAAACTAACTAAATTTTACTTACGCTTGACACTTACTAACTTTTTGATATTTGAGACTTATTGAATTCTTCTTGGTCTTAAATAAGTAGACACTTGTAGACACTTTTTTATCAAAACACTTATTCTTGGTTTAGCTTAAGTAACTATTTACTTTATCCTTAAGTAGATCAACAATACATATATCATCAATGTCTTACTTGGTCGTAGTGCTCCTTTTATACACTAAATAACTCAACCTTTCTCTAGGTACTCTTGTTATCTTATCTTTTCAAATCCTCTTCATCAATCAAAAAATGATAGCATTCATACCAAAAAGTAGTTATATCACCAGTAAGTAGCAAGTTTGACATCATTGACAAAATAATGATTATTCCATGATAGGTTCTACACTTCAAAAAATCTCTTTTCAATAATATCTTTCTTTTGTTTCACCTCAAAAGCACCAATTCTGATGGGCTAGACACATGTCTTCTTATGCTATCTTCTCACTCTGTCGTATGTAGAAGTGAGTTGTTGTGCAATCTCCAGTAGGATTAGCCTATTAGATGGGTATCTTGGGAGCTTATTTGGGCACAATACAATACCAGCTACCCTAAGATAGTTGAATGTTTTAAACTAAATGTAGTAAGTGCCAATCTCTGTGGTGTTGGTTGCTTCTTCTACTAACATTCTTTTGGCATGATCACCCTCTATGAAATTGATGATTGCAAAGATGAATTTGTCATTCACCACCCTATATTTCACACTTTGTAGTGGGAGCTTCTTCACCAATTGTGGATATACCACATAGGTCCAATCATTAGCATCTTACATGCTCCCCTTCTTGTAAAGGCCTGGGTAGTTTGTGGTTCTAGCCACTAGTAAGTACACCAGATTTGATGGCATATAGAATCATGGATTAACTTTGATGGAAACAAGTTTCTCATCCAAGTTGTCACTCAGGATGGTAGCCCAATCAATTGGCATATTTTTTGTTTTGATGGTTTTAATAAAATGGATCATCCATATATGAAGGTGTCTTATTGTAGGAAGTCCCATAACTCTGCTCAAAAGCACAATTGCATGCCCGATGTCATCCTTCATATGCCCCCTTGTCATATCAACTTTACTAACTTTGTGGCCCATTGGTATTTGGTCAATTGGGAAAGAGGATTGAACTATTTCTTTGGCCTCTTTTTCATTTTCTTGATACCACCTCTCTACTCTATCATATGTTATCTTCAAATATTGATCCACTCTTGGAAGGTGGAATACCTTCTCAATGTTCCTAGGTTAGAGGTCTGAGACTATCTCTCCTATGACACTCTTAACAGTGTTCTCTTTGGTCACATAATGTTTTGCAAGGTTTGTAATGAGTTTTGAGGGTTGGATTGATGTTGGATGTGATGTCACATTGACAAGGCCTAACTGGGTGAGTGTTGACACCATTGCATATCTTTTCTTTAGGTTTGTTAAATATTGTGAGGAATGTGTTCTAGTCTATATGCCTGAGTTCTATGTCTCTAATCTTAGCATGTCCATCTTGAAACCTAGATTTCCTTGGTGCCCCTTGGTACTTGAATGCTACTAGTTTTGGACCTACTGTTATGCCATTGAAGAGGATGATAAGGCCATCTTATTTACACAAGAGAAAGACAAACATTAGTCAGAAAGATTAAAAAAACTAGCCATAATTCTCCTTAAAATATATCAAAATCAAGTAAAATAAGTCAAAAAAAGATCCAATCCCCCAAAATTCCCTACTATGCACTTCAATGCACCTAGTGCACCCTTATAGGTGTGCAAGTGTGCAAGTATGTTGTTTAAGCACTTGAATGGCTTATGTGCATAGTTGCACACTTGCCCATCTAGGTAAGGTGCACACATGCACATGCACAATGGGATATGCAATGGGGGGACTTAGGTTTTTGTCTTGTTGTCACAAAGGTGTGCACATGTGCACCTTGTAGAGGTGTGCATGCGTGCACCTTTGATGCATTATTTTTTTCCTTTTTTTCTTAAGTGTTTTGTTTTGATGTTTTAGGTCTTTGTGTTGGAAGGTGCACACATGCACACCTTGTGGAGGTGCACATGTGTGCACCTTCATAAGAGGATGTTGACTTGGTTAACTTGTCTATGTAGGATGGGGAGTGGAGCTACATGGGAGTACACTCATAGAGGGTGTAGAGGTGTGGACAATAGGGGAGTGAAGAGAAAGTGAGAGGGAGAAGGGGGCTTAGGGTCTAGTCTTATATAGACCCCAGGCCTAGTGTGCATCTCCATGGGAGCACATCTTTGTAGGTGTGCACCCTTTAGAGGTGCACACATGCACAAGTGTGCATGTGTGCATCTCTAGAAGGAGATACAGTGCACACTTGTGCACTGAGAACACATGCATATGTACGAATGTGTGCAAGTGCACTAGTACACACTTAAAGCACTCCAATCTCATTCCCCAGGACTTCCCCAGTTAGATACTAGGACTTGACCTAGACTCCTAGGGGAGTCCAAAAGTGATCGAGGCTTCAGACTAGGAGCTTGGTATGCAAAAATTTACTAAGGGGTCCCCATTTCTATGAGAAATGGGGTGTACATTGTGATACCACAAAAAATAGCCCCAAGAAAAGGGAAGAAATGATAAAGGCATGTCTTCATCAACAAGAATTCTTCTAACATGTGTCAAATGACAACTAAATTTTGGACACTTTAAGTAGATTTTAAGTCCCATGATAGTCAAAACTTTAGAATCATAAATCTTCAAGATCATTGTGTGCTTAGTGTATTTATTTCCTTCAACTTCTCAAGGTCTAGTCTATCATGAGTATCTAGCGACTTGGGAAAAATCTTTGGCTCCACTGGTCCATTCATCAAGAATCCTCATAAACCTTTTTATCGATCACTATCTAACTAGATGAGAGAATCTATTTTGAGGGCTCTTGACAAGTAATCAATTCTTTATTTTAGGTCCTTGGTAACCTCTTTTGATTTTCTTTGTGGATCTCAAAGGTTTTCATTTGATTCTTCCTTGAAGCTTTTGTATATTTGGTGTATAGTCATTTTGGAGTGCATATCCCTTTTGTTTAATTACCTTTTAGGATCTTTTGGAATCTTCAAATTTAACACCATCTATAATTCTTTTATTTATTTTGTACTTTAACAATGCTTAGACTGTGTGGCCAAGGCATTGGTGTCTTTCCTTAGATTTCTTTTTCAATTTGATAACCCTTGCATTCCTCTTTTATTGAACTCTTGGGAAACTCTCATGCCAGATAGTGATCTTAGCAGTTCATTAAAGAGACCCTTTGTCTGGATTAGAAAGTTTAGATAATCCCTTACTATTGTCAACCTAGATTTAAAAATCACCAAGATAGTCAATCATTAAAGTTCATAAAGTGTTGAGAGATATCGATCTGCAACTTTGATTTTAAGACTAAAGGTCATTTACAACTACAAGCCATATCTATTTTTTAGTTGGTACACGAAACAAAATCATTTAAATGATTTGACAAAGAAATACCTCTTCCCTAAATTTGAAACCAAAAAGAGTGATCTAGATTGACAAGAAGTGACAGACACAAATTTTAACACAAAAACACAACTTAAATCAACACACAACTAAAAGTAAACCACTTGTAGAAAGTAAATTTTTTTTTTTTTTAAATTTCTTTTTAATTTTTATTTTTTTTCTAAAATGTTTTCCACTTCTAGGCCTCGAAGTAATGTTTTAGAAAGTGGTCATTGGCTCACAATGGGACCAATTCCCCTTGTACACAATTTATCATAAAAGTATTTTCTCCCAAAATCTCCACAATTTGATAAGGTCCAATCCACAAGCATAACTTAGTGTGACTACCCAACTTTTCTTTCACCTTGTCCCAAAGGAGAACAAGGTTAGAAATTCTAAAAGATTTGATTGTGCCCACTTGTCAAACCATCATTTGATGAGAGCTTGATGTTTCACCATATGCCCTAAAGTGGTTGTCCTTTTCTCATCCAATTCCAAGAGTTTCATTAATCTAATATGAACTCTATCAACATCCTCAGCATACCTCCTCATGAATTTAAAAACTGGAATCTTGAGATTGAGTGGGAATACCAATTCCTATCCATAGGCGAGTAGATATGGAGATTTCCCCAAAGCATTTTTAATCCTAACCTTATCCGTCCATAATGCATATTTTAGCTGAGTGTGCCAATCTTTTTGGTTTTCCTGTAGCAATTTCTTTATCACTATGATCAAGCTCTTATTGGTGGACTCCACCACACCATTCCCTTGGGAATAGTAATTATATGAGAACTTGATTATGACCTGATTGTCTAATGCACATTGAGTAACAAAAATTGATGCAAAAGATGACACATTATCGCATACAAGAAAGAACAAAAAACCAAACCTTGTGACAATGTGTTCTTCCAAGAAATTAGTAACCACTTTTATTGTGAAATTTTGATAAGTTTCATGTTCTATTCAGTGCATGAAATAGTTTGTAGCTATGAAGATGATGGTGGGTTTATTGGTCCTATAAAATCCAACCCCCACTTGGCAAAAGGGTGTACCTCAAACACTAGTTGTAGTGGCATAGCTAGATGTCTCTTTTTGTTTACACTTGTCTGACAAATATGGAAATAATGTATATGTTAAAATGTATCCTTGAAGATGGTAGGCCAAAAGTAACCTGATCTTAAAATCATGTGGGTTATAGCCTCTATTGATCTGTGTCCTATGTCATACTTATCACAAAAATGTTCCAAAAATTATTTTGCTTCTTCACATTCCAAACACTTCAAATAAACTCCATCATAGTTTCTTTTATAAATTTTCTATCTTGAAGTATATAGGATTCACATTTCATCTTGAGTCCTTCATGTTGAGAACTATTCATCTAGTTAGGGTATTGATTCTGCAAAAGATAATAGATAATAACTTGATACCATATATCTGTGATTATTCCTTGATCAATATCCACTTGAGACACTATGATCTTTTGTTGATTTTCGGTGTTGATTTCATTGTCATTACTGATCTCATTATCAACTACCATCTTAGTTAAAGTCCTTGTCCTCTCACTAGCTTCATTGGTTGAATCTCTAAATTGAACTCTTGTAATATAGCCATCCATTTTCCTTGTCTTCCACCTAACTCATTCTACCTTAGTAATGTTTTGATAGTAGGATCTAGCACAATTGCATATATCTTGCTCTTGAGTATGTAATGACAAAATTTCTTGACTGTCTTTATTAGAGAGAAGGATTACTTGTCAAGATAGGAATAGTTTAATTCAACATTCTTTAGTGAAAAACTCGTGAATGCAATAGGTCTTTAATCCTTATTGTCTTTCTTTTGAATGAGAATCCCATTCAATTTTTTCTCCCTTTTTCAACAATTCATTAAGAGGGCATAGTATCTTAGCAAATCCACTAATGAATTTACACACAAAATTGATCTTCTCAAAAAAAGATTTCAGCTCTTTATGACTATGAGGAGGTGACATATTAAGAATCACTTCTATCCTTTTAGGATCAATGGATATCCCAACTTCATAAATAATATTCATCTATTGAGAAGCTTTCCTTTTGTGACCTGGAATGAACACTTCTTGGGATTAAGTGATATATCGTACCTTCAACATCGATTGAATACTTGTTTCAAATCAGTAATATGAGTACTCCAATCTTTTGAAAAGATGATTAAGTCATCCATATAGATAACTATACATTTTTTTATCAACTCTTTGAATGCTTTTTTTATTTCTCTTTGGAATGTGGCTCTTGCATTGATCAATCCAAAAGGCATCCTTCAGTATGCAAGGATTCCCTATTTTGTTGCAAATTTAGTCTTCAACCGATCTTCTTCATCTACCATTACCTAGTTGTATCCAAAATATCCATCTAGAAAAGACATCATTTTAGACTCGTTCACAATTTACAATACTTCAACACGTGAGGGAAAAGGATAGTTATCCTTCTAGGAAGCTAGGTCCAAATTGTAAAAATTCACACAAAGGAGAATTTCTCTAGTCTTTTTCCTTACCTAAACCAAGTTAGAAAACCATGTAGAATGTCAAATTGGGAAGATAATTTTAGCATCAAGTAACTTTTGGACTTCTTTCATTATCAAAGGCTCAATTATGGGATTCACTGGTCTCTATCTTTGATGAAAAGGTTTGGCATCAGGATTCAACAAAATGTAATAAGTGATGATTTTAGGATCGTATGTCCTAAGTTCTTCATAAATTCACGCTATGGCATCTTTGTATTTGAAGCATACTTTCTCATTCTTGAGGGTTACATACCTTTCTAATTCTCACCATCTTAGGATCTTCTTTCGTATGCAGATTATATGAATGACATTCTTCAATCCCCTTTTCTTCAACAATTCTTTTACTATGTATTGATTCATCATAATCGAAGGTACATTCCTACTCTACCATCCCCTTAGGAATAGTATTGGTCTTCAAATTTATAATGCCATCTTCAACCTCTAGCTCATCATCTTGAGGTTTATCATCAAGAGTATCATCAGTCTCATTTCCTTTGAAAAGGAGCTTGCACATAATGAACTTGAGAATATGTTGGTCATCTTGGAAGAGTTGAAAGTTCATAAAGTTGTCTAAAATAGATGGGGCAGCAACCAATTCAAATGAAAACCTCTTTAGTCTGGTTCTTTCAATGGGTTGCAATGCACTTTCTAAAATGGAAAGGGCATTGGATACCATGTTCTTCTTTCTCAAAATGGATCTTATGTTCAAGGCCTCAAAATTTTCCAATAAGTCCCAAACTCTTTTTCGGTATGCAAGTAATCCTCTACCATTGCAAGAATAAATTTATTTCACCAATCTAATGACCAACTAAGATTATCCATCAATTATGAGAGCTTTGGTGTCTTTCTCTAATATGAAAAGAAGTACATTAATCAAGGCTTCATGATTTATAACATTGTGAGTACATCTAAATTATAAGAGATATGTTGCATAAAAAGTCCTACCTTTGGGATTAATTAATTCAATACCTGCACAAGCTCCTAATTTTCATTTAGAGCCATCAAACCTGAGTGTCCAAATTGGTTATTCTTTGGGCTTTCTAGATGTGTTTATTTGTTCAAATATTTTCTTTCACTTGAACTTTGAAGGATTGTTTCTTTAGGATTCATTGTAATCTTTCATGTGGTAGACTTGGCAAGTTTCTATTACTTACCTTTGATATTAGGACTTCCTATTTTTCTTGTTGATTTTGAATATCCCCAATTAATTCTATGATTTTATCAATTTGTGGTTTAGGATGAACAACCACCGAGGTCTAGCCTTGACCTTTTACAAAATTTCTTCTCCTTAGTACTTTGATCATCCCTGGTGGAGGACAAGATACACCCCCACCATCTAAAGAGAAGTCACTATATGACGCATTAAAATCTTTGGTTTCCTCTTCAATTTTTTCACAACTTTAGATATGTATGTGGAACTTGATATTTCCTCTTGTATCTGTTAGCACAAATTTTGATGACACTACATTGGAAAGGGGGGGGGGGGGGGTATCCTAAGCATTGGAGAGTATTTACATGTTGCATTCATAACTTTGTTTGTCATTGATGTCATCATAGCAGTAAGTTTGTGAAGATTGAAAAAGTAGCAGACATATATCTTAGTTATATGGACAATATTTTGATTGGCTGGTGATGCATGTTCATGGACATGTTATATACAGTGTCATGATGTTAAGGTTCAATACATAGTACTTGAGTTGAAGATGTATGAAAGATACGCCTGATTTGTAGAGAGCAGTATAGAGATAGAGTACTTGAGAAGCAATTTATGATGTTTTCATTATATCATCTAACAAAGATATAATATGGAGATGCATGGTCAGCTAGTGACATAAGATAGTCTAATAATGATGTTAGCAAATGTGCAAGCCCTAGTATCACACATGTGAGAGGTTACATAGACTATGAGACTACAGTACTATTGGAATTATGAATTGATTAATTATCTTATAATAATTAATTGGGAAAGCCGCAAGGCTGACTCAAGGAATTATTTGAAGATATAGTATAAAGGAAAGATGTTTTTCTTTTTTGTAAAGTGTATCATAAGTGGTGATCAATGCATTAAGTGTGAAGTGTGAAAAGTAGCAAATTGTTTTCAGTAAATGTGAGTAAGCGATGCAAGGGATTATTGGATGTGAGATTTGTGATCTAGTTACAAGATCAGAAGGAGTAGAAGTCTAGTTGATAGGAAAGAGAAAGAGGAAGGAGCACTACTACACATTTTTAAATTTTTGCAAGGAATAATATAAAGATCATTTGGATAGTGGGTTCATTGGTCTTGGCTTGAAGTAGTTTGGATAGTGGGTCTATCTATCTTTCACAACTCCTAATAGGGTTGGAATCTCCTAACAGGGATTTAAAGTCTCCTAATAGGGACCAATATGTATTGAATGTTGTTATAGACTCCTAATAAGGTCCATCCTCTAAAAAGGAATATTTATATTAGTACAATCATCTCGTGGGTACCATCCCCACTAGGGTTTTCTCTTTGATCAAGAGTTTCCCTAGTTAACATATTTAGTGTTATTGTGTATGAGTATCTTTTTATGGTTTTTGATTATATTGCTCATATGGCTAAAGTTTAATAAGGTTGATAATTGTGATATTAGTTGGATAACTAATTCACTACCCCCCTCCCCCCCCCCCACCAAGTTATATTGGTGGATTGTATATTCTAACAATTGGTATCAAAGCATCAAGACCTTGAAGGAAATGCTTAATAGATTTGGAAAATCATGGCAAGAAGAGATAGTTCAAAGTCAGATAGAGGAAATTTTTTCTCTTAGAAGATGGAGATTCTTGGTGAGTTATTAGATATGGGTAATCATCTAAACATTGAGTTTCCTAATCTAGAATCCTTTTGTTGCATAAAAAAGAATAGAAGCTCAAGAAAATCCCTATCCAAAGAATACATAAAGATCTAAGAAGGAATTGATCTACTTATGAAAAGAGAGCTAGAAGGTATGAAAATTTTCATTTGTTGGACATGTAAAGAGCTTGGTCACTTTTCATCAAGACGTCCTATGTGAGAAAGAAAAACTAGAAAGAGTTCACTTTATGATGAACATAATAAGCCCAAAATGGTTAAGGAAGAGGAAGTAAAAGAAGAGCTAGCTTTGGTAACTATTATTGATGAAGATAATACTGGAATTGTTAGATAGAATGTAGAAGTTTTCTTTGAAACTAACATTGATTTGCAAAATCATGTACAAACTGATAAGCAAAGAGGAGAACAAAGATCTAAACCAAGAGATGAGATAAGAGTTGAGTTGACAACTCCTACCTCTAACACAAACATGACAAAGAATCACTCTCCAGAGAAGATAATTGGAAGAAAATACAAAGGTGCAATGACAAGAAATAGAGCTAATGAAGAATTGTGTCTGATTTCTCAAGTTGAACCTAATAGTGCAGATGAAGCATGTAAAGTGTTAGAAATAGATAATACTTTGGGGGGTGGGGGAGGGGGGTTGAATTAGTATTCTATAAACTTTTGCCCACAACTATATATTTTTACTTACTTTATAACATGCATATGAAAGTAAACCAACAATTTTGAATAGTAAATATAACCATACACATAGAGAACTCATAACACCATTATGTGGCCAAGGGAAAACCCTGGTGGGGATGATACCCACAAGATGGTTCACTAAACATTGGGATCCTTTTAAGGATATTGACCTTGTTAGGAGTCTATGTAATACATATAGTGTCTCGAGTCCCTATTAGGAGACTAGGCCTTGTTAGAAGCCTCAACCCTTTTAGAAGTTGGTAGAACAAGTACAATGTATGCAATGAGAGCCCACTACCCTAACATGCAATTATACAACTTAGATCTTCACAAGATAGGTATACATAAAATACTTGCTTTACTATTGTAACTCTCAATTGCTCTAATCATACACTAGATCTTACATCACATAAGGCTTGCATGATATTTTGCATCACATCTACAACACCTCACAACTTCTCCATAACTATGAAATATAAGATCTTTACTTATACCTTGCACATTTACAAAACTATGCTTAGTTGGCCTTCATGTGTTCACATGTTTGACATAATATAAAATAATGTCCATAAAGTTGACTCATCATAACTTAGTAAGTATTTCATAACCAAATTAATTCCTAGGGTCGCACAACTCTATTTATTGATATGCTCTATTACATACCTACACTAGTATTTTAATCATAACTTGCATTGTATTATTTGTATGCACTACACACTTAACCACATCATCATGATAGTGTCATGAAGCTTCCCTTAATTCTGCATAAGCTAACTCTTAATGAGTCATTCGTACTCTTAAGATTTGTTCTCTATAATACTACAAACTGTTTAACACTTAGACAATTTTCTATCTCTAAATGCATAAATGAAATGTTGAATACATGTTGTCATAAATGACAACTATGAAGACATCTATTTGACCATATTTCCAACAATCTCCCCCTTTGACATTGATGGCAATATTTGGAAAAAATGGCTAAGTCCCAAAATGAAGTCATACATATCAAAAAAAAGTAACTACAAAATTGCCTTCAAACCATAACAATTTTATTCATGTTTTGATGGATCATTAGATTCCTTATCACTCCTTTACATTGATAAATACATAATTTCCCCCTTACATCTATACAATTTTCTCTACATAATACTCCCCCTTTGACATCAATAACAAAGGTGTCAAGAACTATATCACAAAACTTGTTGCCTAGTGATGATCAGCTTGTCATTCTAGATATACAATCTACAAAATCAATCTTTAGCCTATCTATGTCCTTCCTCTAGTTGTCTTGGATTGTATCTGATATATTGATGAATGTGCAAAGTGCATAAGATGACACTTCTACTATGCTCAAGTCAGTATAGGAAAATTTGTCATAGGATGTCTTCACTACAACACATTCCTCCAACTACCTCTACAAAATGACAACTTTGGGTGTCAAATATTCTCTAAGAATAGAGAATCTCCTTAATACATTCTCCTTGTCAAACTCAATGTCTCTGATAGCATTGTGAATCTTCTCAATCTCAATTTCAAAATCTTCAATTCTGACCTCTGGTTGTTGCAATCTAGTATTGAGTATCTAAAGCTCACTCATATGGCCTTTGATCTTTGCATCAAAATTTGATAAGTAATTGTAAGAAATTATGCACTATCCATACAAGTTACCTTCATCTAAGCTCTTCCTTAGCTCCTTTATACATACATCTAAGGTTTTCATATCATTCCTAACATTTGTGCATACTATGTCAAATAGTGACGCATCATGCTTTGTCTGTACTTGTGTTCCTACTACTTCAACTAAAGTTGTGAACTCCTCATAAGAGGTCTTCACCAACACTTTTTCCTTCACCTACAAGTCTAGATTTTCTACAACTATGGAAACTTTCTTTTGCATCTACTCCAAGACTTTAGCAAGAGTCTTCTCCAAAGACTTTATAGATTTGTTTTTCTCAAACAATTTGTTCAAGGTGCCCATAAGCTCTTTCTAATCTTCATCATTAGATGGAATAGGTACAACTACTAATGTTCTAGTTGTTGATACTATTGAAGGTATAGTAGCCTTTATCTACTTTTCCTCTTCTTTCTTCTTTTCCTCTTCTTTCATCTTTCTTATTTTGTTCTTCTTCTTCTTTTTTATTCTCCTCTTCTTCTATCTTTTTCTTTTGTTCATACTCTCTTCTTTTCTTTTCCTCTATTTCTTTTGTTTTCTTTTCTTCTTCTTCTTGTTTCCTCTTCCTTCTTCTTCTTATCTTCTTCCTCATCATTTGAGCTGGTATAAGTAGTGATATTGTTGATATTGCCAACAATGTTTTCTCCTTATGCTACAAAAGGATTCTCTTTTGCATCCACAATTATGTGTGTACTATCCACTTGCATGGATTCAGTACCCATAACAATGTGAGGTGGTGAAAGTTCCTGATGTGTCCCCTCAACTTCTTCCTCATCACTCGAAGGTGTATTTTCCTGTACATACATTGGACTATTTGTCTTAGACTACACACTCACCTTAGGTATAGAGGACATATATTTTACTATAACCTTCTCTATCTCTTGCCTAACTTCCTCATAATTTCCTCCCATTAGAATAATTTCTCTTCTTTTATTCCTCGACAAGGGCTCAATACCCTTCAAAACACTTTCTAACTATTCTTTTGATCCAACATCCCATAACTTATTTATTGATGTCATCCTCATGTTTAGATCTTCTTCTAATACCCTTTTCTTCCTATTAACCAACTTATTGTATAGGTCTTCAAGATTCTTATTTTTTATGCTTTCAAACCTCTTATTTCTCAAATCATGTTTCTTATGATGGCATTCTCTAACTACCTCCTATCCATATTATTGTACATGCTATAAAAAAAAATTTAACTGAACAAAATTGTCATAATTTATAATCAGCATATTCAGATTTTGTACCTTTGGTTTCCATGCTTTCTTACCTATTGCTATCCTTGCTTCCTTGCATCTTATTCAATGGATTTATCTTCAACATTATCCTCTAAACTTTCAGAACTTCTTATCTACATAGTCTTTCTTCTCTTTCCAAACCCGCTAGTAGTTTTCTTGACCCTTTTCTTTGCTTGTGGTGTAAGTTCTTACTTAACCTTCACCAATATACCAAACTTTTTTTGCATAGTGTAAGGCCCCTTCCCTAGTACCCTATTATAAATCATAATAACACAAATATTATTAAAGCTAGGAAGAGTAAGGAGTTGAGATGTCATGTTTCTATCTCTTGTGTATTAGAATATGAATTGTATATTGTTACCATATGCCTTATGATAAAGTGATGGTAAGAAGGTTTTGGGATCTAATATGTCATGATTAATATTTTCCTTATCCATAATGAACTTGACATCTTATTGAGACTAACACATATATTTTAGTTATTGTTGTGCTAAGTATCCTCTTTGAAATCACATTAGGTTGATAAGCTAAGACCTATGGAATAAAGGCTCGAGGTGTCATAACTTAGAAACTATGTTGATAGGCTCATGATATTTTATGATCTATTAGGATAATTGAATTAGATGGTTATTAGAGAAAGATGAGTCAACACCCACTCTTATGATATTACTAATAGTCATAGATGAAATTTTTTATCAAACTTGGATAAGGGTCTATTGGAAATATTCAAGATATGATAGGTTACTGAGAGGGGAGGAGTTAATCAGTAACTTCAAAACTTTAAACAATTCAGCACTTTAACTATATATACTATTCACCATTCATTCATCTAATCTACTGCATATATGAGAGATCAAACATTCATAGCACATGTACATAGTGATTTGGTAACCCAGAAACCTTACAAATAGAAAGTAAAACTAGGGTGGGGATGATACCCACAAAACTTTGTTATTGCAGTATGAAGTTGGCCTATTAAGGCTTACATTGACCACTTCTGGTGATCTTCCCTATTAGGAGCACAAAGGATTGCTAGGTCCACCTTTTTAGAGGATTTACAAACATACACTGAAGTATGCACTATGTTAGGAGATTATACAAAGACTGTTAAGTCTACCCTGTTAAAGGATTTACAAAATTGATTCACCTGTTAGGATGAAATAGTGGATCTACTTACAACTTAATTTCTAATTAGATCCTTGAAATACACATCACCTCTTGTGACTGATGAATCTTTATTGCTCCTTGTAGACCTCGCTAAATACTCTGCTCTTCTATTGATTCGCTTTCCTTCTTCTCAAAGCATTACATGTCTATCTTGATACATCATACATACATTGTAAATGATATAATATATTACATATATACCATTCCAATAATTACAATTGCAAGGTCGGCAAAAACACAAGTGAACAAAATATTACTGAGTCAGCTAAACAATAGAAAACTCAGGTTCTTCAAGCTGACTTGGTAACCTTCTAATACTTGGCATCCACTGCATTACTCAATATCGTCATGCACTCAGTAGAATTGAAGGCTTGGTCCATACTAATCACACAATGTAGCTTGGAACTTGATAACCATTGGAGACTCGGTAGATATAGTATCACTCGGTAAAAACTGAATCCTTTGTTTACCTTGCTTTCACTCGGTAAACACTACACTTTAATTACTTGGTAAACATTGGACTTCCATCACTAAGTAAACACTATGAAGCTCGGTGAACACTGTATGCTCGGTAGATACTGTTGGGCTGCACACCCACTCGGTAGCTTCATGAATGCTCGGTATGAACTGGTTGACTGCACACTCACTCGGTAGCTTTAGGAATGCTTGATATGAACTACTTAAGTGATGAACCTACAAGGTAACCACTGAATGCTCGGTATACACTGTAGACTGAGTGATGAACTCAGTAATCATTTAGAATCGAGTAAGTGTTGTCACTAATGAAAAATACAATATAATGCCAACAGGGTCTACACAATAGAACTTGATATGATGTAATGTAATGAGTTAATTATTGTGAAAGTAGTATTAGGTGGATATGTTGATATTCACGATGATAGATTTTATTGCCAACAAAATGTAATGGAATTATTCTATGATTAATTTCTAAACTACGTGATTGTGCAAACATCTTGATTATCTGACATAATTGATAGACCTTATAATGTATTATCTCACAATGATAATAGAATATTGTTAGTAATAGTTATGATGTTTACATTTTGGTGATTTTGATCTAAGATATGTATTCGAAACTAATTTTCATGTGGGCTGATTTAGCAGTATAGATTCAACATTTCATCATTATGATAGGAAATGGATTATAATGTGGTTCAAAATGTTAGTTAGATCATTTGATTAGATAATTAATGCTAATATGAAGATTCTGATATTTTAACGTTTCAAATGATTTATATGAAAATAATTGGAAAATAAAAGTTGATTATGACAATTGAGAATGTTAACGTGAATTATTTAATATGAAATTTTTCATGCACCCATATGCATGCATTTTATATGATTTTTTCATTGGACTACTGATGTTCGAGTTTAGTGCGCAGGCAATGAAACCATGAAATTTAATTGGAGAAATAAGGTCCAAACTTCTGTGGACACAGTATAGCCAAGGCGAATCTTTGGAAGATTCAAAGCCTCATTGTGATGTGGTTAGTTTGTTAACGTGAGTTTGCATGCATGTAATAAATTTAAATTCATGAGTAAGTATGGACATGTCATTGTGATGTGTAATGTGTTTTAATGTGTCATTTGACACTAGTAATTATTTATGTGTTGATGACATGTCACCTAGGGTTTTGGTCATGGGTACACTTAAACTCAAAATAATTTCCTTCCAAAATATTTAAGCAAATCCACTTGGAGAAAGGATAGGATGGATCACCATCAAGGGAAAATTCGAATTCAAACTTGACAAGGATTTTAGAGGGTCAATAGGTGATCCTAAAATGCCTTTTTTTTTTTAAATAAGCTACCCATATGTTAGCATGACATGTTAGGGGCCTAAATTTGACCATTTAAGTGCTTAGCTAGACTAGGAGACCCCTTAACCAATGCATTCTTCCAACAATTCAAAATTTGAGTTTTCCCATGAGTTTATTGCCACCTTTCCACTTAGTCAAAATTAACATATTTGGTAGGGAAAAAGGTGTAAGAGATTGTGGCTTGATGTTTTTTCCAAAAAGAGATAGTAAGAGAGTCTTTTTAGTGGACTTGGACAAACTAGTGAGGTGTTCACCCACTCTCTAAGTTTAGAGACAATTAAGGTTTGGAAGGAGGAAGGACTAAGGAGAAGGGATCTCTACAAAAACTTTCATTTTTACCTTTAGCTTGGACCAAGGTTGGTGCCCATTCCATAACTCTTATTGCAATTTCTTAATGATTTTGTTCTTGTTCATATTGTGTGAAAATTCATGTCATGTGTTTGTGTTGAGATTGTTGGTATATTGTGGTGATGGATTTCTCTTGAAATTTTTCCCTTTTTTTTTGTGTATATGATTTTTAATGGGTGTAAAGGCTTCACTCGCCCTTGGGAATGGAAGAGATGCTTTGGGTGTAGGGGTTAGTTGGGCTTAACATTTGAGCTGAGAGATTTTCCTCTTGGAGAGGGTTTTGTTGTTCATGGAGTATGAGCTCCATTGAAGCCATATGCCTTGTTTGTTATTATGGAAGGTATAAGTGTATTGATGTGATGAGGATGATGTATTTTGATAGCCTTGAAGAGGCACTATGCAAATTGAAAATATATATGTGTATATGGATATGGAATTCTCCTCTTTGGAGAGCCCACCTTCACCCATTGTTTTTCATGATTCCAATGGTGAGTCATTGTGTTAAGCCTTGGAAGGGTGTTTATATGTGTTGTAATGATATGTTGTATGCATTTATGGTGCTTGAGTGTAACCTATTTGAGCCTTGTTTTCCCAGCTTGGTGGGTGGCTTCTTAGAAGCCTAGGATGGGAGATGAGCCTCCACGGTTCTAGATTTTGTGTTCTTTTTGCAGGTTTGTGAGGATAGGATCTATGAAGAAGTTAGGGTTTTGTCCCTTGGCATTGTTGGAGAATCAAGTTTTGTGTTGATGCATCCTGTATTTGAAGGAATCAATCTTTTCTATGTCATTTTGTAATGTGGTTTGATGGAAAAATCTCCATTGTAGTTTTTGTGTATTGTGAGAGGGATTTACATCCTATTGCATATTAATGTTACTGAGTAAGTTGAGATTGGATGTTATGCATATAAATAGCAATGTAGGAAAAGATGATATCATATTCATAGTTTTTTAAGAAGGAAAGAAATAGTTCGTGTGTAAAGGAATACCCATGGTTGTGAAGTTTAGGTTGAAGTCATGTAGTTGAGTTACTTCTCCTCATGCATATTTATGTGCCAATCAATAGTTAAACTTTATAGATTACTTATGTGAGAGAAAAATTATAATAGTTATTCAATTTAAACATAAGTGATTTCATTATTTTGATGCAATGGAAATAAAAGTTTCTATGCGAAAATAGTCATATGTATGCATGATAAATATTTTACTATGTTCAAGTTAATGAGCAATTCCATATATGAGGTTATTCATCATTTGGAAACATAGATTTGATTTTGTGCAAATGTATATCTGTGTTAGACTTTTGAAATGGTAAGTATTAATAATCTTATAGACTAGATGGATCCTATGGAATAATATCAAATTTATAATTAAAAAGAATGGAGAATCCAAATCATACCAGCATCGAATCTATAGTCATGATCTCCTAGATGAGAAGGGAGATAAATGCATAACACTCTTAGTCAAACCTTGTTGTAGATGCACTTTATTCTCCAAAAATTGTATGGGAGAGGGAATAATTTCCCTCCTAATTACAGACCATTAAAATATTCAAAAAGAATATGCCATAAAATCCCCACATAAAATATTGATGAATAAAATACCCAACCAAGAAACAAGACTTAAAATAACATTTAAAATGAGTAAACACAATGGATAATACATATTTATGTGCATCTTGGGCTTGAAAAATATGATATGCATAAGATAAATTATGGAGGAGTGGCCCCTTTGGGTTGGTGGTCAGCCCACCCCCATTGTACCATTCTCACACCCTATGCCATCAGCCCACACAAGGCCAAGTCAAGCACTAGGTTTCAACTCAATCCCACTTTGGAGAATGCTCCAACAATGGTCGTTACCAATGCCTTAGCCAAACCCTTCACCAATCACATAGTACAATATAGGAGTGATGCATGGCATTTAGAATTAGCATTGCATATGGGCATTGGGAGGATCGCTTGGGACACAGTGCTTGGTAAAAGAACTTGGGTGCTTGGGAATAGTGCTCTCACCATGTGCTCACGATGGGTTGGGAAAGGTAAGTGGAAATAAGGGAAAGGTAAAAAGGTGGGGTAGCAGGTTAGTTAGTTAGAAATTGTTAAAATGGTTAATGGGATTTATTCATTTGTTAACTAGTTAGTAGATAAAGTAAATACACTTTAGTTAGTAATTAAATTAATAAAGTAGTATAGTTTGGAGTAGTAATTATAAGTAAAATTAGTAGAATTGAAATTATGAAAGAAGTAAATTTAAATGGGATAATAGGAAGGGAGGTGCAGTTGATGGACATAAGTTAGTTAACTAAGTAATTGGTGTTAACTTATAGACTAGTTAGTATTTTTTTTAATTGTTGCTAATTAGATAGTAGAAATTGGTAGATTTGTAAAATGGATTCAATTGTTAAATTCTTACTAATGAGCAAGTAGTTTATTTATTTTTTAGTCAAGAAGATTAGTGTAGTTACAAGATAATAAGTTTTTAACTATTGTAATATAACTTGTCTTATGGTAACTAGCAAGCAATAGAGTAAATTAATTAGTTTTGTATGGAGTTACATGTATGTTGGAGATTGGTTTAACAGGTAGTGTAGGTTACATTATATATGGAATATTTATGGATAGTATCAATGTAATGTATACCATTAATTAATACTTAAATTAATTATACATAATAGTAGCAACTAAACTTTCTAATATTTATTGTCTAGTGATTATATGCAATGTTATCGATTAAAGAAAACACAAGATGTATAAATATAAAAGAGGATAATTATACATAAACATATATATCTATCCTTTTATTTGACTCAATTTATGAACATAAAATCAATAAATATTGGAATGTGATGATTTTTGTGTTCCTATCGATTTTACATTGTAGATGCCAAACAAGGCCCCTTTATATAGATATAGGGAGAGAAACCTTATAATATTTTATAACTAAAGTATCATATACCTTCCTATCATTCAATGACTGGTGAATTAATAAGTGTGGGTGTTAATGGATGCAAGCAAGGGTAATTAGTTATCGCAAATGACCTTCCAATATGTGTTTGCCATTGTCCAATTAGAACATAAGGCTAGTTAAATACATTGATGCAAGTCACGATATCATGTGCCTTAGTAAATGTGACCTCGCTCATGGCTACGATATGAATACCATTGTAGTAAGAATTAGTGTCAGAATAGGATTGCATTTTGAGCTATGTTATTGAACATATTAGTACTAATACTCTATTCATCATGTAGGACATTTTCTACATGGAGTATCAAGGAGAAATGCACTCATTCTAATCCAACCACTAGGAAGTTACCCTAGATTAAGATAATGACATTAGAAAACTTCATGAACATAGCAGTAGCTTAGGGATCTTGATTTTATGTGTCTTGAAAATACAACTAGTTGATAACCTAAATGTATCATGTTATGTCAGCGTGTAAGTAACCTAAGTTCTTTTTTTAAAATAAATTTAAAAAAATTGTAGTTGTGTTTTGCCCTATAAATTTGGGTATGATACATAGTAGGTACTTAAACTTTGGTTTTCTCCTTGTCTATTCAAATATTTCTCTTACTAGTGGCACTTACGTAACTACTTCATAAGGTGCAATAGGAGCTTGTGCAAAAGGTTGTTCCATTGTTACTCCCTCTGAAGGTCCTATTATTGCAATGGGTGTTGCAGCCAACACTTCAGTCTGTCCATTGGCCTTCATCTCAAGTAGAATTCCTTTCAGCTCATTAAATTCTTGCCTTGACATACCAAATTCCTTGAAGATAGAATCTATCTCCTTTTCTACGTTTTCCTTTCTCTCTTTGCTATGAATTTTAGATTCATCTATCCTTAATCTCTCATCCTAGGTTCCCCATCTAGGCCATTATGCATCCTTCTCATATTCAAGTATGATCTGCACATACCCCTCTATCAACTTTGTGCTCATCTCATATCCCATAGGCTTAATGAATTTCACTCTGGGAATGACTGCTTCCATGCAGGTGTTGTCAGTCTCCACCATGAAGCATAAATCATCCTTATATTTCTCCACCATAGAAGGAGGTATCCTATACCTCAATTTTATCTCTTATTAGAAACTCTTAATCATTATGTCTATGTCATTATCTCTAAAATTATCAGGCTTGGATCTATAGCATTCATTCACTAACTTCATTCCACACTCGCTGCTAACCCAATTAATCAGTCTAGGAAACTTCCTTGTTATATAAAAGAATAAGTGAGTCAATATAGACTTAAGTCTAAATACATCATTCTTTTTCTTTTTCAACCTTGCAATGTTATCCAACAATTGCATTCTAATAATCTCACATAAGTTAACCTTTCTTCCTTCAATTACCATTACATATGTCATGTGAAGAAATCTCACTAGTATTGAGTTAACCCTTGATCCATGGTTCAACTTGTAACCTAATATCTTAGTTAACAACTTAACTCCTTTATTCTAAATAGGTTCAACTTTCATATTTCTTCTGTCAAACTTTGTTTTTGGGTTCATCTCAACCATTTTCCTTATATTCTTCTCATTAATAGGATTAAAACCTTCATTTTGTAATATTGTGACCTTGTGAATCAGGTCATTGTCAATGACAATCGGTGCATCACCTAACTAGAACATATCATCATGTACCCTACTCAATATGATTCAGGTTCATTCATGATTGTCAAATTCTATATAAAACATATACTTCACTAAATTCAATTCCTCCAGGTGTGCATACTCTAATTTTAGGGATAAATTAGTATGCACATATCACCTAAGTCTTTGTGAATTTCATCATCATGAATGCTCTCAATCTTACAGTGTATATAACTTATGATATCTTCTATGTGCAACACATTTTTTGGAACTTGCAAAAATGTGCCTATCAGATCATCCAATAAAGAAATAAATAGGTGTTTCTTAAACTCATGCATCAGTCTATCACTAACATCATACACTTTCTAACTAGCCATGGATTTCTAATCTGTAAATACTAGAATAAATTGGATTCAATACTTCATAAAATACCTCAAATTCACAATTTAGGGCTCTACAAATTTTAGCTTCTCAATGTAATGATCCCATCTTTTGGCCTTCACATTCTCCAAAGTCTAAGTGGAGGATAAGAAAAAATTAGGGCCAAAATGAAGTTGATTTACTCAATTTCAGGCATACTTACTATTTTTAGTAAGTCGGCAGGACACAGTGCAGGTCAATTTTGATGATTGGATTCGATATCCTCGGTGAGAGCTTTCCGATGAGCTATCACTCGCATTATTCAGAGTCCGATTGCTAATACATTTTAATGCCTGAAGTTTTATTAAAGTAACGTTTAATTTAATTGTATAATATTAAAGTGTTACTTTAATATTTATTTTATGGTGATGTGTACCCAAGGGAGACATAAGGGGTATTTTAATATATGTTTTATATATTACACATCTTTTATCCCACATTGCCCATATGAGTTGAGCGGACCCTTGGAAATAGAATAAAAGGAAGCATCTGTGGCTTCATTAGGCAGGTTGAATATGAGAAGAAATTGGTATGTGAGTTGCAGCTCAGTTCTTGGCATTTGAGGACGTCTATCCTCTCTTGTAACATTCTAGACGTCATTCCCTTGGGGTTTGGCCTTTGGAATTCTTTGTTTTTGGCTTCATTATCAGGCAGTTTAGTTGCATTTCCGGCTACAGGCAGATTTGGTATTTTGCTCATATCTTCTTCACTACTTGTCCGACGCTTATGCCGCTTTGAGGGAATGGTATTACGAAGGTAGTGGACTAATTGAAGGACAAAGTATTGTAGCAGCAAGTTCGTAAGCATGGGCTGGAGTATTATGACAATATTGCTAAAGTAATTAGTGAGTTGATAAATCTGCCATGTATTTGGTTTTATGAATTTTGAAAATAACATTTTATTAGCAGTAGTTCATTTCCACTTTGCATATTATTGTAGTTCATTTCTTGTTTATGTTGTATGATACCAATTCCATGCATGAGACACAACAAACAAATAAACGTTTGATTTCCGGAGTTATGAGGGGTTTTAAGAAGTTGAATGCAAACTGTTTGACATAATTCCTTTCAGCAATTTGGTTTAGTTTTTTTGGGACAACCAGGGGTGTCCATTATAGTGGTATCAGAGCTATAAGTCCTGCCATCCTGTGGAGATCATATTGATAGCTAGATAAAGATGTATATTAGTCCAGATCAAGATGTGATGTTCAGACAGTTATTGGGTACATTAGAGAAGGGGCAACATATGCAACAGGAGCAGAATAGGCGAATGGATATGATGTTGCAGCTTATGGCTAGACAAATGGGCATCAACATTGATGATTTGTATGCTGCTCCAGAGCAGAAGGTAGTTGATTCCTCAGGTGGGATCGAGACACGTATAGAGCCAGCCAGTTATGATTTTGGTGATGTGGGTATTTCGACAGAGTCTATAGAGACATGCGTGCAAAGTCAGGAGACCACATATGAAGCCTTGTCAGGGGATGATGATGTAGCAATAGTGGAATTAGGAGAATGCAAGGGAACTGTCATATCAACAACCACTTCTATGTCAGTTGAACCATCCAATGAGGAGTTTGGTAATAAGCATTTGGTTGTAGATGTGTGCTCTGATGATAGTACACTTGTTATTGCTAATGAGGTGAGCAATATAGTGACAGAGTCATATTATACTATCGATCAACAAAGTGTTAATGTTCACTCTTGGGATAATATTATGTTCAACATGGATGCAACATTGTCTTATGACAATCTGATGTTTGAGGCTGATGTTGATCATTCACCTGAGTGGAGTTGGGCTCAGTTTTCACTATCTACAAAGATTCAGTTTTGTGTTGCAGCAGTTGGGAGGAAGAGGTTTCATAGATCTTCTATGGAGCCACCTTCTAGTGACATCCAGACTTATACTTCATCAGCACAAGTTTTGGGAGCTAACTTGCAGGACATGTGGTTGGTCCTAATGATGTTCATTTGTAATTTGTTTAATGTCTATATGGATATCACACATTACTTCAATTGGGATCCAGGTGGAGGTTGGAGTTCATTATGTTACTTAATTGCTTGAGGACAAGCAATTTCAAGGAGGGCGGATTTGTAATGATCTCATCTTTTAGCAGTTGACCAAGTGTGTGTGCGTTAGCCTTGTTCTACATGGTCCCGAGGGCTAACGAAGGGTTTAATGGGATCCTGGAGTGTTTTGGCCTAGTCATTTCCAGTTTGGGCCAAAACGAAGTTGATTTACTCAGTTTTAGACATACTTACTATTTTTAGTAAGTCGACAGGACACAGTACAGGTCAATTTTGGTGATTGGAATTCGATACTCCTCGGTGAGAGCTTTCCAATGAGCTATCACTCGCATTATTCGGAGTCCGATTGCTAATACATTTTAATGCCTGAAGTTTTATTAAAGTAACGTCTAGTTAATTGTAAAATATTAAAGTGTTACTTTAATATTTATTTTATGGTAGTGTGTACCTAAGGGAGACATAAGGGGTATTTTAATATATGTTTTATATATTACACATCTTTTATCCCACATTGCCCATATGAGTTGAGCGGACCCTTGGAAATAGAATAAAAGGAAGCATTTGTGGCTTCATTAGGCAGGTTGAATATGAGAAGAAATTGGTGTGTGAGTTGCAGCTTTGTTTTGGCATTTGAGGATGTCTATCCTCTCTTGTAACATTCTAGATGTCATTCCCTTGGGGTTTGGCCTTTGGAATTCTTTCTTATTGGCTTCATTATCAGGCAGTTTAGTTGCATTTCCGGCTACAGGCAGATTTGATATTTTGCTCATATCTTCTTCACTACTTGTCCGACGCTTATGCCACTTGGAGGGAATGGTATTATGAAGGTAGTGGACTGATTGGAGGACAAAGTATTGTAGCAGCAAGTTTGTAAGCATGGGCTGGAGTATTATGACAATATTGTTGAAGTAATTAGTGAGTTGATAAATCTGCTATGTATTTGGTTTTATGAATTCTGAAAATAACATTTTATTAGCAGCAGTTCATTTCCACTTTGCATATTATTGTAGTTTATTTCTTGTTTATGTTGTATGATACCAATTCCATGCACAAAACACAACAAACAAATAAACGTTTGATTTTCAGAGTTATAAGAGGTTTTAAGAAGTTGAATGCAAACTGTTTGACATAATTCCTTTCAGCAATTTGGTTTAGTTGTTTTGGGACAACCAGGGGTGTCCATTACAGTGGTATCAGAGCTATAAGTCCTGCCATCCTGTGGAGATCATATTGATAGCTAGATAAAGATGTATATTAGTCTAGATCAAGATGTGATGTTCAGACAGTTATTGGGTACATTAGAGAAGGGGCAACATATGCAACAGGAGCAGAATAGGCGAATGGATATGATGTTGCAGCTTATGGCTAGAGAGATGGGCATCAACATTGATGATTTGTATGTTGCTCCAGAGCAAAAGGTAGTCAATTTCTCAGGTGGGATCGAGACACATATAGAGCCAGCCAGCTATGATGTTGGTGATGTGGGCATTTCGGCAGAGTCAGTAGAGACATGCGTGCGAAGTCAGGAGACCACATATGAAGCCTTGTCAGGGGATGATGACGTAGCAATAGTGGAATTAGGAGAATGCGAGGAGACTATCATATCAGCAGCCACTTCTATGTTAGTTGAAGCATCCAATGAGGAATTTAATGGTATAAATGCAGTGGTTGATGTATTTTCTAATAAAGCCACACATGTTAATGATTATGAGTTTTCATCAACTACAAATTCAGTTCAGTTTTCTCTTGCAGCAGTTAATGTTGTTCCTATGTCCATATATTTCGATGCGACAACACCTATTGTTGATACAGTTAGCATGAGTACATATGGTTCACCTACAACTACATCTTTTTCAATGCATGATGGTGATAATATGCATTCCAGTCCAATATATATTATGTGGATGGATAAAGGGAAGAAGACGTTTCATAGATCTTCTATGGAGTTGCCTTATGGTAACATTCTGACTTCATCAGCACAAGTTTTGAATGCTAGGCTACAAGGGTTGGTCCTGAGGATGCGGATTTGCAGTTGGTTTAACTTCCATATGGATATCACCTATTGGGATCCAGGTGGAGGTTGGAGTCCATTATGTTACTTAATTGCTTGAGGACAAGCAATTTCAAGGAGGGCGGATTTGTAATGATCCCATCTTTTGGCCTTCACATTCTCCAAAGTCTAAGTGGAGGATAAGAAAAAATTAGGGCCAAAATGAAGTTGATTTACTCAATTTCAGGCATACTTACTATTTTTAGTAAGTCGGCAGGACACAGTGCAGGTCAATTTTGATGATTGGATTCGATATCCTCGGTGAGAGCTTTCCGATGAGCTATCACTCGCATTATTCAGAGTCTGATTGCTAATACATTTTAATGCCTGAAGTTTTATTAAAGTAACGTTTAATTTAATTATAAAATATTAAAGTGTTACTTTAATATTTATTTTATGGTGATGTGTACCCAAGGGAGACATAAGGGGTATTTTAATATATGTTTTATATATTACACATCTTTTATCCCACATTTCCCATATGAGTTGAGCGGACCCTTGGAAATAGAATAAAAGGAAGCATCTGTGGCTTCATTAGGCAGGTTGAATATGAGAAGAAATTGGTATGTGAGTTGCAGCTCAGTTCTTGGCATTTGAGGATGTCTATCCTCTCTTGTAACATTCTAGATGTCATTCCCTTGGGGTTTGGCCTTTGGAATTCTTTGTTTTTGGCTTCATTATCAGGCAGTTTAGTTGCATTTCCGGCTACAGGCAGATTTGGTATTTTGCTCATATCTTCTTCACTACTTGTCCGACGCTTATGCCGCTTTGAGGGAATGGTATTACGAAGGTAGTGGACTGATTGAAGGACAAAGTATTGCAGCAGCAAGTTCATAAGCATGGGCTGGAGTATTATGACAATATTGCTGAAGTAATTAGTGAGTTGATAAATCTGCCATGTATTTGGTTTTATGAATTCTGAAAATAACATTTTATTAGCAGCAGTTCATTTCCACTTTGCATATTATTGTAGTTCCTTTCTTGTTTATGTTGTATGATACCAATTCCATGCATGAGACACAACAAACAAATAAACGTTTGATTTCCAGAGTTATGAGGGGTTTTAAGAAGTTGAATGCAAACTATTTGACATAATTCCTTTCAGCAATTTGGTTTAGTTTTTTTGGGACAACCAGGGGTGTCCATTACACTCAAACTTTACTTTACACTTCAACTTGTTCTCAAATTGTTGTTCAATTTACTTAAGACACTTTGAATGAACAAATGTACACTCAATCTTTCTTTAGATCCTTAAATCATTTCAAATCAGACTGTGCAAAAAATTCCTATCTACCACAAATTCAAAATACTATCCCTATTTACCAGTAAGCCAGATTTATGAATCCCTACTTACTTTGATCATATCAAGGCTTGTGTACTTGATCTTAGCTTCCTCTCTATGTCTTCTATCTCCTGTTAGCTATGCAACTTCCAGCTCTCTCTCTAACATTAGTTTTGACCAAATGATGCTTTGTCTCTACTAGAACTACTTAATTCAAGTAGGATGAGCCACAAACAATCTGTGACTTCATTTTTCCATCAGGTGCATCAAAGTATTGTTCTTCCAATATTGTATGTGAACTCTCTAGATTACAAGCTTTCACAAAGGCTTCCTTGAACTCATCAATATGTTCATTAACTACTTCTTTCTAACTGTTATCACTTTCATTCTCATTCCTTATGTTATCTTTTTTTTTGTTCCTTATGTGATTAGGATTCCTATTAAAGTTTCTTCTATCCATTTTGTAGAATCTTGTTGTGTGTCCAAATTGATTGCATAGCCTTCATATAGGTGCATTCCTCCTTTGATTGGTTCCATTTTGAATTTTAGGTGCTCTACAATTCCTTACAATATGTCTAGGATTGTTATATTTGTAAAAAAAAAAATTCTTCCTTTCACCATCAAGTTTTTCTCCATCATTAGATCTACTCTAAGATATACCTCTTCCATTACCTTAAGGGTTATTATTCCCAAACATTCTACTATTCTCATTATTGCCATCAAATTTAGGCTTCTTACAGTCTTCTCATTTATGTCCATAACCATGACAATTATAACAGTAGAAATTTGTAATGGGTTTAAAAGACTTACTTATGCAATCTCTCTTAATATTTCCAACTTCATTACAAATGAAAGATCTACCTCTAAACTTATATCTTACTTCCTTGGGTGGTTCATCTTGCTTAGATTCATCAACTTGCTCTAGTTTCTTAGGTTTATTAGATTTAATTGTCAAATCAATTTACTCAACTTCCTTTGATACTTCAGTAGATGTGCTTGATTCTACCTTACTTAGATCAGATTCCTTAGGGGATTCAATAACCAGATCTAGTTCTCTTCTGATTTCAACTTTCTTGGTTGATTTATCTCCAATCAGATATCCAAGTCTTGTCTTATCATAATAAGGTCTCTGATAATATATTTTTTGATCTATCTTTTCACTATTGGAATAAAGTTTCTCTAATTGTTGTTTAGCTTGTGTCAATTCTCCTTTCACAATAATGTTGTATTTTTCTAACTTAGCATGTTCAATCTTGATAGTATCTAATTCAAATGTAACTTGACTTAACAAGGATCTAACATATGTATTCTTAGTTTTCAATCCTGGTTCACTAATGCCACCATTTTTCTTAAGACTTAAGCTCAACTATTTTTAGTTCATGTTTCAAGATCTCATTTTCCTTCTGAAGATCTCCTACTACATCATTGTCACTAGTATGCACAATTGGTTCCTTTCTAGATTCTAAATCGTCAATCTTGTCTTTTAACTTGCCAATGTAAACTTTTGCATCTTCATACCTATCTTTTAGGTTATTTATTTCTTCATTAAGAAGGTTAATCTACTCAAGATCTTCTTCTAGGTTTTTCTTCAACTATTCCATATTCACTAGGATCTTACTTAAACTTTTAAATTTCTTCAAAGTAACTCTACTCTGATACCAATTGTTAGAAATAGATAATACTAAGAGGAGGGGTGAATTAGTATTCTACAAACTTTTGCCCACAACTGAATATTTTTACTTACTTTATAACATGCATATGAAAGTATACCACAAATTTTGAATAGTATATATAACCATACACATAGAGAACTCATAAAACCATTATTTGTTAACTAGGGAAAACCTGGCCAAGGTAAAACCTTGATGGGGATGATACCCACAAGATGATTCACTAAACAATAGGATCTTGTTAAGGATATTGACCCTATTAGGAGTCTATGAAATACATATAGTGTCTCAAGTCCATGTTAGGAGGCTAGGCCTTGTTAGAAGCCTCAACCCTATTAGGAGTTGGTAGAACAAATAAAATGTATGCAATAAGAGCCCATTGACCTAACATGCAATTTAGTTCTTCACAAGATAGGTATACATACAATACTTGTTTTACTAGTGTAACTCACACTTTCTCTAATCATACATTAGACCTTGCATCACATAAGGCTCACATAATAGTTCACATCACTTCTACAACATCTCACAACTTCTTCATAACTACACAATATAATATCTCTACTTATACCTTGCACATTTACAAAACTCTACTCAGTTGGCCTTCATGTGTTCATACATTTAACATAATGTAAAATAATGTCCATAAATTCATCTCATCATAAATTAGTAATTATTTCATAAGCAAAATAATTCCTAAGGTCATACAACTTTGTTTATTGATATGCTCTATTTTGCTCTATTATATACCCACACTAGTATTTTAATCATAACTTGTGTTGTATTATTCATATACACCTGTGCACTTAACCACATCATCATGATAGTGTCATGAAGCTTCCCTTAAATACGCATAAGCTAACTCTTAATGATTCATCTATACTCTTAAGATTTGTTCTTTGCACTACTGCAAACTATGTAACACTTAGATAATTTTCTATCTCTAAATGCATAAATGAAATGTTGAATACATGTTTCCATAAATGACAACCATAAATACATCTATCTAACCATATTTCCAATTGTAAATATGATCATTTAATTCAAGCAATGAAGGAAGAACTAGATTAGATTGTGAAGAATGAAACATGGGAATTAGTTCCTAGACCTAAAGAAAAGAATGTTATAGACCAAATGGGTATTCAAAAACAAGATGAATGAGCAAGGAAAAGTTGTAAGAAACAAGGATAGATTTGTGTGCAATGGATATTCACAACAAGAAGGAATAGACTATGAGGAGATGTATGCCCATGTAGCTAGAATGGAAGCAATAAGAATGTTATTGGCTTATGTATTGAATAAGAAGTTCAAAGTATATCAGATTGATGTTAAATCATCTTTCCTGAATGGAGAACTTGAAGAGAAGGTTTACATTAATAAGCATGATGGTTTCCCTCTAATAAAATTCAAAGATATTGTATGCATACTAAAGAAATCTCTATATGGATTGAAGAAAGCACCTAGAACTTGGTATGCAAGGTTTTACAGCTATTTGGCAAAACTTGAATTTGCTAAAGGTATGAGAGATAGTAACTTGTATTTGAAAGAAATTGAGAATGGTTTTTTGATAATAGTAATATTAAATAATATTTTGAGGTAATGACAAAGAAAGTGATAAGTTTTATGAAGAAATGAAGAATGAGTTTGAGATGAGCATGATAGGAGAAATGAAGTTTTTCCTAGGATTGTACATTGTGTGTAAAAGTGAGGGTATTTTTATTTCACAAACTAAATACTTGAAAGATTTGTTGAAAAGGTTTGGATTGGAAATTTTTAATCCTGTTGGTACACCTATGATAATTAGTCAAACATTATTCAACAAATATGAGACACCTATAGTTGAGAAGAAGAATTATAGATCCATGATTGGAGGTTTATAGTTTCTAACTCACACAAGACCAAATATAGTGAACACAATTGGGATTATAGTTATATTTCAAACTGATCCTAAGGAGGATAATAATGTAGTAGTAAAAAGGATATTCAGATATTTCAGAGGAACATCTAATTATGGAATATGGGATGACAGATCGAGTGATTTCACTCTATGTACATATATTGATGTGGATTTGGCAGGCCCTATGGATGATAGAAAGAGCACTAATGGTGGAGAATTTTTTCTTAGAGGAAGATTGGTTTCTTGGTTAAGAAAGAAACAAGATTGTATTTCATAAAGTACAATTGAGGTAGAGTATGTTGTAGTAACAAATAATTGTCATCAAGTCATGTGGATGAAACAGATGTTGAAGGATATTAGGATTGAGTCTACGGTTCCTATTATCATATATTGTGATAACATAGTGTCTAAGAACCTTGTGTTGCATTCTAAGACTAAGCATATATCAATTAAGTATCATGTCTTGAGAGAGAAGGCAATAGAAAAAGAGATTAGATTGGAATATGTGAGTACTAAAGATCAAATTGCGGATATCTTTACAAAGCCCTTACCTAAATATACATTTGAGTACTTGAGAAATATGCTTAGGGTTATGCCCATGCCTACTTCTAAGTAGATGATATAGAGATTACATCAGTCCAATGGTACAGAGCACTATTGTTATACTAGAATGAATGTTGATGTTGCTTCCTATATGGGGGAGTATCTGTGATGAGATGAGTCATTAAGGATGCTTGGTATTTGGTAGTGAATAGTGTATTTGGACACTCAAGCTGGTTATAAATTGAAGTAGTAAATTGACATAATGAGGCCTTTTTAATTGATCTTAATCAGGGAGAAGAGTGCATGAAAAACATAACATCTCCTAAGTATGTATGTAGAGAAAAGTGCATGAAAATCTCTACTTTATTAGGGAGATTTAGAAAGATTCATGTAAGAAAGAAGGAGGAATATCTCTAAGGGGGAGATATGTAGCATGAGGAATTCTGATGTATGGTGAGTTGTTTACTATGAACAACTATTGCCAATCCTAAAGAAGATGCATAACATAGAATTATTCCAAAGGTTTTTAGATTTGATTGATGAAGAGGATTTGAAATGATGAGAACAGTAGCAACAATAGAGTACTATTTTTGTATTCTTAGAACTTAGATATTTTTCATCTATGTTGCCATCAATGCCAAGGGGGGGGGGGGGGGGTTGTTAGCATAAATTCTAATGATACTACATTGGGGGAGTATACTAAGCATTGGAGAGTTTTGACATGTTGCATTCATGATTGTGTTTGGCATTGATGTCAACATAGTAGTAAGTTCATGAAGACTAACAAAGTAAAAGACAGAGATCTTAGTTGTACTGACAATGTTTTGATTGTCTGGTGATGTGTGTTCATGGATATGTTCTATATAGTATCCTAATATTAGGGTTCAATATGTAATACCTGAGTTGAAGATGTATGGAAGATATGCCTGATTTGCAAAGAGAAATACAAAGACAGAGTACCTAAGAAGCGATTTTTGATGTTTGTATTATATCATCTGATAGAGATATAATCTAGAGATTTGTGGTCAACCATTGACATAAGATAGCCTGATGATGATGTTAGTGAATGTCCAAGCCCTAGTGTCACACATTTGAGAAGTTGCATAGACTATAAGCCAATAATGCTATTGTAATTATGAATTAATTAATTACCTTATTATAATTAATTGGCTAAGCTTCAAGGCCTACTGAAGGAATTATTTTGAAGATACAATATAAAGGAAAGATGTTTTCCTTGTTTATAAAGTGTTTCATAAGTGATGATCATTGTATTGAGTGAAAAGTACATAAAGGATCAGAGTGTTTGGTGAATGTGAGGAAGCAATTCAAGGGATAATAGGATGTGAGATTTGTGATCTAGATACAAGATCAAAGGAATAGAAGTTTGATTGATAGGATAAAGAAAGAGGAAGGAGAAGTACTATTCATTTCTATTATTTTGCAAGTAATAAAACATAGATCATTTGGATAGTGGGTTCATTGGTCTTTCCTTGAACTTGTTTGGATAGTGGGTCCATCTATCTTCCACGACTCCTAACAGGATTGGCACAACTCCTAATAGGGTTGGAATCTCCTAATAGGGATTCAAATTCTCCTAATAAGGATTGATATGTATTGAATATTTGTATAGACTCCTAACAAGGTCCATCCTCTAACAAGGAATATTTATATTAGTAAATCATCTTGTGGGTACCATCCCCACTAGGGTTTTCCCTCTAATCAAGGTTTTCCCTAGTTAATATATCTAGTGTTACTATGTATGAGTATCTTGTTGTGGTTTTTGATTATATTGCTCATATGGTTAAAGTTTAATAAGGTTGATAATTATGATATTAGTTGGATAACTGATTCATCCCCCCCAGCCATCAATTATATTGGTGGACTTATATTCTAACAGCATCTCCCTCAAAGTTTAGCCATTTTTTAGTTGTATTATCTGAGTCAGTACTGGAGTGATTTCTTCTTGGAAATGTGAGAACTTGATTTCTAAATGAATTACTTTGTGCAGCCTGCAAAATCCTTGAAGAAACAAAACATTTGGGTCTGCTTCTTCACTTAAGCATTGTAAGTTCACAACCATGTTGTCTATGAACTAAGTCATGACCTCTTATTTTGGTATAGGGATCTTGGACTCTTTATTCAGATTTTCTAGTCTCTTGGTTGAAGTTATGTCAACTAGCATCACTTTGTAGGAACCTAAATTGGCTTGAAAAAATGCTACCTCATTTGGTGCATTATTTTCTATGATCGTTGTCTTTAGTTCTAGCTCAGTGTCAATCTTGATTAGATTCTTCAGTCCTTTCGAAGGTAGCCATAGTTGAGTAAATTTAGTTGAGAACCATCCTCTTAAGTATTTAGTCCATTCTCTACTAAGTATAAATTCATATGTTTTTGGAATCTCCACCACATGTATATCTATGATGTCTTAGATTCTAGGGTCTATGGTCAACTATATTCTAACATCTTTCAATACCCCAATGACTTTTACTTTCATCTTGTCAAGTTGAATCACTATTCAATTGTAGGTTAAGGAGTAACTCCCAACCTTTGAGCTATTGAAAGTGGCATGATGTTACAAGAAGCTCCTAAATCAATGAGACAATTGTGAAGCTTTCTTCCAAATATTTTGATGTTGAACAAGAAAGGAGGCACTTTGGCCTTATCTTTATACATGGTTGGCATAGCATCAGAAACATTGACTTGTTGTGATACTATTTTTTGAGGACCCACATTAGGTGTTTCCTTTATATGATCAAGAGCCTTAATTAGTGCTTCCCTTTGATTAGGATAATTTTTTAGCATGTCAAACAAGGATATATTAGCCTTAATTATTTTTAAATCTTCCACTACACTGTACTTTTTAGTTGACCAAGCAGGATTCTTTAGGATTGTAGGCACATTTCCTTGGTTTTTATTTTCTTTTCCAACATAGGGTGCTCTCATAGGTATTGGATTATTGTTAGCCCTTGGATCAGGAGGCATTGGTTGCAAAGCAAGACAAATCCCATTAGTCATGGATTCCCTTTGGTTCCACAAATTGTAAGTATTCCAATTGTCATTTTGAAAAGAAAGCATCTCTTCTAGTTGAGGATCTTATTCTTGATTGAATGGAAAAGTAAATTATTCACTGAATTATTCTTCCATGCCTAAATTCTATGGAGAATCACAAGATTCCAACAACATAGTCTTTAACTGTGTAGAGGGCTTATTATTATTGTGTTGTGGATTTTGGTTCACTTCTTGATTTCTATTGATATATGAGTTGTCATCATGGGGTACATTTTTATTACTATCATATCGATTGATGTCTATGAACTGAGCATTATTATTGTTATCTTCAAGGGTGATTCCCTTGTTTGGATGGGTGTTCCATTGTCAATTTTGTCTTTGGAAACCGTTGTTGCAATCTAGAGGATTGGAATTGTTCCTTGCAATTATATTTCCTATATTTTTATTTCCACTAAAATTCTTATTATAATTTTGACCATAGTTGTTTTTGTAAGGGCCTTTATTAATTCTCTAAAAGTTATTATTTTACCCTTGTGACAACCTCAAATGGGTTAATTCATTAGTAATTTGAGACATAGTCTTCTTCATTCGACCAATATAAGATGCAATTTTATTTTCTACTTCAACCCATGTGGTTTCCTTCTACTCAAAGAAAGAAGCATTTGGAGGTTCATATCCTGGATAAGCTATGGCTGGAACTGGTATAGCTAGTGGCTATTGTAGTGGAATTAGATTCATTTGAATGAATTAACTAGGCATCACTTGTGCTCTAGCAAGATATGTGGGTATTATTGTAGTAGCTTGAGCTGGGACCATCAATCCTTCTCCATTAGGATTGGCTTGTTTAGTAAAGGTAATTGCTTCAGAGAAAACTTTTTCCAATGTGTCAATGTCTACAGTAGGTAGTCTTCTCAAGAAAATAGTTGTAAGATGGTCCATAGAATTTAAATAAATCTAGATTGTAGCTTCAACTAGTATGTTGTAGGGTGTCTCCAACTTATACTAAGCCATGTGAAATCAATGGTTGAAAAATGAAATGGTTTCTATCAGATCCCTCTTGATTGATATAAACTGATGATGTATCACAGTCAAGTTGATGAATGCTTTAAATTTCTAACAACTTTTCAAAGATGGCCCAATTCTAGATACATCTTGGTGGAAAATTCATGTACCGATTAAAGGAAACTTCTCCCAATGAGACTTCATAGATGAACCTTCAGAAAAATTTCTTTGGATTCTTGGGAAGGTCATTAAGTACACCTTGTAGGTTAAGTAGTGAATCTACTATGTTAGAAAAAAAGGCTATCAGTGAAGGATTTGGTGGAATGATAGGTGGAGATTGATTTAGAAGTGGAATTGAAGAAGATGATGGAATTTGAAATGAAAGTGGTAGAATTCTTAGTAATCCTTTATCACTATGAGGCTTACAAAAATGGCTTAGTTCTAGGAACTCATGTGCCTTGGTGAAGATCTTAAAGTTCATTGAAATGCAGATAGGGGAGTGGGATCTTCCAGTTTTCATAAATCCTAGAAAAGCACACCTACGCACCTATCCACCTTCTAACAGTGTCAGAAAAAAAAAATTGAACTTCTGAAAATAGTAAAATTTCAAAACACCAGGTTATTTTTCTTATCAGAATGGTTTGTAGGCCTTCCTTCTAGTGCCACTTCTATTGAGTTGTCATTTTGCACAATGCTGAATGACAAGAATCCTTTCAAAATCCTCTCTTCAAAAGCTAATCGAGGATCAACTCCAAGGTTCTAGACGATCTTGTGACCTATTGAAATTTTCTCAATTAAAGATAAAAGTGTATTTTTATGAGGAAGCCTTTTTTGGTTCTGAACAATTTTGGATAATCTATTTGATCTCTTGCATTTTGAAAAAGCAACCACAAAAGAGATATATTTTTGGTATTTTTGGTTTTATGATTAATGCAATTTATTGAATCAACTATATACATTCCTATATTAACCAAGTTTTAGAAAATCAAATAACAAAGATGAGGTAACAAGTGATTAAAGACAACATGTCTACAAATTAAATAGTCAAAAAGATCAAGTAGGAAACCAATGAAATTAGGAGTAGCACTTCCTCAACTCCATTGATGCAATCATCAATGGGAACTCAATAATAACCAAAATATATTTCACGTTTCATCAAATCACAAGGCCATGAAAAGTATGTTCATGCAAGACAAGACACTATGCAAGAACAATAGTTGATCTTTTCTCCATTTTGTTACATTAGTGGAATTTGTTAACATGAGGCAAACACTAGAACTAAAAGGTCACACAATCATAACAAAATAATAAAACCATTGGCTCCAATATTATTCATGAACATGTATTCACAAAAATAACACACTCCAGCAAGGATAACTACACTTAGAATGAGAGAACCAATAGCATATATTATTGCATCAAAATAATAGCCTAGAGTACATATTACATCCATGTATTTATAAGAAATCGTCTCCTCTCTTTTTTTAGGAGTGTGACTTCTTAAAATGCAAACACATGCTAAAAACTAATAAAACTAATCTAATTATATATAAACTGACTCTCTAAATGGTTCTAAGTAGGTCTCCACCACTATTTATATTCATTAATAGGTGCATGAGCCTTTACATGACATAGAAAGAATAAAATAATGAGAAGAATGCAATTGCAAGATGGTCTAGGAATCTTTGGAAGCTCGGCCTTCTCTAGGTGTTTTTGGGAGTTGAACTACCATCAAAATGTATTTTTGGTGCATGCAATGCTCTAAATTAGGAACTAATAGTTAACTGTTAGTGTACTGCTTCTTACTCAAAGCTATCAGTGCACCTCTACAAAAAGTGTACTAACGCACAGGTTCCAAAAATCCAAAATTCATTTTAGTGTCAAAATTGAATTTCCAACATCTAGGTTTTCTTCCCCTTTACACCAAAATTATTTTTGGATGTTTTCTTTTAAACTTCTATTATTTTTTCCACTTGGGTAGCCTCTAGAAAATCCAAAGCTCCATATTTATTCTTTATTGATTATCAGTAATTACTAACTTCAATATCAGTTGTCACAAAATCTTCAAGCTTTGTATCTAGCTCTAACAATACCTCTTCACTCTTGAATGCTTCTCTTATGTCTTTATCTGATGAAGCATCCTCAAATATTCCTTAGAATTATTGGACCACTGATTATGTCACAATAAGCTTGGTCTTAGCCTTATCTTCAAAATCTCAAGGCAAGCAACATTGTAGTACCTTTCTACTTCCAAACATTGCTCTTAAGTTTGATCCTTAAGTCTATAGATCTTTTTGTGTAATCTTTCCATTACTTTATTGTTGGCTAATATCTTTTCAATCTAGTCATTGAGCTTGTCTACCTCCTCAGCAGTATATACTTCCATCAACATTTGATACCTTTGACCTTTGATTGATTTAAGAGCCTGTAGGTCATTTTCCTATGTATGCACTTCATCCATTATCCCAAACTCTTGGTTCACTATTAAAATCAACTTGTCAGCTCCTAACTAGACATGGTGCAATAGGTTCAAATTACCTTGTATTATATTTACACCTTTCTCTTCAAAATTGTCATGCCATTGCTAACATGCTTCTAAAAATGGATCTAACTATGTTTCCATGTTCCTCTTCTCTCTAATGTTGTCATAATAGTGATCTCTGGATTTTCTAGGTTGATTGGGCCCACAACTTCATACAAATCGCCTCCAAATAGCTCATTTTGCTTCCTGAATGCTATCAACTTAGACTCATCTTGATCCATATGCCTAAACACCTCTTTCATACCAATAGTGATCATCACTTCAGTTGTGTCTACCGTGGGTCTTCCCAACATGACCTTCTTGATTTGGTAGTATTTAGGAGTCACTTTTTTGGTGTTATCATATAGAGAAGGAATGGCTATATGTGTAAGCAATTCTTGATATTGGTTCTTCGTTATGAAGGCTAGTATTTGTGCATCACCTATAGGTGTCTCAAGCTTCTTGATTAATTTTACTAATTCCTTCATTCTCTCCTCAGCTATTAGGTCCATCTAGCTCTTTTGGCAAAACATAACCTCCCTCTTTAGCTATGTCAATGTGGTGCCCATGGGAGACATGTACTTGGCTAAAGAGGTTGGTTATACTACAGGATCCTTTCCCTTATTAGTCTTCTCTAGAGTCTTCTCCTATTGAGAAAGATATTTTGTTTGAGTCTCTATATTTGGTTGGGCTAAGGTCTTATCCTATGTATCCTGAGGATTTTTTTGAGGCTCTTCAAGTATTTTTCCTTCCTTAGATACTTCATTGGTATAAAACTATTGAGGCTCCCCTTCCTCAATTTCTTGTTCTTCTTCTTGTGTAGGCTTGGAAAGTGGATACACTAAACCTTTATCCAAAACTTCCAAATCCTAAGATAGTGGTGGTGGAATGCCCAAAGGTCCTTGAGGTAGAGGTAGCAATTAATTCCACTCCTCTCCTATGGGTTCACTCATGGGAGTATCTCTTATTTTCACTTCCAGCATCTTAGTGCACACTAGCATGAAGTTAAAGTTAGAGAGGTCAAAGACATCAATTTCTTTCCCTTCCATATCATCTATCCATTGTTGTTGCTCATCTTCTGATGTCGATAGCTATATAGGCTCCCTTGGAGCAGATAGAGGTGTCACTATAGAGTTTCTTCTCCTCTATTCCTCTGTGGCCCTAGCCAAGCGGGTCCTTTGGCATAAGGGAAAAAAATAATTTTCTCCCCTTGTTCTTCATCTTCTACTTCCAGGATGGTCTCAAGCACTTGTGGTAACATAGTGTTTTTCTTCTTTAGTCTTCTTCTTTGTGTCCCTACCATAGTTTATTCAGTTCTTTCCTTCTCTTAATTTTCTACTGGTGGCATCTTCTACTCTTCTACTTGCTCTTCTCTCTTATTGGTGCCCTGGTCAGCCCTAAAGTACTCAATCTCCCTCTCATGCTAGTGTAACATTTCTATCCTTACTAGGGATTGAGCAAGGAAGGTTGGCACTATGACTAACACACATTTTCCTTTGATTGGCCTTGTAGTGGCTTGCAGGGGAATAGCTCGAGGAACTTGATCCATTCTGAAAGGTTTCTTGATCCATTACTTTTTCAATTGGACTATATGTCTAGCTTGATGATTTTATATTTGCATTCTCATCTCTTCCTATTTCTACATTCATTATTGGTCAATCATAGATCGTGTCCCTTTTGTATAAATGATCCATGATATCTTAGGTATCCTTTTCCACAACCTTTAGATGGATCTTAATCTTTAGCACATGTTCTAATCAATATTGAGTCATCCTACAATAGTCCCTTATATGGACATCATAGTCATCTATTGTGTTCATTGAGTGATCTTCTAATGCATCCTCATGTACGAACTCTTTTCCTACATGGTGTTGTACCCTACCAATGTTGTCAAAGTAGGGTCAAGGGGAGTTATACTCTTCCAAGGAATATTGATCCCACTCAGAGTTGAAGATGATAATATCTTTCTTTTGTTCCACCTCAAAAGCAGCAATTGTGATGGGCCAGACCCATGTCTTCTTATGTTCTCTTCTCACTCTATCGTATGCAGAAGTGAGTTGGTGTGTAATCTCCAATAGGATTAGCCTATTAGATGGGTATCTTGCGAGATTCTTTGGGCACAATAAAGTACCAACTACCCTACAATAAGTGAATGTTTTAAACTAAATGTAGTAAGCATTGATCTCTATGATCCTATCCACTGCTTCTACTAGTACTTGAATGCTACTAGTTTTGGAGCTATCATTTCCACTATTAAAGAGGATGATGAGGCCATCTTATCTGAATAAGAGGAAGACAAACATTAGTCAAAAAGATAAAAAAACTTGACCTAAAACCAACCCTAATTCTCCTTAAAATGGATCAAAATCATGGAAAACAAGTATAAAAAAATCCAATCCCCCAAAATGTCCTATTGTGCACCTAGTGCACTCTTACAGATGCGTAGGTGTGTTGTTTAAGCACTTGAATGGCTTCTATGAGTAGTTACACACCTACTCACTTATGCACCTAGGTGAGGTGTGCATGTGTGCAGCTACACACTACACAGTGCAATGGGGGGGACTTGGGTTTTTATCTTGTGGGCACAAAGGTCTGCACATGCACACTTTTTATGCATTATTCCTTTTTTTTAATTGCTTTATTTTGATGTTTTAGGTCTTTTTGTTGGAAGGTGCACACTATGGAGGTGCACATGTGTGCACCTTAATATGAGGATACTAACCTTGTTAACTTTTTGATGCAGGATGGTGAATGAAGTTGGATGGGAACACACTTGTAAAGGGTACGGAGGTACAGATAGTAGGGGAGTGAAGAGAAAGTGAGAGGGAGAAGAGAGTCTAGGGTCCTATATAGACCCTGAGATGAGTGTGCATCTCTATGGGTATCCACCTTTGCAAGTGTGCACCCTCCAGAGATGTGCACATGTATAGGTGTGCATCTCTGGAAGGAGATATAGTGCATACTTATGCAGTGAGTGCACATGCGCATATGTGCAAGTGCATTAGTGTGCACTTAAAGTACTTCTAAGAACAAAAACTCACTTTTTTTGCAATCTCTATCCCCCATACTTCCCTAGTCAGATACTAGGGTTTGACCTAAACTCCTAGGGGAATCCAAAAGTGATTCAAGCTCTAGACTAGGAGCTTGGTAGGCAAATATTTACTAGGGAGTCCCCATTTTTGGGAGAAATGGGGTGTGCATTATGAGACCACAACACATGCAATAATGAATATATGCATTGACAACAACATAAGGCTTAAGAATTTATATGCATCTATGCACTCAAAACATCATGATCTCATCTGAATCCATAATCCATATCTCATATCTCAGTTGCTTGATGGAGATAGGTCTCACACCATATGGTGAAGCCTCCCATACAAGATCATATGACCTATATCCCTCATTTGGAGTAAGGTGTTTAGCCTCTAAGGGAGAGTTACTACTCTAAGGTAGATTGTGGGACATAGCTGCATAATAGCCTAATGTACCTCTATACTATGGGGGTTCCCTGCATCAACTTCCTCATACACACTCCCCAAGTGGAACTCCTCTTCCCTTGGAGAGGAATCACATTACAACACAAGACTAGCTCTCAAAATAATAAGGAGAAAATGTCTTAGCCACCAAAGTTTATTCATAAGAGAGTAAATCATCAATCTCAATAATAACATAAGAAAGTCCATGGAATTTGTAGCAATAAATCTAACATAACCCCAAGAGATACATAAAATAAAATCTCATAATTTGTGGCTAGACCTCCACAAATAGCACAAATAAATTGTTGGTATCCTCAAGAAAATATAAAATCATCATAAATTTCAAATTACATGACTATGTGACTACATCTAGCCACCCAACAAGGATGGAATAAGCACATTGACCACATGGCATAGGGTGTGGTTGCACCTCGCATTAGGTGGTATGAAACACTCTCATCACACACCTAGAATGACCATACACCAAGTGGAAAGGCCACACTGATTGTATGTCACATGGTAATGTACCTCATGGAGAAAGAACACGTAGATCACATCCCGCATAATGATACCTCCCAATAGATGATCACTATAGCTAGAGGTATTCAAGGATATTGCCTAAAAAAGCCTTTTGATCCTCTACCAACTTGTATGTTGATAAAATTGGAGTGTCCATCTTGATTCACAATTTAGAAAATAATTAACTAAAGAATAATGACTATAGGATATAAAGCAATGACTACCAGTCGACCACAAAAACTAAGTAAACCAAACCATAATTTATCAAGTACTAAAACTACCAAACTAGTGAATACCAAAAACAAGATGAGAAATGATGAAGGAAGAAGCTAATTTTCCTAAAAATAAGTTGAGTGCCTAGAAATTTCTTTAATTGTAACCCTAGTCCCTAAACATTTTTCCTTCTAGCTTCTAGTTCAATTATTTTAAATGATTAAATATTTGAAAATCTTCCTCATAAATACTTTCCAAAAAATTTATAATATATGTGGAGCCAATGGAAGAGGGAATGTCACTGACAGTGGCAAGAAATCTATTTAATATCCATTGTAAGTGGTACAGGGTGGAAGGAGACATGTCACCATTCTAGAGACTTGAACAAGGTTGAGGTTTCATTCAAGATGTTTGGCCCAAAAAAAACCTTCAACGATTGATATGTAATCATTGGACGGTAGTTTGTAGATGAATATTTTGTGCATGTTGGAGATATGACATGTTATTTGAAACATTTCCCAAAAATTTATCACTTTAGACATCAATTCAAGCTTGCATTTGTACTCTGTACTAATTGTTAAATGCTTAGTAGAAAATTAAATTACGATTCACACAAGTTTGGAAAGTAATAATTAAATGCATCATCTAATAAGTATAAAATAACTAGAGCCAAAAAGAAAACATCATGCCACTGAAATATCAAAAATATCAAATATCAACAAAAAGGGGTTTACTTTGCAATATATTCTTTGTGTATGCTTTACATTTCTTCATGTATGTATGTGTGTGTGTGTGTGTGTGTGTGTGTGTGTGTGTGTGTGTGTGTGTGTGTGTGTGTGTGTGTGTGTGTGTGTGTGTGTGTGTGTGTGTGTGTGTGTGTGTGTATATATATATATATATATATATATATATATAAACTATACTATACTATACTATACTATACCAAAAATCGTTGTGGTTTCCCTAAAAAAGGGAAGCAACAAGCTTCCAACCATTACATTTCATAAAAATTTTGTTAATATGTTTTAGAAAAATAAGCCCTAACTAAATTGACAATTCTTTGTGTAACACTTATTTTATCCTTCAAAACATCACAAAAGTGTAGAAGTTCAAGTTTTTTTGTTCCACCACATTTGCAATTTGTTCTTCAAAATTAGTAGGGTTGAGACCCATTTCAATGAACACTATTGGATTGCATGCCTTTTCCTGGTCCTTTTCCAACTCTTTGATAGCATCCCTAGGATTAGCAGAGAGAACTTGGAAAGCTCCAATAATCCCAATAGTAAGATCACTTTTTCCCCTTCCTCCTCTAAAGTCCAATCTAGGTTGACAACAAGGCTTGGATTTTCATTGGATGATCCCTCTTCCACAAGAATTCCCATTTTTGGCAATTGACTACATTTGTAATAATGGCAAGCATTGACCAAGATGTCTACAATTTAAAGAATTTGTTTTTACCAGATTTCATTCTTCCATAAATGCAATAGGACATTCCACATATGTGTCATCCTTTAGATACCTCACTTTCTTATCACTATTTGATTTAATTGCGATTGTAATCTTTTGCTAATCTAACAACTGATTTGATAAACATACGATTAATTCTTAGTCATTGATTCATTGCTAATCACATCATTTTCTAGAACATTCGCCAATGTATTATATATTTTTTCATTAGATGGGAAAAATTGCCTAATCCAATATATATTTTTTCTATTCATTAGGAGAAATTTCCTAATCCAATTTTTTTTAATTAATGAGAAAAATTGCCTACTATAATATATATTTGTTGGAATTCTTTAGAATAACTGAGCGGGGGGGTGGGGGGGGATGAATCAGTTATCCAAGGTCCAAATGTTTAAGTAAATATTTTCACAGCTTAGTGAACCTATAAAACATTTATCTTCATGCATGCATCCATATGATTATGCAATCACTTAAATATTGTATATTACTATTAAATCAACTTGCAGAAATGTAAACATGAAACATAATAGATTCATCAACACACTTGACACAATGATTTACATGGAAACCCAATACACATTGTTAAATGTGACTCTATCAAAGGATTTCAATCACCTTATTAGTAGTGAGCCTTATTAGAGGACTTTAGTCCATTCACTTGGAATGTCACCTGGTTAAAGGATTTACACATGATTGTTAGGTCAACCTTAATCCAAAGGATTTACCCTAGATTGATACAATTATTAGAGAGTAATAGTAAGGCTTGATCTAATAACAAAGTACAACTCCATTTATAGATTACAAATCACTCTTTTAGTCCTCCATTATGTTTGGCCTTCACTCATTGTAGCTCTGATAGCTTGTTTGCCCTTCAAGCATTCATACCCTTAAGCCTTCTTGCTTAACATGCCAATGCAAACTCTTCTCTTAGGTTACTTCATGAAGAAAAACCCTTGACTCCTTGTCTTCCTTAGGTTCTTACACATGACAACCTTTACTTCTGACCAATCATTCCTATATATAGGAAATTAAGATCTTTTTCCACTGATTCTCCATCATCCAATTTAGGGTTAGGATAGATTAGGTAGGATACAATAAATCTACCACATATTTCATATCTCTTCTAGAAACTTCTCCTTGAATCCTCTTTGAATTCACCTAAAAATGGTTTACCTTGAATTTTGTGCCTCTAACTCATCAACCTTATCTTCCACCTAGTTCACATAATCCAAGAAAAAAAACTTGTCAACTCAGATCCATCAAATTCATGATCTTTTCAATAATGCAATCAATCAACATTATCTTGCTTCTGATACTCAGCACATACTGCATTGCTTGACATCCTCTGAAAAATCACTCGGCATGAACTAAAGTTTACTAGTGCTCAGTATCAACTAAACTTTACTTGACATCCACTATTTTTCTCAGCATACACTAGAATAGACTTTTACTTGGCTCCAACTAATTTTATGCTTTGCTTGCACTAACTTTTCTCAGCACCTACTATCCACTCAGTCAAGCTTGGCAGACAAACTTTGTGTAACTTTTTCTTCTAAACTTTCTTAGTGTAACCAACATTTATAACCTTAAGTAAATTGTCAATACATCATGTTATCACTATCTTAACTAATTCTTGTACTCCTTTACATAATCATAACTCAACCTTTCCTCTAAGTGTTATTGTTACATCTTTTGATCAAATCCTCCTCATCAATCAAATAAGTGATAGTACTTAAATCATATAAGCAGTTGTCTTACCAATAAATAGTAGGTTTGACATTAGTGAAAAAATAATGATTGAAACATATTTATCATACTTTGTTCTCAACAATCTCCCTCTTTCTACTATTTTCAATCTATTCTCAACAATCTCCCTCTTTAACATTGATGACAAACCAAACTGATCAACCAAAATGAATAGGTTAAAATAGCAAGACAATACCAAACAGAAAATAATTCCTTGTATTGAAATCTCTCCCTCTATCACCAGTTTTCATCTTCTGAATAGGTTACAAAATTCTTCCTTATAACTCCCTCTGAATTACTTCTTGCATCTCCCTCTTGCTAGGTAGATGTTAGGATTTCTCTCTCTTTGTTCTCCTAATCATAACTATCTCCCTCTGAGATTAGTAAATCTCTCCCTCTTTGATAGTAATGCCAAAGACTTGCCATCTTAACATGCAGATATGAACTTCTTCAGTTTCTCCCCCTGTCACCTTACTTGTGACCGATTTGAAGTTTTAGTTCTTTGATTACTTTAGGTAGCTCCTAAATTAAGATCCACTACATCAATGTGTAACATATGAACATTAGCTTGTTTGATGCAAGGCACTCCTCTTGTTACCTAGATAGCCTTCAATAGGGGTATCACCTCTTAGATACTCATAAGCATCCTTAGGTAATGTTTTTGTGAAGATATCAATAATTTTCTCTTTTGTATTAACATTTTACATCTTCACCTCTTTATCTTGAACTAGTTCCCTCAAGTAATGATACTTGATTACAATGTGCTTAGTTTTTGTGTGTATCACAGGATTCTTTGATATTTTTATGGTACTTGTATTATCACAATAAAGTGTCATTGGTTCTATGATCTCTTCCTTCATACCTTTAAGTAACTATTTGATCCATGCAATGTTCATACAATTTATAGCAATAGAAACATATTTAGCTTCAACAGTAGATTGTGAAGTGTAGTTTTGTTTCTTGCTAGTACATGTAACCAACCTCTTGCCTAAGAAAAATACTCCTCCACTGGTGCTCTTTTTTTCATCAATGTTTCCAGCCCAATCAACATCAGTGTAGGCTCTTAACTCAAATTTATCATTTTTCTTATAGTATAGACCAAACTCCTTTTTTCCTTTCAAATATCGAATTATTCTCTTTACAGCCATCAAGTGATTCTCCCTAGGATTAGTAGAGGATCTTGCAACTATCCCTATAGTTAATGCAATGTTAGGTCTATTATGTACTACATATTATAACTTGCCAATCATAGACCTATACAATGTTTGATTTACCTTAGTTGAATCATCATTCATTGACAACTTGTGTCATTTCACCATAGGTGTACTTACTAATTTGGAATCCTCCAATCCATAAGTTTTCAGTATTTCCTTGACATACTTTGACTAAGTGATGTATATACCACATTTCAACTAATATACTTGTAAACCCATAAAGAATTTGATCTCTCCAAACATAGACATCTCAAATTATTGCTTCATTTCATTTGCAAAAGCCTTACATAAAGCATCTTGACCTCTAAATATGATATCATCAACAAAAATTTTAGATAACAAAATACCTTTTCCTTTCTCTATCTTCATGTACAGATTTTTGTTATCATCAATCCTTTCAAATCCAATCTTCACAAGATACTTATGAAGTATCTCATACTATGCTCTTGGTGCTTGTTTCAAACCATATAGAGCTTTGTATAATCTACATACCATGTTCTTATTGTTAACATCAACAAATCCTTCTGGCTGCTCTATGTGAACTTCTTCCTCTAATATGCCATTCAAAAATGTAGATTTAACATCCATTTGATAAACTTTGAAACCTTTGTATGCAGAATAAGCAAGTAAAGTTCTCACTCCTTCCAATCTAGCAATAATGTCTCTCCATAGTCAATCCCTTCTTCTTGTGCATATCCTTTACAAACTAATCTTGCCTTGCTCCTTGAGACTTAATCATTTTCATCTAACTTGTTTCTAAATACCACTTGGTGCTAATCACATTTTTGTCTTCTGGTCTAGGAACTAGAGTCCATGTTTTATTTTTCTCAATTTGTTCAATCACTTCTTCCATGGCTTTATTCCAATTCACATCTTCTAAAGAATCTCTCACTGATTTGGGTTCCTTCATTCTCAACAAACATGTATCATTTCTTGATTTACTTATTGTCATTGGTCTAGCATCTTTATCTCCAATAATTTGTGTAGCAGGATGGTGTCTTTTGACAAATTTGGACAATCTTGGTTTAGCTCTTATTTCTTCAATTTTCTTTCAATTTCAGAGTCACTGTGTACATCTTTATTAGGTAGTTCAGCATCTCTTTCATGTACACTAATCTTAGAATTAGAGTGTGTTTCAACATCATTCTATAACTCGGCATCTTAATGTAGCATGGTTCATAAATGCAACTCAACATTCATAGTATGTGACTCGGCAACCACTAAAACTTGTTGTTGGTTTGTAGCTTGATTTGCAACATCTTTTTTAGCAAGCATACCTTCATAAGAGTATACAAATGATTTTTATTCTTATGGTTCTTTCATAGGTTCAGCCTCATGTACTTTTGTATATTCATCAAAGTTTAGATTTGCATTTTCTACAACTTTGTTAGTGTTAGTATTTAAATATTTATAATCTTTAATTCTTGTACAATATCCTAGGAATATACCTTCTTCACTTTTTGCATCTAGTTTAACATTCCCAAAGTCCTTAAGAATGTAACATTTTCTTCCAAATACCTTAAAGTATTTTACATTAGGTGAGTATCCATACGATAGTTCAAAAGGTGTTGTGTGAGTACCTTTATTGACTTGTACATGGTTCAAGGTATAGACATTTGTACTTACAGATTCTCTCCAACATTTCAAAGCAACATTTTTCTCCATCATGAATGTTCTAGTGCAATAGATTACAAATATGTTCCTTCTTTCAGCTATTCCATTTTGTGGAGAGGCTCTAGGTGTAGATGTCCATCTTTTGATTCTTTTGTCATTATAGAACATCTCAAATTCATTTGATGTAAATTCTCCTCATCTATCAGATCTTAGACACTTCAAATTTTTACCTATTTCCTTCTCAAATCTTGCTAAGTACCACTTAAACATTTGGAAATCATTAGATTTCTATTTCAGAAACATAACTATCATCATTCTAGAATAGTCATTAACAAACAACATAATGTACTTATATCCTTTGTAACTTTGCACTTCAATTGGTCCACACAAGTCAGTATGAACAATCTCTAGTATTCCTTTAGAGGTATAAGTTTTACTCTTAAAACTTGACTTTGTCATTTTTCCTAACTGACATTGTTTGCATATTGTATTAGCAAGCTTCTTCAACTTAGGGAAACCTCTAACTTTTCTCATATTACTAATACTGACCAAGTTATCCAAATTGACATAACATAACCTCTTATGCCACAACCACACATCATCAATTTTACAACTAGACAAGTAGCATCTTCTATGTCAAGATATAATAGATTACTTCTAGTTTGATCAACCTTTTCAATCAATTTTCCATTTGTATCATATATCATAGCAATATTGTTTTCAAACTCAATGTTGCATCCTAAATTATTCAATTGTGAAACACTCAACAAATAATAGTTAAGTCCTTCAACATAGTAACCATTGTCACATAAAATCTTATCTGTGAGTTTGATATCTAACCTTTTCCTTTTATCAAACATGGTACATCATTACCAAATCTTACACTATTTCTATCATAATAATTTAGGGTAGTGAACTTACTTTTGTCTCCATTCATGTGATGTGAACACCCACTGTCAATGATCCATCTGTCATTCTTGTTCACACAGGTCACAAGTGTAGTTTCCTCATCTTCATCAGATCCGTCCTTCATTGCAACATACACCACTTCATCATCATGTTCATCGAATTCATCTTTGTTTCATCTTCAATAATGTAGCAAGACTTTTTGCCTTTGTCTTTCTAGTCCTTGTTGTCTTCATCTCTCCTATGTTTTTACTTGTCACCACCTCTGTAGTTCTTCTTCTCTAGACATCTAGAAAAAATTATCACCAACCTTATTGCAATTGAAACAAATGATAGATAATTTACCTTTGAACTTTCCTTTACCTTTGTGGAATCTTCTTGCCAGTAGTGCTTCAAGATGCTCTACATCCTCCTCATCTGTATCACTATCACTGGACACATACTTTATTTTTTTCTTTTTTTTCTTCTCATTAGGCCCCTTCAATGATACCTTTTCTTTGAAAGTAGATTCAATATTCTTAGGTTTTGTAATTATCAAAGTTAGATAGCACAAAATCAATGATTCTATCTACTAGACCTTCAAGTGATAGATTATTCCCTGGTATACATCTTAGTTCTTGAATTGTAGAAACTCTAATAGCATAAACAAGCAATAGTGTCCTTAAAACTTTTCTTAACATAGTATCATAATCTATTTTTCCAATAACTCCTCTTTTTGCATTAACAACTTCTTTTATCCTAGCAACATATTGAGCAATATTTTCACCTTCTTCCATTCTCATATCATCAAACTTACCTCTGAGAGTTTCAACTTTAGCTCTTAGAACATTTGCATCTCCTCCATAGATTGTGGTCAAGGCATCCCACATTTTCTTTGCACTGTCAAGACCTTTGATATCATCAAATTCAACATAGAGCAATCTCTAGCATTGTCAGGTTATGGTCTTTCTTCTTTTTCATATCCTCAGCAATTGGGGCTCCAACAAGGTCAACATGATTAGTGGTAATGGTAGATTGTGCATGATCTCCAAGTCATTCAAGGTGTAGCTTCATCAAACTTTGTCATGCAGAAAAGTTATCTCTATTAAGCTTGGGCACTTCTCTTTTTGACATCTTGATCTTTATGCTTCTAGTACCTCCAAACTAGTCCTCTTAAGCAGATGGCTCTGATACCAATTGTACAAATTCTTTAAAATAACTAAGAGGGGAGGTTGAATCAATTATGCAAGGTCTAGATATCTAAATAAAACTTTTCATAGCTCAGTGAACCCATAAAACATTTATCTTCATGCATGCATCCATAAGATTATGCAATCATTTAAATATTGTAGCTTATTGTTAAATCATTTTACAATTCATCAACACACTTGACATGATGATTTACATGGAAACCCAATTTGAGAAAAATCACCAATAACATGCTACTCTTTTTTCACTCTTCTGAAGTGATGCTCTATGAAAGACCAACCTTGTTAAAGGTTGCAATACACACTATTAAATGTGACTCTGTTAAAGGATTTCAATCACCCTATTAGGAGTGAGCCTTGTTAGAGGAATTTAGACCATTCACTTTGAATGTCACTTGGTTAAAGGATTTACAAATGATTGTTAGGTCAATCTTAATCCAAAATATTTACCCTAGACTAATACAATTATTAGAAAATAATAGTAAGACTTGATCTAATAACAACTTACAACTTCATTTGTAGACTACAAATCACTGTTTCAATCCTCCATTATGCTTGGCCTTCACTCATTGCAGCTCTGATAGCTTGTTCACCCTTCAAGCATTCATACCCTTAAGCCTTCTTGCTTAACATGTCAATGCAAACCCTTCTCTTAGGTCACTTGATGAAGCAAAACCCTTGACTCCTTGTCTTCCTTAGGTTCTCATACATGAAAACCTTTGTTTCTGACTAGTCATTCCTATAAATAGGAAATTAAGATCTTTTGTCGCTCATTCTCCATCGTCTAATTTAGGGTTAGGACAGATTAGGTAGGATACAATGAATCTACCCATATTTCATATCTCTTATAGAAACTTCTTCTTGAATCCTCTTTGAATTTGCCTAAAAATGATTTACCTTGAATTATGTGCCTCCAACTCATCAACCTTATCTTCCACCTAGTTCACATAATCCAAGAAAACAAACTTGTCGACTTAGATCCATCAAATTCATAATCTTTTAAATAATGCGGCCACTTGGCATTATCTTGCTTCTAATGCTTAGCACATATTGTGTTGCTCAACATCCTTTATAAAAATCACTCGACACGAACTAAAGTTTACGAGTGCTCAGCATCAACTAAACTTTACTCGACATTCATTGTTCTGCTTGGCATACACTAGAATAGACTTTTAATCGACTCTAACTAATTTTTTTCTTAGCTTGCACTAACTTTGCTAGGCACCTACAATCCACTCGATCAAGCTAGGCAGAGAAACTTTATGTAACTTGTTCTTCTAAACTTTCTTAGTGTAAACAACCTTTGTAACCTTAAGTAGATTATCAATACATCATGTTATCATTGTCTTAAATGATTCTAGTACTCTTTACATAATCATGACTTAACCTTTCCTCTAGGTGCTATTGTTACATCTTTTGATCTAATCCTCTTCATCAATCAAATAAGTGATAGTACTTAAATCATATAAGCAGTTGTCTTACCAGCAAATAGCAGGTTTGACATTACTGACAAAACAATGATTGAAACATATTTATCATACTTTTTTCTCAAAAATCTCCCCCTTTGTATTGTTTTCAATCTATTCTCAACAATATTCTCTATCATAAGGGAAAAAATAGCCTCTTAAATTATTATTTTTCCTATCACAAGGGAAAAAGTTGCCTTGATTTTATGAATTTTTACTATGGTCAGAGAAAAATCTCATCTAAAAATTCAACTTTCTTTGACTTCATAAACAAATTTCCAATAGAAATTAATTTTTTCTCCCAAAAATAATGTTTGATTCACCACAAATTTATATAATTTTTGTGGAGGGGGTTTCTTAGAGTTATCCTTGTCAACCAGCCTATATCTAGGAGTTCAAGTCTCGCAAGATCCTATCATACATATGCATGTTAGTTTAGTTTTAAATTTCCTAGTAGGTTATTTATTTTTTCCTATATTGCTAAATTTTTCCCACACTTTTAATAATATTGCTTAGGTTAATAAAGAATGTCTTATTCAGTGGATAGTTGTGAGGTGTCACCTTCCTACATGTGAGCATCCATTAGCTATCTTAGGAAGATACTTTACTACCTTTAGTCTGATAGATGGTTGCTCCTCATTGGTCGGTGTTGCCACCTCCTCCCTCTTCCCAGCCTATATAAGCATGCTACCTAGCTTGTATTTTCATCCTCTTAATGCTATTTTTCTTCTAGCATTTGTATTACTCTCTTGGAGACTAAGTATGCGTTGCTATTTTGATTTTGTATCATTTGCATGCATAGTTTAGATATCTATTATTTGCACTAGTTTTTTGGGCTATTAATCTTTTCAGATTCTAACATGGTATCAGAGCTTTTAGTTTCCTCATTTGAGAGATTCGGGGGGGGGGGGGGAGGGGGGACTAATAAATCCTATTGTAGGTTTTTGAAAAACCCAATATGCTCTTTACTCGCATCTTCAGATGATCTTGAGAATCAAAAAAATTTGACAAAAATGTTTCCTCATTTGAGAGATTTGGGGGGGTGGTGGGGTTAGGGGCTAATAAATCTTATTGTAGGTTTTTGAAAAACCCAATATGCTCTTCGCTCGCATCTTCAAATGATCTTGAGAATCAGAAAAGTTTGACAAAAATGTTTCCTCATTTGAAAGATTCGGGGGGTGGGTGGCGGGGGTAACGGCTAATAAATCTTATTGTAGGTTTTTGAAAAACTCAATATGCTCTTTGCTCGCATCTTCGGATGATCTTGAGAATCAAAAATGTTTGACAAAAATGTTTTTAATCTCTAGGGTTTACACATGTGTTTTATGAAATCTGGGTGATTGCAGCATTTCTAGTTATACTGGCAACATTTATGGTTGTTCTAATGCGTTCAGGAGGCTTGAAAAAGCCATATTTTGGCTTTCATTTCACCGAGATAGGAGATCATCATACAAGTTGTGAAACTGGGGTTTTAATCTCAAATCTGACAACCAACTTGAATATTTGGCGTTTTCAATCAATATTGCAGGTTCCAACATTTTTTGTACATCAACAGAAAAAATGCTTTTTGAGTTTTATTTGTAGAACCGAAAAACTATCTGGGTATCTTTTATTTTTTGCATGCAATCAATATATTTTGTAGAATTGAGCATAGAAAGCTATAGCCATACCCCTCTCCATTGGCAGTCACAAATTTGGATGTAGTTTTCAAATGCCTCATTCTTGCTCATATAGACTCTGATTTTGATGATCCTTATTATGATCTTGGCTATTTTTTTGTGCTCTATCCACTAGTGTAGTCTTTTTTTAATTTTCATGCATAAATTTTTCAAAAATTGTAGATTTTCGACCATGACTTTGCATAGTTCTCATTTTGGAAACTTCGGAGGATCATAAATTTCTCATATGACCTTGTATCGAGACGATCCTTTTTTTGAAAGTGCATGATTTTTTGAGTGGAACATAATGGTGCTATTTGTTTCCTTGATTATTGTGCCCAAGTTTCACTTTCAACATATACTCTTCCTGAGCATTTTTGTAATGCATTAAAATCAAGACCACTTAGTATTTCTTACTAGTGGTAGTTGTAAATGCACTAAAATAAAGTGTTAAATCATATTTCTTTTGGGGGGTTCTTTGATTGAGTAAAAGGGGAGGGGCATTGTAGTGGCTAGGTTCTCTTCTTTTTAGCATTTCTTCATCGTGGATCAAACAAATATGCCCATCCTAACTCCATACAATTACTTTCAATGAAAATCACACATGAAAATTCACTTAAGGAAAGATGGATTAAATAGGATGACTACGGGACTTGAAACTGAACCTAATAAAGATGAAGATAAGCCGAAGTAGTTTAACAAATGTGATGAGGCATATGGAACATTGTGTTTGTCTATTTCTCTTGACTTTCTATTTCACATTGAGTCTTTGGATACACCAAATGAAATATGGACAGGGCTAGAAACACTATTTGACACACAAGATTGAATGAGGGGTCATATGTTGGAAAATGAACTAATTAGTTTAAGTCAAGATAATTCCAACACAATCCAAGATTTCTTCACTAAATTGAAATCACTAAGGCTGCAGTTTAAATAATGTGGAATTGAAAAGAAAGATGAATAACTTATTTTTAATATTCTCTCTAAGCTAAGTTCACAATATTTTGTGTTTGTTTCTACCTTCTATGCTACTAAGGGTGCACTTGGTACTTAATTCACCATGCCATCTTTAGATGATTTTACTGTCAATCTCACTCAAGAACAGGATAAGCTAATCTAGATGGGCACTCTTAAGTCCTCTAAGTCACATGCCTTGGCTGCCAACCAAGGTACAAAAGAACAAAAAGGACAAAGTAGTAACAACATTAGTAAGGATGAGAAACAAAATAATAGCAAGGAGAAGAAGGATCAGATACTAGTTGCTTCAAAAGAAACTATTAATACCCCATCTTCCAAGGGCGATAAGCCTAAAAAAGAAAAAGTCCAATGTGCCTATTGTAAAATACCTGGTCATGATGAACATAAATGTGTAAAGAAACAAATTGATTAGTTGAAATACATTCTTGAGAAGAATAACATCATTATTCTTGAGTCTATCAAACAAAATTCTAATGAATGGTCTAACAAGGCAAAAGAAAATAGCAAGGGGAAAGGAAAGGGCAAAGCCCTTGTTGTAGTTGCTTCCTCACCATCCACTTGGGTTATTGATTTGGGTGCTTCACACCACATCACTTCATCTAAGGAAGAACTTGCATCCTTGGAGCTGTGTATTGTGCCTTCTATTTTGATGGGTGATGACACTCTTGTTGAGGTGTGTGGGAGAGGGTCTGTTGATGTGGGGGACGACACATTCAATGATGTTCTTTGTGTACCCTCATCATCAACTAATCTCCTATCGATATACTAGATCACTCACATAGGTTTTGGCAAGCAGGTTGATTTTACTCCTAATTTAGTGGAGATACGCGAGTTGCACAATGATTCTACAATTGTAGTTGGGAGAGCAGATCATTAATCACAACTATATCTATTTTCTCACTTTTGTCTTTATCCTCCTTTGACTATTTTTCTCACTCCCTCTCATGATGCGATTAAATTATGGCATGAGAAGTTTGGTCATCTTAACTTCTTCTATTTGCATTAGCTCAACCAGTATAGCATGGTCACAAGGTTGTCTTCGATTTAGTTCTCAGGCGGTGTTTGCCAAGGTTGCATTCTTGGTAAGCATCCTAAGGAAAATTTTGACAAAAGTAAGGCATGGAGAGCTTCATAGTTACTAGAGTTAGTTCATAGTGATTTGGCTGGTCCATTTTAGCATCCTTCTTTTAGCAAGGCCTGATATGTCCTCGCATTCATTGATGACTTTTCTCAATATACTTAGGTGTAATTTCTCAAATAGAAGTCAAAGGTATTTGATTATTTTCAAGACTTCAAAAATTTTGTAGAAAAACAATCTAGGAAAGCCATCAAAGTTTTGTGCATAGGGAATGGTGGTGAGTATGTCAACCATTGGTTTGAAAGATTTTGCACTTCAAAGGGGATTGATTTACAACATTTAGTTCCATAAAATCCTCAATAGAATGGTGTTGCAGAATGGAAGAATAGATCCTTGAAGGAAATGGCAAACTATACGATTCACTCTAGATCTCTTGTACCATAGTATTGGGCAGAGGCCATTAACTATGCTTGTTATATCTAGAACCATGTTCCTCACCAAGCCTTGAAGGGAGTTACTCCTTTTGAAGCTTGGAGTGGTAAAAAATGATCAGTTAAGCACTTTTGAGTTTTTGGTTCTCCTGCATGGGCCCACATTCCTATGAAGAAATGCAAGGCCTTGGATCTGTAGAGCAGACCTTACATATTTTTAGGTTATCCTAATGGTGTGAAGGGTTATTAGTTGCTCCACCCTACTACACATGAGTTATTCATTGAGAGGAGTTTTCAGCTTGAGGAGGCATCTTCAAGCTCACTTTCTATCACTTCTCCAACTCCTTCTACTTTGACATTGGATTCACTTGGAATACATGATAGATCTTTAGATGATTCAGATTCACCTAAGTAGTCTTTTACCTCCACTTCTGATGTAGAGAGTGATTCAAAGAACTCACCTCCTTCCTCTCCTAGTCATTATTCAAAGGTTAATGATTCCCCTCCAAATTCTCCATCTTTTTGTTCACTATACGCTAGATAGACCTTGCAATCTGCAGGTGATTGGGTTGGGGATCCATCAGACACCAGGCCGACTTGTTCACAATTCCAGGATGCTCCACATGTCTTCATCACTACTGCCTCAAATCCACAGTCCTTTCATGAGGCTTCTAGTATTCCTAAGCGGGATATAGCTATGTAGTAAGAGTATAGTTCCTTGATGAGGAACTACACTTGGGATCTTGCCCCTCTTCCTAAGGGAAGAAAACTTGTTCAATGTAAGTAGATCTATTGAACAAAATTTGCAGCAGATGGGTCAATTGACAAACACAAGGCTTGCTTGGTTGCCAAAGGATTCTCCTAGGTTCCTAGGATTAACTACTTTAAGACTTTTGTGCCAGTTGCCTAAATGAATTTCATTTGACTTGTTCTTGCCATACTTGCAGCTAATCGTTGGGAAGTACATCAGATGGATGTGAAGAGTGTTTTTCTTCACGGTGACCTTCATGAGGAGATCTACATGGAGCATCCATAGGGATTCCTTTAGGATTCTTCACTTGTGTGCCATCTTCAAAAGTCTCTCTATGGCCTTAAACAAGTTCCTCAAGCCGGGTATGCCAAGATGGACTCATTCCTTCTATCAATTGGGTTCACTTGGTGCCATTCTGATCCTAATGTCTACATTCTACAACAAGGTGATTTACTTCTTTTCTTGGTTTTGTATGTTAATGACTTGTTGATCACAGGAAGTTCTTCACCCACCATTAACGATGTTAAAGTTACCCTTCAGGATAGTTTTTTGATGACTAACTTGGGCTTGTTGCATTACTTTCTTAGGATTGAGATCTTTCAGTCTCCTTCTAGAATCACCATCACATAGTCCAAGTATGCTCTAGATTTACTCCTAAGGTTTCATATGGCTGATTGTAAGCCTGCTCTAACTCCCTTCCTTTCTAGAGTCAAACTTGAGGCTCAGTGTTCTTCTCCACTTGTTGATGGCACTTTGTACCACCAACTTGTTGGAATCTTGTTTATTTGACTCATACGAGACCCAACATCTCATATGTTGTAGGCATGGTCTCTCGATTCATGCAAGAGCCTCATGAGCTACACTGGAAAGTAGCCAAGTGGATCCTTCACTACATTTAGGGTTCTCATAGTTGTGGGATTCACTATGTAGCAGGTATTGAGCTTGATTTGGTGGGCTACATAGATTCAGATTGGGTGGATGATTCTCAGGATCATGAGTCTACTTCAGGTTACAGCTTCTCACTTGGTTCAAGTCCTATTTTTTGGTCGAGCAAAAAGAAGTCTTCTATTACTCTATCTTCTACTAAGGCTGAGTATCAAGGGGCTATAAATGTTGCCACCAAGGCCATTTGGCTTCAACATCTTCTCACTAAGTTTTTTATCTAGATTAGATGGTCATTAGTCATATTTTATTACAACCAGAGTGCCATTCAAATCTTATGGAATTCGGTCCATCATCAACAGACCAAACACATAGAGGTCCACATGCACTACATTTGGGAGCTCATCCATGATCATGTCATTAACCTTTTCTATTGTCTAACTTTCGAGTAGGTTGGTGACATCTTCACCAAACCCTTCACTGAGAGCAAGTTTCTTCATTTGTGAGCTTTTTTGGGGGTGTGGGATGCTTCATCTTTTGGGGGGGCCTCTTTCTCTCACTCGAAGTCCTAATTTTTTTTTTGGGGGGTCTCTTTACTCTCTCTTTTGGGAAAATTTTATGTAAATGGGTACCTCATTAGGCTTGACTTGTTGGGACCCATTTCTACATCCACCTAAGCTTTGCTTATGGGGGGGTGTTAGTGTAGTTTTTTATTTCCTAGTATGTTATTTATTTTTTCCTACACTTTTAATAATCTTGGTCAGGTTAATAAAGCATGGTTTATTAGGTGAATGGTTGTGAGGTGTCACCTTCCTACATGTGAGCATCCATTAGCTATCTTGCGAAGATACTTTGCTATCTTTAGTCTGATAGATGGTTACTCCTCATTGGTCAGTATTGCCACCTCCTCCCTCTTCTTAGCCTATACAAGCATATTCCTTAGCTTGTATTTGCATTTCTTGTTTTTGCATCCTCTTAATGCTATTTTTCTTCTAGCATTTTCATTTCTCTCTTGGAGACTAACTCTGTGTTGCTATTTTGATTTTTTATCATTTGCATTCATAGTTTAGACATCTATTCTTTGCACTAATTTTCTGGGTTATTAATCTTTTCTGATTCTAACAATGTACATGTGCTTGTGTGTGGGCACAACCAGCTACATGAATATAACCACATAATACCAATTGAAATTTTGGTTATGAGAAATGTAAAAAATGATATAATTATAGAAAATTCACTCAACCAGCCTATATTTGGGATTATGGATTTGACATGAATCCCAATAAGGTAACAAATCACCAAGCATCATGAACTCACTCTACTGATCTAGATCTGGTATGGATTATATACAAGTCCCAAGGATGGTAAACCTAATATACATTATGAATCTATGACCAAAATGAGTGTAAAGAAATACCCAAGAAAGCTAGGTGACATGCAAAACAAGACAATGTAAAAATTGCTCAAAAATTAACATTGTTGAAAATCAACAAAATTAAAACCTATTATCCAAATGGTTTCCAACCTCCAAAAACTTAAATAAAAATTGAGTTCCAAGCTCGTATTGACAAAAAACTAACACAATGACATGAAACTTCAAATTAAAACCCTCAAAAACACTCAAATATTCATACCTGCCCAATCGGGTAGAACTAGCATACCAAAAAAGAGGGGAAGACTAGTTCTCAACCTAAAACCAAATTACTATAAAAAATAGAAGTTGAAACTAGAAAAAATTATTAAAACAAAAAAAAACCCTATCTCACATCCAAAAGAGAAAAAATGGGAACTGATGCCAGGAAATAACAAAGATGCCAAAGTCGATGAAACTCTTAACAAAGGAGGAGTTTCCCACTCTAAATCTAACAAGCCCATTGTCACAATGATCCCATGAGTGTCTCTCTCACAATAAACAAATTCCCAAATTCTTAGAAGAGGGTTTTGGAGGATTTTCTCCAAAATCCTGAATTTCAAAAGTGAGAAGTGAGAATAACTCACTTTTTAGCCAATATATGCACTTTTACAAAGTGATACATAAATTTGATTATTAAAATAAAATAATCTAATTAAATCCCTTAACCCAAATAAATTTGGCAATTCCAATTGCTTGCAATTCAACTACAAAAAATTAGCTAGTAAATTAAAAAATATATAATATAATATAATATTCCCATTAAACTATTAAATCACAATATTTTAATAACTTTTGCAACCACTGTAAATTCCTAAATACATAGACACATTTACAAGTATAATAAAAAATGTATAATGAATCTAGATTTTACCAAATGACCAAAGAATTTATTATTTTAATAATATAGATACGTTGCCAATACAAGAATGACATTGGCTCAATATGGATCGTCAAAATCACTATTTCATTTGTTATTGTCAGGGATATAAGTCTTGCACAATAAATAAACACAAAAAAGGGTAGATGCACAATATATCATAGCCAAAGAAAAAAATACATATAATTACATAATTAAATAATCTAATTGATTCCATTTAAATAATCATTAAATAAGCAATCTTACATCAATCACTAAAAAGATAAGATACTTATTTGTAGCATAATAAATTAATGAATCTAAACATTTAATAATAGAAATAATAACAATTAATCAACATCATATATTCCAATATGAATGTATAAGTCAACTTGGTTAAACACATGAATAAACATTATTGCAAGAACCTAGTCAAGTGCAATAGGAAAAATAATACACAATGCAACCTTTGTTCGCATCTCAGGGTAATCACGAGACAACATTGTGATACCACATTAATCTAGGTAACTATTGGCACAAACCTCAATGACACCATCTAGAACATCATAATATCATAAATCAACCATGAGCATAATCAACCAGCTAATGAAATAATATAAATCGGATCACTCGAAGGGTGTAGAACACTCGTGGATCCCAATCATGATCACTCACAAAGAAAAAAACATTAAGATTGCATCCATCAGGATGAATTAAAAAAATCAAATGGGAGAGGCATTACAAGTAGGCTTGTATGCAAAGGTGGGATCACATAGATAGGTAACATGAATATTTGCATAATATGCACAAAATAGATTTGTTGAGCATCTTTAGAACATTGTATCAAATAAATGTCTGAGTGTATAGTCAATTTGACAACTTTTTCCAACACCTTCCTAGTGTGATTCAAAATAGAAGTCTTAAGACAAAAAGTCATGAATGAACATTTAGAAAATTAATAGATGGAGCAAGGGAATGTAGTGATATCTTTTCTCAAGTCCTTTCAACTTCCTTTGATACTTAACTATCAAATTTTATCCACCTAAATTTCATTTCTTGCAATGCTAGGAGATGAATAGTATTGACCCAATAAACTCAAAGGCACAATCAACCCAATTATTAAGGAAATGGAAATAATTTAAATTAGTTGAGGTTTTAATTTATAAGAAATAAAAAGGTACAAGTTGGATCAAGTGGAGTAATTATCCCACAAAAGTAGGAATAAAGAAAAGTGCAAAGGTCTTATGTATAATGGAGAAAAGTCCCAACATTAGCCAAGAGAGGGCATTTGAAAGATAGAGTCAATAGTGGTGCTTTAGAGGGTGGAGTCGGCTATAGCTAATAGGGCTATAAAAGGTCAACAATGTAACTTTTATGTTTGTATATTTAATGTGAATTTGATAATTTTTATTTATTTATTTATGTAGAGTGTGTTTTCTTTATTATTTTGTGTGCTAGGAAAGAGTGAGCATCTTCTTGCATCATCATTATTTATCAATCAGCCTAAGATTTTATAGTAGTGTAATACAATATTTAATCCAATTCTATCAATTAAATTGGGACTTTCCAACACTTATTTTTAGCAATGAGGTAATGAAACATTCTCTATATAGAAACAAAATCAAGAGGATAATTTATTCAATCTTTTCCATGTAAAATAATTGATACAATTCAACTTTCTATTATGTTATCTATACATGGTTAATCTATTGGGTTTAAGTTATGCCTATTTGTGGAGAAGATGATTCATAACCTCAACATTGTTGAAATCCCAAGGAGTGAATTAACCTTTGTACCATCTCACTTAACTAGTGCTCTAGTGTACTAGGGAAATCAATTAATTAGCCAAGATTTAAATTCAAATGTAAATGCAACATCAACTAGAAAGAAGTAACTTTATGTTATAAGATGAAAAGGATATTTTAATTTATGAAATTAAAAGAGCTACTTCTTAAGACCACTTGGTAAAAAAATTTAACTCACAGTCTTGGATGTTAGCGCAAATCTAGGACTACAATATAGATTTTGTTATTTGCTAAGATCGCTGCAAATGTACTAACAATTGTCATTGTAATTGATTGTGTTCCAAATGCAAATGAAGGCTTATAAATTAGAGAGGATGAGACATGTCTCTGCAGTTAGTCATCACTAAATAACATATTAATATATCATTAATATAAATAACCACATATATAATATAATATGTATAACAATATATATAATAATATATATATAATACTATAATATATATAATATATACATTAATATATATTATTAACATGGATAAGTATATCTAGGAAATTATGATTACCAATAACAACAATGTATCTCAGATCGAATTAATTCAACTAAAGCTACAACTTTAACACTCCCTCTTATCTAGGGAGGATTTGTAGATCACCTTATGCTCTCAAGTAGATGAAGAGATATCATCTCAATGTGATATTCAATTCACTATAAGGCTAAATTTATCAACACTCCCTCTTTAGCAAAAAACAATTAAAGCAATTATAATACAAGATTTGAACACTGTCTTAAGTGTGCTCTATGAGAGATTTAAGTTGTGGTGTCCAGCAAGATCTGACCCGAAGAACCATAACAATTGATTTTTATGGTGTCTGTAAAAACTCAGCCCGAAGAACCATGATGAGTTAATTATCAATGTATCCAACAAAATATGACCTGAAGAACCATGATAAGTTGGTTATCAAGGTGTCTGAAAAAATCTGGCCCAAAGAACCATGATAGCACTTGCTCCAACACATTTTGGTGTTAGGAGATAGATCAAATATTGATAAGCTCGTCACCTTACAATAGTGACCTCACACATATGAAAGATCAACACCTTTCATAACACAAAATTTAAAAAAATATTTCTGTGACAACAACTTAATGAAGTCTATTATGATGGATTCATTATCATGACTTTCAACACTTTGGGACAACAACATAATGAAGTCTATGATGATAATAGGTCTACAATTTATAAGATTTTCATCTTACAATGATTACATTATGTTTATATATGTCAATGAAATATTGTCACCTTCATTACATATCATATGAAAAATAATAACCACCATGAACCAAGTCAAAGGGTGGCACTAAGGTTTTCACCTCAATGCTACCTCATAAAGAAGAATGCATTACAAGGAATTTCACTTAGAACTTCTCATAGAGAAGATATCATTTACAAAGGGTTCACCTCAAAATTCTCCCTCTAAACAATGATCTTGGGAAGTCAGGTCTAGTACTTACTCCCTTAGAGGCTCTCTTCCCCCAAGGATTCTTGTCAGACTCACTTTGAGTTTGCTATCAATTTTTTGATTTTCTGGTGATAAGTCATCACTTCCTCATGATATACATAGGAGTAGGCCCATCAAAATCATGTAGTCACACGCATGTATTTCTAGACTCCCTCTAAGTATCAATTTTCTATGCTCCTACATTGCTTTAGAAGAAGTTTCATACTCCCTCTTAATATAGAATAATATCGTAATCTCAATCATCAAATATGTTTTCTTCAAGAGGCTAATTTTATCCATTTTTATCATCAAGGTCTTTGGAGATACTATCCTTAGATTGAGTTTACACAATACTAGGTAGCATGTGTAAAGTACTAACCTTATCTTTGTGTAAGAATATCCTCAAACATAAAGAAAAAAATCAAGGAAAATAACCCTTATAGTATGTATAGAATTACAAATAAGAGAGAGAATACAAAGAGTAAATAAAGATAAGAATATTTATCTACACATGAAGATTCATAAATTTTCTTTCTAGATTATTTGAGAATGGAACATCTCCCCTCTAAATAAGGTTCAAGTGGGAATGGAAAATTGACTATTATTCCCCCCACAATGTAAAATCTTCACTCGTTCTTATATTGTTGAATACTTTTGTATCAAATATGACAACTCCTTTCTAAGTTCCAACTTTCTATTTTCATCCATTCAAGGTCCAAACATTCATTTAGCTTAATAGCAGAAGAAGACACATCCTTCCATTTTCTCAAGCTCATCCATAATACACCAATATCTTGATTAAGTATGGTTGTGCCACATGTATGAATCTACAACTCATGCGTTGAGTTTCATTCATCAAATAGAGACATGTAGATGGTTCAAATGAATTCTTAAAAGCTTCATTAATGTCTCATAACAACTCAAATTTCCTTTTTTTATGAAAAGATATTTGTTTAATATTTGATTAAACCTATAGTATGCACATATTGCAATCTGTGTATTCCAAATTTATATCATTGGTGAATATCATATGTTGATATTATGTAGACCTAAGGTAAATTCATCAATCATGGTCCTCTTAACTGCTACAATTTATTGATCACTAGAGAATCCATTCCAACGTGGTTTGCTCCCTCTGAATCAATATGATAGAGATCACTAAAGGGTGATTGAATCATATCCTCTATCTTCTCCCTCTATTTCAAGGTCACCTTTCACGAAATATCAGTCTCCCATTGAATTGAAATCTCTATTTGAGCATCAATTTTCAAAGTTCCTCATTCAATGTTACTTTTGATAAAGTGTCAAACTCCCTCTAAATCTAATATTAGTCATCATTTTCCTGCAAGAACATTATCAGAGAAAAGATCAAGGCACATATATCTTATAATTCAAATAATACTTCTAGCATTAGTTATGGTGTTTAGTATTTTAACTCATGTCTATGACTAATAACATAAATAATTATAAAATAACTCTCCATTTTATGACCTTAATTTTGATTCCATCTAGTCATTCTTATAGAGACGACCTCAAGCTTTACACTAACACATAGGCATTCATATAGAAATGAGTGTGGTCACTATAATCGCACTATAGAACTTGATCCATTATTTCTATAGATTTATTTAATGAACATATAATATTGAATTAAAACATTCATCCAATTATTATTCTTCAATAATAATCTACTCTTATATATAATATAATTATAATATCAACTTAATATTCATATATTCATACTATTTGCAATTGCATATAAATTAATAATATATTATACTTACCTTTGGGATTACTACCCAATACTTCTACTACCTTTGTACTTTACTAAATGTATGCCCTTATGTTGCATAGTCAATTCTTATTAACCTTGGTCAACCACCTTAGTACATACGTGTTTAACACTCCATGTCACATTTCCTTTTTTTGTCACTAAGTTGTAATTGTTTTCATATTGATGTAAAACAATCTTGAAGCAATGGTGGTATATAACCCTTTACACATGTCAAGTCAGTTTGGCCTCCTTCAATTTTCTCTTAGATCACTACCAATTCGAGCCCCCTTCCTTATCTTCTTCCTCAATCTGTTGTACATGTTCACTTGTATCCATATCAGCCACCATATCAATAATAGGAGATGAGAGATTTCCATTATGTTTTTGGCAGTCTCAAATATGCCACCAGAAAATAAGGATCGTATAGACTTATATGCCTGATTCATTTAAGGTAACTCCATTGATATTCAATCTCCTTTCTATGATAGTGTCAAACCATATTAATTATAAAAATAATCCTTCACCATATGTTATTGGTTCAATTACCAATTGGCTATTATGTTTTTCCATATATTGTTCCTTCCTTGTTTGATATGCATTTCTTGGCCCTATGCCTTGTGCGATATCAAGTATTCTGGTGATATCATCTACGAATACCATTGTTTGTCAATGTTCCATGATATTAGTGATTGATATTCTTGTAGGGTCATATGCCAAATTCCTTTTATTTTATATTTTTATGTTTTCATTATCCCTCTTGAATATTTTGTCAACCAGCCATGTGTGTGTGTGTGTGTGTGTGTGTGTGTGTGTGTGTGTGTGTGTGTGTGTGTGTGTGTGTGTGTGTGTGTGTGTGTGTGTGTGTGTAGGAAATCAATAATTTCATTCATCTCATTTATTTTTGTGCAATTGATATCGAGTTTGAAGCTTGTCTTCATGAGTAACTAAGTAGTATTTGGTCTTCTTGGCATAAATTTCCATATCGTACTTCTCATTTGGAGGTACCCTTGAAGTGGTGATATTTTGTGTACTAAGAGGTTATGGATCATGGTGGAGACCATAACATGATTTATGAATTACAATCTTACCTAAGGTTAATATTGTTTGTACCTTCTTTATGCAGTGCTCTTTTATCATTTGCATATGTGACTGTTACTTCCAAGTCATTATTTTGATTTTTCATTTCTTATTATTCAATACTCCCCTCCTCTCATAAATAGTGGTTGGGTATCTCCAGGTGGAGCCAATCATAACTCTTATTGATTAATAATTTCTTTTTCTCCATTTTCACTGCATCTTTCAACAATTGACTCAATAACTCTTCTGTGATCTTTGTCTCAAATCTACCTTCAAGCTATTTAAGCTTTATAGAAGGAACCTTCTCTAATACCATGTTATTTTGTAAGATTGTTGGAAATTTACTAACAATTTCCATTGTAATTAATTGTGTTCCAAATACAAATGAAGGCTTATAAATAAGAGAGGATGAGGCATGTATCATGAAGAGACATGTCTCTACGATTAATCACCACTAGATAACATATTAATATAATAGTAATATAAATAACAATATATATAATATAACATATGTATAAAAATATATATAATTTATTTTATATATATATATATATATATATATATATATATATATATAATATACAATAATATATATGTATTATATACAATAATATATATTATTAACATGGATAAGTATATATAGGAAATGATGATTACCAATAAAAACAATGTATCTCAAATCAAATTAATCCTTCTGAAGCTACAACTTTAACAAATTTTGGATCTCAATATGATCATTTATGTCTCGCATGAACATGGAAAGAATATTACAACAAAAAGGTACAAAAATATTGACCAAGCTAATTTTTCAATGTCAAGCACCATTTTTGTTTTTCCACCTCCAACAACAACCAAGTTACATATGATATTAGAACCAATAACTAATAAAATGATAATAATAATAATAATAAAGATAGATATTATCAAGAACTTTAATATTACAAATAGAATAAATTAAATAGGTGTAACACCACTCTCCTTTTAAATCTAAGAAGTTGAAGCTTGATAGTTTGAAAGTGAGAAAGGGATTTTTGTAAGAGAGTTTTGGAGAAACAATATGATGGAAAACAAGTGGGAAATGATCAACAATGGAGGAGAGAGATAGAATTGCTAAGAATGTGAGAGAGGTTAATTTGAATGACCAAGGATGTGCTAAAAGAAGAGAGAATAAATAAATAAAAACTTAGTTTGAACAAGGCCAACAAATTCCACACATTGATGGTCTACTCAAGGAGACATTGCATTGCAAACAAAAAAATTTGTAATGTCCCAATGACCACCTCAACTCTGTAGATTTATTGAGATGAATGCACATTAAATTATAACTTTACAATGCACATTGATCCTAAAAAAAATAGGCCGCATGGTTGAGAATCTAGACAAGAGAAATGACATGGGAGATGGTATGACATGAAGGATTAGGTGTAACTTTGATTATCAACTAAGTCATATTCATTATGCAATGAAGAATGAAATAAAGTAAATTATTACATTAAATTTTGATCCCACTTTAGCAAGCATATCATTATTGGAATGCAATTTAAAGTAAAGAAAAAACCTTAATATGAAGGGGAAGTAGAGCCTTGTATCTATGTGGAGTGTCCCTAGGGAAAATATATGTACCTTTGAAAGATTGCATTGTAACATGTAAGTTGTAGACAAAATTATACATGAAATAAATGATCGCCATTAGAAATAAATTGTGAGATAGTTATTATAAAGATTATATTGGTATTAGAAGCAACTTCTGTAATGCTAGATAAACATAGGATAGGGTGATTTTGTATTACACTGGTATGAGTAGTATAGTATATCATGCTAGATAGTCATAGGCTAAGGTGATGTATTTTCCTAATAAGAGTATATAGTTGAGTTATTTTATATGGATATATAATAGGACATAATGTTATGTTAATGATATTACATGTAGTGAGTTGTGTTATGTTGTATTGTCATATATGTTGGATGGATATTTTGTAAACGGCAGTTTATTCAAGTCCAATCACAAAATAGGTAGACCAACCACAATGTACGAGACAAAGGCTCTCCTACTTTTAAGGGAAGGCTCCCCCTTCTCACTATTCCTTGGATCAACTCAAGGTAAGAAATAAGTTGATAGATTTTGTAAGGGGTATTTCCACAATTATTTCCTCTTAATGTTTAGGGAAGAATCCACTTACTTGCAAAGCCAAAAATGGGCAAGATAAAATCTCTAACTACACTTCTCTCTAATAGTTGGAAACAGTGATACCAATAAACCTATTGAAAATTATTGGTTAATTTTGTATTGTCTTTGATGTTACAAAAAATGTCATATCATTGCCAATTAGTGTATGTTGAGCTCACATGGACGATGAAGATAGTTTCCTATGTCTATCAAGCATTCTAGGTTTTTCCAAGTTCAAAAGATAGTTTCTACCGAGTTCATTCGAGAGAGAAAGTGAAGTTTATAGAAGTTGAGTGTTAACCGAGCTCACTCAGTTAATGAAGGAAAAGTTGGATGGAACCAGTGTTAATTGAGCTCATTCAGTTACTAAAGGAACTTTGTGAAAATTCAATGTTAACCAAGCTCACTTGGTTAACATAGGAAAATCATTTCTAAGTTAGTGTCTACTGAGAAGGGTCAACTAACGAAGGATATTCTTGTTTTGGAATATTGAGTTCAATTGATTTATTTGTTGGTTCTAGCTGACTAAGGAGATGAATATTAAGTATTCTAAATTGTATTCAAGCTGACTGGACAATGTTTATGATATAAATATAAGGTCAAGTTGAGGATTGAATGTGTACAAGTAATAAAAAATTTGAAGATGCTTAGAGGAAGCAAAATAGAAGGATAAGTAGAATATCCTTTTTGAGTTGCAAAGATAGATTTCATCAAAAAGGATCAAGTATACAAGCTACAATTGAGATCTATAATTAGAAATTTAGTTGCATCATAAATTAGGTCATCTCATTGTTACTCTCTAACCATTGTAGCAGTGATCTAAATCTCTTAACAGAGTTGGCTTAACAACTATTTGTAAATCCTCTAACAAGGTGGCATTTCTAGATTGGAGTGTCTAAAGACTTCTAACAAGGCCACTCCTAACAAGGTGATTAAATCCTCTAATAGGGTCACACCTAACAGTGTATTTTGTAACCTTTAACATGGTTGACTCCTAACAAGGCTCACTTTAGAAGAGTGAAAATCAATAACTAGTTACAACTGGTGATTTTTCCCAAATTGGGTTTCCACGTTAAGTCTTGGTGTCACTTGTATTCATGTCATTTCTTTTATGTGTATGCAACTAAGTTAAATAAGATTAATCACTAATAATATATTAATATTTGCATTTGCCAAGTTATTGTTGCTATTTTAATGTTTGTTGAGTTACAACGTTTACTAGTGTAAACCAAGTGCTTGTGTATTTACCAAGCATTAGTATTTTTCAATAAAGTTTATGTTATGCACTGACATCTAAGGTATCTAGGATTTATTTTAGTGATAACTAATTCACCCCTCCCCTCTCGGTTACTCTTATATTTCCACAATTATTATCATAGCTTCTTGGTGCTTATAAAGAAAGGTTTCAAGGACCCAAGTTAAAGATCAAGATGTCTTACAGGAGAGAGATTCCCAAGCTGAACAAAGGTAACTTCCAGACATGGTAGGAACTTATGAAGTTGCACTTGGAAACCATTAGTGATTCAAGTTTGAAATACTTGGAAAATTCTTACAAGGATCCTACTGGAACATTGACAGTAGTGGAGATTGTTGAAAAGAAAAATCACAACATCATGATGATTGACATTGCATTAGCTCTCAACTATGTTGAGTTTGACAAGGTCAAAGGATGTGCTAATGCTCATGACATGTGGACCAAACTGAAGTATATCTATGGAGGTGATGATAATGTAAAAAGAGCTAAGGTAGAAAGCTAGAGAGGTCAGTTTGATTAGATGAAAATGAGAGAGGATGAAAACATTGCAAAATATGTTGAGAGAATCATAGCCAATGTCAGTAATATCAAAGCCTCTAGAGGAAAATTTGAAGATGTAATAGTGGTAAGCAAGGTACCCAAAACCCTTCTTCCTATTTATGCAATCAAAGTGTCTAGTATTCAAGAGATGAGATGTGATCCAAATAACAAGATAACTTTGGATGCTCTAGTTGGAAGATTGACTGCATTTGAACTAGATAACTATGATAATTATACTCCTAGTTCTAGCAATCTTGAGTCTGTATTTGAAGAAAAGGTATCACTTAAGAAGAAAGATAAAAAAATATATAAGAAAAAAATCTAAAAGTGAAAAGGGAGACATTTCTGACAGTGATCTTGAAGCCATTGAGACATTGCTTGTAAGAAGGTATCCCAAAGGAAAAGAAAAGTATAAAGGTAAAATCCCTTTAATATGTTTCTCTTGTGAAGAAGTTGGACACATTGCTGCAAGATGCCCAAAAAGAGAAGAAAAAGGTGAAAAGAAGCACAACAAGTACAAAGGTAAGAAGGATTTCACGAACTTCAATGACTACAAGGACAAAGGTAAGCAATCTTGTTTTATGGCTAAGGATTCAAATAATAGTGAAGATGATGAAATGGTATATATTGTTGTAAAAGATGAATCTGATGATGAGGGTAATAAAATGGCACTTATCTCTCATGTTAGAAAAAATGATACATGGATTATTGATAGTAGATGCTCACATCATATGACTGGTGACAAAAAAAAGTTGAACATATGGAACATTATAATGGTGGAAGCGTGAGATTTGGAAAAAATGAACCATGCTGCGTAAAACAGAAAGTTTGTATCTCACTAACCAATGAACTTAGATGTGATAATGCTTAATGGGTTGAAGGACTAAAGCATAATCTATTGAGTGTGGCATAGTTGAATAACATTAGATTCAAGGTAGAATTCATGAATGGGAAGGCCAAGCTGCTAGATGGAAAAGGAAATTTGGTTGGGTCTAGCAAACAAATAAAAGGTAACCTTTCATGTTTTATTGCTCAAGTAGAAGAAAGTTTGTTATGGCATAAAAGGTTATGTCATGTGAACTTTGATAGTCTAATCAAGATAAGCAAGAAGAAAAGAGTAAGGGGTATTCCTAGTTTGAGGAAATCTGATATGGGCCTATGCAAAAATTGTCAAATTGGTAAGATGGGAAAGACAAGTTTCAAAAACAAGGACTGTCATTCTGAAAAAATCTTGGAGCTAGTTCATACAGACTTATGTGGGCCTATTGAAATAGAGAGTTACAGTGGTGATAAGTATTTTATTCTTTTTTTTTATGATTATTCTAGAATGATGATTGTAATGTATCTAAAAGAAAAGTCTGAAGCATTTCAAAAATTTAAGTGGCATCTAGCAAGAGTATAGAAACAAACTAGAAAGAAGATGAAGAGTTTGAGATCAGACAGAGGTGGTGAATTCATTTCCAATGATTTCAATGAATTTTGAATTGAAAGAGGAATTAAGAGACAAGTATCATCTCCTAGTAAACCATAGCAGAATGGTATAGTTGAAAGAAGGAACATATCCATCATGGATTGTGCAAGAACTTTAATGATAGAAAAGAGTGTTGCAATCAAATACTGGAAGGAAGCAATCAATACAATAGTACATACCATGAACAAAGTATAGTTAAAGAAAGAATCAAATCAAACTCATTATGAACTATGGTATGGCTACATAGGTATGGCTACAAACCTAATGTAAGTTACTTGAAAGTATTTGGTAGCAAATGTTATATCTTGAGGAAATCTAGGAAAGGTAAATTTCATGTCAAAGGTGATGAAGGCGCATTCCTAGGATACTCCTGCAGAAGCAGAGCATATAAATGTTTGAATTTGTCAACTCAAAAGATCATAGAAAGTGCACATGTAATATTTGATGAGTTTGCAAAAAAGAGTGAAGAAGAGAGCACAAAAGAACTCGAGGATTACAGTAACTTTGTCTACTATGAACCTAATACATTGCCAAATGAAATTAGAAGTTGGGAGAATTCACCTCCCAAGTCCCCAAATCTCCAAAAGCTCCCGAGTTGCAACCAATGACCCAAGTCATAGTTTGAAAGACTTGAGTTGTAGTCAGAAGCTATCAAGTTGTTGCTAGAGAAAATCAAGTCTGATGGACCCAAGTTATAGACAATGGGACCTGAGCTTGATACAAAAGATCATGGAGAGGTTAGTGGAACAAATTCTAAATCCAAAGTACCTGTGTTAGCATGATATGTCAGAAGGAACCATGCACATGATCAAATCATTGGAGATGAGTCAGATGTAACAATGACAATAAACAAATTGAAAGCTACATGATTTTTTACTGTATTTGAATCTAGATTAGTAAAATATGCCTTGGAAAATGATATTGGATTGAAGCTGTGAATGAAGAAATAGAACATATAGAGAAGAATAAGACTTGGATTCTTGTTCCTAGACCCAAGGATAAAAATTTAATAGGCACAAAGTGGGTTTTCATAAATAAGTTGAATGAAGATGGAGAAGTTTCTAGAAACAAAGCAAGGTTAGTATGCAAAGTTTATCCTCAAGAAGAAGGTATTGACTATGGTGAAACTTTTTCTCTTGTTTCTAGATTAGAAGGTGTTAGAACTTTTCTTTCTTATGTTGCACATAAAGGATTTAAATTTTATCAAATGGATGTGAAATTTGCATTCTTAAATGGAATTCTTGAAGAGGAAGTCTACATAGAAAAACCTAAAGGTTTTGTGGATCCTAGAAAAAGGGATATGGTATGTAAATTACACTAAGCTTTGTATGGTCTCAAGCAAGCTCCTAGAGCTTGGTATGAAAGACTTCATAGCTATTTGATAAAGATTGGTTTTTAAAGGACAAATGATAACAACAACATGTATATCAAAGGACCAGACAAGAAGATTGTGTTGGCTGAAATCTTTTTAGATGACACTTTATTTAAAGGAATGATGACTTGTGCAAGGAATTTTTAGAAGAGATGAGTAAATAATTTGAGATGTCCATGTTTGGAGAGATAACATTCTTTGTTAGATTACAGATACAACAGAAGAAAGATGGTATCTATATTACTCAATCCAAATATATCAAGGAGATACTTAAGAAGTTTGGAATGGAAGATTCAAAGACCAATTGGAACACCTATGTCTGTTGGACATAAGCTTTCCAAAAATGATGATTCCAAAGAGGTAGATCAAACCACATATAGATCAACAATTGGAAAATTGTAATATGTAGTGCACACAAGGCCTAATATTGTATCACTAGTTGGTATGGTGGCAAGATGGATGACGTTTGATGGCTTTGGAGATTAGATACACTTTTGGGACACCTGTCAAGTTTTATAACCTATCATATGGTCGTGTATCTTCATCTTAACAATGATGTTTAGTATTATTCAGTTGATGTAATCTTGATTATCGGATAATGTAAACTTGAAAGTTGATAATGTACTATTGTTCATGTATCCGATGATACATGTGATGTATATACATTATATTTTAGTACCATAATTCATATGATGTAATATTCATGTGATTAATCAACATCTTAGTGTTATGCTATATTTATTATAAACTAATTATTTTATTTATTTAGTTAGTGGATAATGAATGAGATTTTGAATTTTCATTGTTGTTTGTGATTGGTTTCTTTTCCACATTCTTCGTTCTCATGTGATGTGGCATTTATTTCTTAGGACATGGTTCTTATAGAAAGGGGCACATTACAAGAGAGAATATACATACAAATTATATATCCCAAGTATTTAGTTGAAATATATATCTCAATTTCTTTTACCAGTCTAAAATATATTTGGGATATAGAAAGTGTCTTGTATAGATATATGTATATATCAATACAATTGAAACTAAAACTATGCATCAACTATGTGATGCATGTCTATTGATATATTTATAATTCATCAAAAATAACATATAATTAGTTATTTCCATAATCACTCATTAAATTCAACTAAGTGGATAGGGAGTTTGTGAAAGGGAGAGTAATTCAGTCATGGTGAGGAGAAGATTCCCAAAATGGGCTTTGTTCACGAGGAAGCCTCTTGGAGACTGTTTCTACCCAAGTAGGGTAATTCTACCATTCACTATAGGAATGAGACAATATAAGTGAATAGTAAGTACATTATTGCTTTCAAGTCCTAGTAATGTACATATCTACCTACCTTGAAGCCCTATAAAGAATATGGATCACATGAAAGGGAAAGGGGAGCAATTGGTCATGTTGAGGTAGAGATTCCCAAAACGGGCTATGTTCATGAGGGAGCCTCAAGTAGATTGTTTCCATGCCCAAACACGGTAATCCAATCACTCATAAAGAATATGGATCACATGAAAGGGAAAGGGGAGCAATTGGTCATGTTGAGGTAGAGATTCCCAAAACGGGCTATGTTCATGAGGGAGCCTCAAGTAGATTGTTTCCATGCCCAAACACGGTAATCCAATCACTCACTATATGAACGTTCCCATGTAGATAATTAATCACATAAAAGAGATAAATAGTAAATATTTAATTACTTTATTTTCCTCTTTGCATTCATGCGTATAATTTGTATCAGTTTACATTAAAATGTATACATCATGTATCTTTCATGTCTTTATGTGTGAGCTTTGTGTCTGCTTCGTATCTTCATATAACAATGTGTATGCTTTGTGTTTGCTTCGTGTCTGCTTTGTGTCGAGTCATGTATTAATGTGTATACTTCATATTTTCTTCATGTCTTCCTCCATCACTATGTATATTTTGTATCTTCATTCATTAATGTGTATGCATCGTGTATGTTCATACTTCATGATTATAATGAGTATAGTAATTATTTTAATGAGCTAGCCTAGAATAATTAAGGCATAAGAATCACTTTTAAAAATAATCAAAGTTATTGGATATTTAAATCTAAATTATGATGATGTCTAAGTTGTATATACTACTCATAACAGAAGACCTCGTGTAAGAAACTGAAATTGCTGGAGGGCAAGCAATTCAAGGAAGGGTGGACTTGTCATGAACCCTAAAAATGATAGATAATATATAATGACTATAGGATATAAACTAATATGATCTATCCCTAATATAATGATTTAAAATATTAGTATAACAATAAATACACTTATTTTGGTCAAGTAAAATTAAATATAATAACAAATATATATTAATATAATATAATATTGTAATATTAAATTAAAGTAATAACAGTAAATATTGTTAATACAATCAATTAAGATATATTATTATTTACTAATATAATATTATTATAATAAATATAATAATAATAAAATTAAAGCATTAACATTAAAAATAATATCAAACAAATAATAATTAAATTTCTATAATAATGTAGAGTAAAATAATAAATGTGCCCAAGGATATAGTAACTATATGCAAATATTGACCCAACAATGATTATAATGAGCACTTTTGGCAAAGAAGATAACATGAGTGTTCTCAATAATGCAAAAAATAGTATGGTGGACAACTTTAGGTCCATTAAATGGATGTACCATCAGGTCAATGGGCTTAATGAAAGAATTCACCAGCTAGAAGGCAATGGTAAGAAGGCTACAGGGGATGGGCAGAGTGCTAACTCTAACCAATTTGTGGATTTGGATGCCTTCTATGGTTTGAAAGCCAAAGTGTTGGACCTTAATAACAAAGTGGAAGGAATTTTGTCTACTTTGAGGAACATAGCTAATCAAAATTGTTAGATTCAGAGGTTGTCCAATGAGAACCTGAAAACTCTCATCAATAAGATGGAGGGTTTTGGAGTGGATAAGGTGATTACTACACCAAAGGAAGGTGATGTTAGCGCAGAGATCACTGAAGGGCCTAGTAAAACAACCAAAGCCAACAAGAAAAAGAAATCCTTGGAGAGTAGCAATGAAACTGTTGAGATCAAAGAGGTTGTTGGGAAAATTGACTTGCTGGAAAAGGAGGTTGCTAACCTCCTTAAAATTGGTTAATGTTTTTTTTTTTTTTTTTTTTAGCTAGTGTTTAGTTTCTTTGGATGTCCCTTTATCGATGGCTTTTTTTGTTGGACTTGTTGTTCTTTGTCCTTTTGTTGGTTTGGGCTTTTAATGCTTATCTTTCTATCTTTTGTACAGGGTTTCAATGACCCTTCAAAGCTTGTTTTCCATATCAAAAACTATATGCAAATATTATAGTATACTACACATATGTAATATATAATATTTATTAATATAAATTATAAAATTTGAATTAACTAAATAATATTATGTATTAACTATGTTTTCTATTATATGAAAGGACATCATCATCGACAACCATTCACCAATATAGAAACTTATAAAATCGAAACCAAATAATGATCTTAGGAAATTAAAAAAGAAAAGGTTAAAGGATAAAAATAAGGAACATCACATTCAAGTGTAGGAAAACCATAGGCATGAGGATTGTTGACCATGAGGGTCATTTATGGACATCTTCATTTAAAAATAAATAAAAATAGCTATCAATCCATTTGGAGAGGTGTGATGGTGAATTTTCCACCAGACAAAAGAGATGATAATGCCCATTTCTAATGATGGGAATCATTGTGTGCAGTAGAGGGTGAAAGGAAGTTTTTCCCAACCAATTTTTTGAAGGTGCGTTAAGGAAATCCCATGGGTGTATTATCCCACATTCATAGTGTGTATGGGAACTTTGTTATTTTTATCAAGCAACACTCAACTCCTAAGTGTCTTAAGCGCTTCAGTTTAAGACAAGCGCGGCCTACTTGGTGTGGGGCCCATCAAGCTAGATGATTGACAAGAAAAATTTTGAACGCCTGCATATGTTGAATTGGAGGTGATTGGATTGATGATTCAACTGTGTGGACAGATGGAGTCCATGCATAACTTTAGGAGAATTTGTGTTGGTCCCACACATGCAACTATGAAGCTACAACAGAGGAGTTAGCGGGACATCACAAGATTAAATGTGTTGAGAGAATGAGATTCGATGTTAAGCCAGAGGGTAATCACAACTTTGCCAGTCAAAGGTTGCAGTTAGCAAATAAGGCCACAAAGTAATGCTAATTGCTAGTGATTAGTCACAACTTCATGAATGTTAATGGAGATTTAAAGTTGAATATTTTGAAGTTACAAGATGAATGTGAGCACAACTTCTTCACTCTTCAAGTGGGTCCCACCATAGGACTTGAGATGTTGTGAAACTATGACATTTTGCAATGGCTAGGTGATGAGGTGGCAGATTCAACTAATCAAAGATTGACATGTGACATCTATAGGGTGGTCGACCATGTTTGACCAGTTATTTTGGAGGAAATTTGAAACTGCATTTCAAAGGGTAGAATATACTAATTATTCCCTTTTCATATGCATTGAGTTTGTGTGTACTTTTAAATTAGAAAATATTTTATTCTATAGTTTTGATGATATAATAAAATGAGATATTTCAAATATTTCAAAAGCCTTATTCATCCTCAAAGCATGTAAATTCAAATGGATATCAAGGGTATGTGTTTTGCTCAAATATAGGACTATCATAGACTATTGGAAAGATCTCAAAATGAAGAATTTGGTTTTCCAAACAAAATATGTACAGGTCTAAAAGAGGGAAAGATATATCAGGTTTTGTAAAACAGGGGCCTTCTCAATAGCCTATTTTGGCTTTTTCCATAGAGCTTCATTTTTAGTTTTTGAACAAACAATTATCTGGGTTGTCCTCAAATTGGCAGAGATGTTCCTAGCAATGTTGTTTTGCCTTGGAAATCATTTTGTGGGGTTTTTGACAAGATTTTTAGCAGCAGATTTGGCCTCTTCTAGGAAGTTTTTTTTCTTCACCATTAAGTAGATTTAAGTTTTTTTTTCAACAACAATGATGAGGATTTAATTTTCTATTGAGAAGGAGAGATGAGAGAACTTTGGAACAACATTAGATGAAAGATGAAGTGGAAAAATGTCATCTATAGATCAGATCCAACCCTCATTTCCTTCCTATATCTTCCCTTTCTTCCTCATATTTGGATTGGTTCCAGCTTGTTGAGCAAGTCTCATAGGTTGTGTTCCTCCAATCTTCAACATTTTCTCTTGTTTTAAACAACAGATATATTTCTCCTTGAACAAATAATAGAGAGATAGTCATAGTCCTAATCTATTTTGTGTTGCTTTAGAGCTATGGTATGCATCATAATGTATTTAATTTCAAAGAAATGAATACAAAGAAGCAGTTAAAATATTTAAATTTTAAATTTTGTCTCTTATCTTTGAGTTGTGCAATTTTATGTGATCTATGGACAAAGAATTCAAATCTCAGTTATAACTTGTTTGGAGTTGCATGAAATAGTATTTTTTTTTTAATTCAAAGAGTCAACTAAATTCTTAACATACTTTAACAAAGTTGTAGATCTCATGAAAGGATTTTGATGAGTAGAGGATTCATAGTGAAAGTTGATATCTTGTTTACAAAGTAAATGGATCGATCATAAAGGTCATGGTGTATATTTTAGCTTATGGAACACCGAATGAATAGGGAATAGATCATGGCTACAGGATCTACATTTTTCTTGTTGTTTGATGCATGATTCTTGCTCAAATATTCAAATATCAAAGTGAGTTTTCCCTTTCTATTTAGGAGTTGAATGAAAGACCCCAATTTAGCTTGTGAGTTTCTAGCCTATGTGATTAGCTCTTTCACATAAGGTTTGTTGCATAAGTGTAGAACATTCAAGGGTCATATCTACTTTTTTAAGGTTCTAGAACATGTTTTAGCATTGGTTATGTTTGTGAGAATCCAAGGTCTCCTCGCTTAGGATTTGTAGAACCTAAAGCATAGAAGGAGTGTTGCCTTGTTTGTTGGCCCAGATTCTATTCAAATGCATCCATCATAGGAATTAACTACCCTTAGATGTATTTTGTTTCCACTTCATAATTAATTAAACATTGTTAAATTGGAAGCCAACAAAATGGCCACTCTACTAAGGAGGTATGTGTAAAATTTTCTACAGTAGTAAGGTTCTAATGTGTTTTCCATTTCCTTGCTAAAAATCATGTCCCTAGTATTATCTTGTTCATGACAACAGTAGCTTTGAGAGTTAGATGTAAATTGTATTGTTAAAACTAAAAGTGTTTTCATCATCAATCAATTTAGCTATTTGCAAAGTGTTGTTATAGTTTTCAAAGTCAAGAAAGGTCAAGTATTATTCTTTTTGCCAAATGTGTAAATCTTCAAAAGTGGTTTAACAGTTTGCAAATTTTCCAAAAGTTGAAAAATTGGTCTAGATTTTTCAAATAACAAATTATGTTCTACATTTTGTCTCACAAGTGTGAGTGGTGACTCTAAGATTTTGCACTGGCTGCAATTATTTTATGTAAAAGACTTCAAGGAATTTCAACATTTTGTTAGGCAGATTTGAAGCCTTTGAGAGTAGTTTCTTGGCATGAAGGAGAGAGTCATAAATTCTTGATTGATGAGTTTAAGTTTTGTATGCATATGTTTTTTTGTTGAAGTTAAAATATTCAAAAGTAAATCTCAGAAGTGATTTCATTGTCCTCTTCAAGGAGGTGGTGACTCTACATAGTTTTTATGTGGAATGTGAAGTATTTTTCATATCCATAGCCATATCAATCAACAAATTAAGTTTCAACATCAACAGTTGAGGTATTTTAATTTTCATGCATGTTTCTTTTTATGTAAATTAATTGGTTGAAGAGGAGTGCCTATATTTAGTGGTTTTAGCACTAGGAAAGAAAGTGTAAGTTTTAAAATTGATTCAGACTTTAGATCTAGAAGTAATTCACCAAATCATGAAAGTGTTTGTGAAGTTGTCATGTTGAAATCTGAACTTCATGACTAGATTATTTCTTTCATAAGAATAGGGGTAAGAAGTCTTGAGGGTCAAGATGAGATTCAATTTTATATGAGACTTAAGTTAGTACTTATGGATCTTCCCATTTTGTTGAGACCTAGAGAGTCATCATGGGTTGTTGTTTTTCTAAGTGCTTTTATATCAGATTCAATAAATTGGTCAACATATTTGAGATTAGAAAATTTTGAACATATTGAAGAGTCTATGAAAAGGATTGAGAGTTATTTGTGTGAGAATGGTTACTATATTGCCTCTTTTGATAGTGATAGTGAAAGTGACAACCATAGAGAAAGAGATAAGTCTATTAGTGATAACATGTCTTGTAACTATGAAAAAGAGGACTCTCAAATTTAAGAAGATGGATATGTAACTAATGATGAGTCTTATGACAACATGTATGTGGAAAGTGAAGAGTATTGCAGCAGTAGTAGTAATTATTCATGTGTTTATCATGTGTGTGATGGAGTCTTTGAAATTTTTGACGACATTACTAATGAATCTGATGTTGTAAGTATTTCACTTCATTCAAGTTATACTTGTACCCAAGAGAGAGTTATTAATAATGAAGTTTTACTAAGTACTGATGAGATTTCAAGTATATTGGCTTATGAGTTTGAAAAGTGTTCCTCAAAGAATGATTTGAAATTTTCATTATCAAGACATGTATATCTTGAGGATGAAAGTGATGGTACAGTGGCAAGGTATGATATAGAGTCAAATTTTATCTCTTCCTCAACTCAACATATTTCTTTCCATGATGAAAATTTGCATAAATATGAAGTCTTGCATGATGAAAATATGTTTGATAGAGTTACTCCTGTTGTTACTATTTATGAAAAGTCAAATCTAAATACCTCAAAAAAAATTTAGGATGTCCCTACATGTATTGATTATGATGGCACTATGGTTCAAGTTACTTCTATGGTATATGATGCTGAAAGTGGTGAAGAAAGTTTCTCTTTATCAAATTTGGAGGAATAGCTTGATGGTAGGAATCACCCACATATGATAAAGTTTGATGGCTCGAGTAATGAAGAAAGTAGTGATAAAAGTATGCATGATTTTTAGTCTGATTCTCCTTCTTATGCTGAAAAGTTTCACAATGATAATTTTGATGCTTTCACATGCTTTTCCAATGAGTTGTTTGATAAGGACATAGATTCAAATCATCTCTCTATATGTCAACACTTTTATAGTAATTTTTTTCCATTAGTGAAAAATCCTTTATTTGGAGAATGTAAAGAAGTTTCAACATGTTGTGAATCTAATTGGATGATTGATGGATTTTCAAAAGAAGAGAAGTCAAATTTCAAATATTCTCCACAACCAGATAAACAAGAAGAGTCACTAGTTCATGGTATGTGTGACTCTCTTCATCAAGTAGAATATGAATCCTTTGTATTTATGCTTGATAACATGCATGATCTTCATGATGAAGAAGATTTTCAGCTTAGTTCTAATATTTTTTAGCATGTTGATCTGTACTTTCATAGTGAGTAAGTTGTTGAGAATGATCCTAGTTTGTCCATGCACTATGAAAATGAAGAGGTTATTTTCATTTTGCCTAATCAAGTGATTGAAAGTGTTGATATGTTTAATGAGACTAATATGAATGACACTTTCAACTTACCTCAAGAAGAAAGAAATGAAAATCAAGTCTATAACAGGGGTAAGAATTTTTGTTGAAGTTTTGATGGCCCGAGGCCATCATTTTTACAGTTAGAAGTAGGTGTTTCTTGCTTTCAATAAAGTGTTGTTGAATAAGTTCTTGGTGTGGTTTGGGTAACGAAGAGATGTTGAATTCTCACCATGCCCACAAGGGGCAAGCATCCCTAGAAAAAAAACAATTGTTGGAACTCAAAGTTGTGAAAGGATTTTGAGTACCATATTTGAAAACTTTGCAAAAGTACTCCCTATAAATGATTTTCATGTCTATGCACTTGACTATCATTTTGAGGCCTATGTTGTGTATAAAGTATTCCTTGCATTGCATTCAGTATATTCATGCACCTCAGATGATTAGTTGGAAGTTTTGAGTCATTTCATGAGGTGTCTTTTTGAGCACTCATCATATTTGCATTTCTATCAAAGTGTCCAACAATGTTCAAAGGGATAGTTTGCATTCGAATATGTTGCACTCGGTATAGTTTCATTATTCACCACTTTGGGAATATTTAGAATGCATAAAGAGAACTTGTGTTTTAGATTTTGAATCGTTTTGACTTGTTTTGATAGGTTTTTGAGTTTCCCAAAGTTAGTTGTTATTCTCTATCATGTTGATGCACTTTGCACATTAATCTAGGAAGCCTTGTTTGATAGTGAATAGTTTATGACCCATTGAGTGTTTTGAGCAAATGGTCATGTCACTAAATTGTAAGAATAAATAAAATCCACCATGTGCAATTTGAAGCCCTGATAAATCCATGTGATAAGTTTTTCAAGTAGATTCCATTTGCAAAAACTTAAAACAACCTAGTTGTCTTTTATGACAGTTAACCAGTAGCCCTGTTTGACCGATCATAACTTTGAATCAGCTAACCCTATTGAGAAAATTATTTTCTTATTTTATTTATGATGTCAAAGAAATGTTATGTTTCAAATTTGAGCTTATGAAAAATCCCTTTGACTAGCTTTCAAACGTGATTTCATTTGCATTTTTAAAGTTTTATCGATGATCAAATCTGCAAAATGATTATGAGGCATGTTTGTGAGGTTATACATTTGAATCTATGATAGATGAGCCTAAACTAATTTCACCTCTATATTCTAAACTGAAAAATACTCCAAGAATTTCGGTTTACAAGTTTTCACCAATTCGTTTGAGCACTTTTCCAAAGCAAATATGTTTTTAAAAATCTTTGTTTACCCATGACATCCAGTTCTACAATTCCTAGAAGCCAACTTTGCATGTTTTCCAATTGTGCTTATATTATTGTCATGAGCCCAAATTGCAGATTCATACTCTCCATATAGAAGTGTACCTATTCCCAAATTTTTAATTCCCCAATCAACTGTTTGACTGGTTTTTGAAGTTCAATACGAATGCAACATTTTGTTTCTAACAAGTTCAAGTGCGGGACAATTTTAAATGTAAAACTTCAGAGGTTAATATCTTTTAATATGAATGTTGTCATAAACTAAGAATTTTCAAGATGAATGATTGTAGAACAAAGAACACAAGTGCCAAGTGCCAGGCCTTGGTTACTTGATTTTGTCATCTTTTTAAACCCTGTTTTGAGGCCTCTCGACATGAAATTAATAGTTTTCAGAAAAGCTTAAACGATTCTTAATTGATCAATAAGTGATCAATTTTTAATCTAGTCAATGAATTTAGTTTAGTGGACCAGTTTGATGGGTCAGGTGTTTGATTTCAATTTTTTTTAGCTGAACCCACTTTGGGGCCTGACTCATTTCATTAGAGTTGACAAGATGTTATGGAATGAAGAGATGTGCTCACATTGACCATTGAAATATGACAAGGTAAGAATGATATTAAAAATGGTAATAGATGATAAATAAATGGGCATGCTTTTCAAAGGGAAGGTGTATCATTTCAACACCAATTTGACATTAAATTAAAAAGAGGTTGTCACTTGTTTGAAATTGAATATAAAATGTAGCTACTAAGACCTTAAACTTATAAGAATGAAAGTTACAATGAAATGTCTTTGGGTGTTATTGTTGTTTCAATAATGAACATATCATTTTTCCACACCAAATAGATGAGTTAGGTTATAATACACATTAAGTATAAATGAGGGATTTGAAAATAGAGGGGAATATTATGAGTCATGTTTCTTAGTCAACAATGAAAATTGTGCATTGTTATTACCATCTATCAATGCACCGATCGCTATTTCCTCAACGCATAGGGTACTTCATTCACGTGCCACGATGACCACTCATTTGATGTGGAGTGACGTTGAACAAAGATGAATATTGTTACCAGTCTGAAACTCACCTAGTCACAGGTATGTCATTGGTATGGTTGTCATGGGAAGTTTGCAGAGGGATGTGTGAGGAGGTATAGATCAAAAATGAAAATGGATGAACTGTAATGCCAATCCAAAATTGGATTCCCTCAAGCTGTACATACTCGGGTAAGAAAACATCACCATAAGAGGAGGGACATCACCGTAAATAGCAGAGATCGAAGATGAACATTACGGATCCTATCATCAAGTCAACGATGAAATTAGGTGAGGAGCGACAAGTTCAAGTGCAGGAAAACAATAGGCGTGAGGATTGGTGACCATGAGGGTCGTTTCTGGAGATCTTCATTTTAAAAAAGAGATTTTCATCTCTATTTGCAGAGGTGCGATGTTGAAGTTTCCACCAGACAAAAGGGATGGTTGTGCCCATTTCCAACGATGGGAGTCGTTGCGTGCAGTAGATGGTCTGAAAAGGAAGTTTTTCTTAGACCAATGTTTCAAACGTACATTAAGGAAATGTTATGGGGATATTATGCCACATTTATAGTGTGTATGGAAACTTCTTCTTTTTTATTAAGAAGTGCGATGGGAGTCATTGCGTGCAGTAGATGGTCTGAAAAGGAAGTTTTTCTTAGACCAATGTTTCAAACGTGCATTAAGGAAATGTTATGGGGGTATTATGCCACATTTATAGTGTGTATGGAAACTTCTTCTTTTTTTATTATTAAGAAGTGCGTAACGATTATGCATTTTAAGAGCTCTGCTTGAAGACAAAATGTGGATTGCTTGATGTGGAGCCCGTAGGGTGAGATGAACAAGTGAAACTATCGATCTTGTCAAAAATGTCTCATATAATCTGACCTTTGGGCTTCCATCCAACCTCTTTTCCATGTGAAATAACTTGCAAAATAATCATAATCAAGAAGTTTCTAAATGACAACTAACTTGCAAAATAATCATAATCAAGAAGTTTCTAAATGACAAAAGAGTTGTCATGCAATTTTGCATATTGTCATGAACAAGTTTTACATCCATGCAACAACTTTTGATATGTTGGCATTTCCCTTATTATGAACATTCCATGACTTCTAATATCTATTCATATTGTATTTATGAGACATATTTTGACAAGATGGAACCTATTGCACCATGTTATTCCAAGATTGGCATAAGTAGCATTCATGGCTTTATTAGGACCTAAACTCACACACAAAACTTTAAATGCAACTAACTCCAAACACTTATCTAGATCAAGCCAAAAACCTTAACCAAGACATAATACTAACTAAATAATCAAATAAAGATGGTCAGGACCTATCATGGCTCCTATACCAGGCGGTTATCTTTCTATTCTTTGAATGTAGAAAAATCTTATGGTCCATTACCTAGTTGTGTATATCCTAGTTATTTATCTTCTTCCATTTATTTTTTATATTGAAAAAGTTTAATCAATAATATAAATATCTTTCAACCTAAAAAACCAACCAACCCTCATTAATATACAAAAATGGAGGGAGGTGCCTTAACTATCAACAGACATTAACCTAGAAGGAACTGCACATATTCTTTATATGAGCATCCAAAACAACTTTGAATTCAAAAAGCTCAACATTAACAAGAAAAGAAGTAAAAACTAGGATTTTTGATAACCATGACTTGGCTGAACAGTAGTGCCAATAGGTGTTGTTGCAGATACAAGACATGTGTTTGACCCCTTATTAGGATCTAGATGACATTTCTCTAGAAGACTATTAAGCTCATCAATTTCTTTCTATGTAAGAAAATTTTGATATTTCTCAATGTATTGTGCTTCCTTGATTTCATCTTTGTAGATTTGCAGAACTTCATCATGCATCAGCTTCATGAATCTAGACTTTGGAGTCTCCAAGCAGAAGGACACTAGTGACATGATGTAAAAATGTTTGAGTTTAAGATTAAACTCAGTAGGGCACCTTCTGAAATTTTGAAATATCTCCTTGTTCCTTTCCTTCCAAAGAAACCATAGTACTTCACCAATAAGAGCAAACCAAAATCTGTTAAAAGATAAGTCAAAAGATCTCACATAACCAGCCAAAATTTCACACCAAGAGAAACTAGTACTATTTTTCTAGTCAATCGGAGATCCAAAGAAAATTGCCCAGACTTTAATTGCATAGATATAATAAAAAAAAATCATGCTCAAAACTTTTCAGCTTATTATACAATTTGCAAATCACATGCTCAACATTAATGGACGATAGCACTGACCCAACAACAAGCTTTTTAATGAAAAACAACCATCTAAAATGAATAACCTTAGGCTCATAGGGACCCTTCCAAAAATAATCAAAGAAAAAATGCCAATTTGAGAAAGGACAATCTAAACCCCAAAAATTAACTATACATTGTAACACAAAGTGATCAATTTTAAACATTCCATAAATCTATTTAGCAGAAGTGTTATCAATAACAATGTCATCATTCAATTTTATATTTCTGATAAAAGTATCATTATCTATGATTTTCCCAATTTTTTCCTTACTTATCATCTTGGACAGAAGAGTATAGGTCTTTCTTTGAGATTTAGGGGTATCAAACTTACTAGATATCTCATCCCATTACCCAAGCCTATTATTTACCATTAAATCACTAATAAGAGAAATGCCTTTCTCGTTCCATTTTTTTCCAGAGCAACTCTGAGTAAGAGAAAGAGGTTTATTATTCAAGTACAAACCCCACCAGATTGATCTATCAACAACAATACATTTAGGAGGTCCCCCAGTGGCATTCCTACAGGAGATGAACTCCCTCACTTGTGACCATGCAGACCATAGGGAGTTAAACACTTTAGCCCCAAACATCTTCATCTTAAAGTCTCCTATGATAATATCCCAAAATGGAATGTTTGTCCAATGTTTACCTTTTTTAATCACAGACCGCTCAACATTGTTTCTCACAAGAACCTTTCAAGGTTCATCCCCCCAAAAAGCTTTGTATATCCATTTAGCCACAAGAGAAATTCCTTGAATCCTAATATCTTTAATCCCTAGTCCCCCCATCTATTTGGGGAGGCAGCACCACTCCCATTTAGCATAATGTCTTTTCTTGGATCCCAAGCCATTTGACCACAAAAAGTCTCTGAGAATTTTTCAAGCATACCAAACTGAGATTTGGTAAACAACCAAGTCAAAGCAAAATAAACATGATGGGAAGAAAGGACCTTCTGTACAACCTAAACTCTCCCAGCCAATGAAAGGGAGTGGATTTTCCATCTAATATATTTTCTATTAATCTTGCTAAACATCCACTCCCATTTATCAGCAAAGGAAGGTTCTAGAGAAAATGAAATACCCAAATATCTAGTAATGATATTAGGCCTAATTCGTTTCCAACCCATCTTTATCAACCAACTAGGAGGTATCTCCTTCCATCCCGTAATAGATGACTTGTGGGAGGCCACTTTGGCTCCAAAAACAATGTAGAAAAAGTTAAGTCTATTGAGAGCCACATAAAATTTATCTTCAGACAATTCTAAATAAAGAGCAGTGTCATTTGCAAACTAAGCATTGATCAACTCCTCTAAATTAGGAAGAGTGATGCCCTTAACAGGATGCCCTAAAGAAGAATCCCTTAGTATGTAAAACAGAGCATTAGCAGCAATCACAAATAAGGAGGGTGCAATAGGGCAACCTTGTCTAATATCTCTATATGACAATAGGGTCTAATAATTCCCATTCACCTCAATAAAAGTAGATTAATCCTGAAACAAAATTTTAATCCATTTGCAGAAGTAAGGAGGAAAGCCAAAAGCTTTCAACATTTCAATGAAAAAAGGCCACTCAACTCTATCACAAGCCTTCTCAAAATCAAGAAGGATCATAGCCACATCCTACCCACTAGCCTTAGACCAATTCATAGCTTACCAACTATTGATAAGGTTCTCCAAAATATATCTTCCCTTTATAAAACTAGTTTGAGTGACTTAAACAATATTTTTTGTAATCTCTACAATTCTTCTAGCCGGCACTTTAGCAATAATTTAATAAGTTAAATTAAGCAAGGTGATAGGCCTCCAATTCTTGACTAGGGATCTATCCCTAGCTTTAGGGAGCAACTTAATGACCCCTCTATTCACAATACTGCCCAGAGAACCAAACTCAAAGGCATCATTGTAAAATAGTAATAGCTCTTCCCCAATCCATTCTATATTATCTTTATAAAATTTGACAGGCAACCCATCCAGTCCTAGAGATTTGTCATTAGCCATAGCTATGATAGCCTCTTGAATCTCCTCTAAAGAGATTCTTCTATTAAGCTTATCACTTTCAATTTACCTTATTAGGGATCATCTTCAAGAAATCTTTCAACTCTTTATGTTGATCTTGACCAAACTCTAAAGAGAACAATTCATAATAGAAACTAAAAAAAGCCTCCTTAATAACCATTGGTTCATTTGTTTAGCCACCCTCCACCTGAATATCTTCTATCTTTTATGCCTTTTTGTTAGCCCTAATGATGTTGAAAAATTATCTCGGTCCTATATCTCCCTCTCTTAGCCAGTTTATTTTTTACTAAATTCTTTGTCCTTGTATCTTATATCTATGAAGAAAATCTAATTGATGTTTGATATAGAAAGTCATTCAGAAGCAATGGATCATATAGTTTATTCTGAATAGAAAATTATGCTTCATTTAATTTGATTTGAAGATCATTCTCTTCTTCATTTCTATCCTTGGCCACTTTTTCCCAATAATCTAATATTTTTTTCCAGGATTCCACTAGTTGGCACCATTGTTTAATTGGCCTTAAAGACTGATTACACATTTTTGACAAGAATGTCACCATTCTAATAGCCTCTTTATTATCAGGATCCTTGAGCAATGATGTATTTAATTTAAATACTCAACATCTATTACTCTCATTGTTAACAAATTCATCCTTATTTATCATAATCCTCGCAAAAATAGGAGAATGTTCTAACATTGCATCAGGTGACACAGTTATTAGAGAATGACTCTCCTCATATTGAAAGGAGAAAAAAGAAGATTCATAGTATACCCTGTCTAATCTATAGTAGACTATGTTCTGCCCTCCTTGATTATAGCATCAGGTGAACCAAATATCTTTGAAATTCTCCCTATTATTTTCTAGAGGCTTAATCAAATTAAAACATCTTTTGAATTTTAACCAAAAGTATTGTTCATTACCTTTCCAAGAATGTTTCAATCCACCTTGTTTATCACAACTAGCTTCCACCATGTTAAAGGCCCCCTATAAAAATCCAGTATGCTTTAGGCAACTTAGATGAACACCAATCCCATAACAAAGCTCTTTCTTTGTAATCATTTGGGGCATAAATGTTGCATATCCCAATTGTTTCCTCATGTTTAAATGTTACCCAAAGTGCTCTTTGACAAGGTGAGTAACCATGTTGCAAGATGGGTTTAGCCCAATTGGGGCCAATCAAAATGGTCACTCCACCTTTCCCTTTTTAATGTTCAAAATGAAACCCTCTAGCTTTTTCCCATAGAAATTTTCTCATACAAGATGCTTGAAAACTGACAACTTTAATTTCTTGCAGACATATGATGTCCTTGTCTTCAAACTTATTATACCATCTAACAATATATTTAATGTTTGTCATTTCAAGTCCTCTAACATTCTAATTGTGAATATTGATCATCATGAGGGGAATTAATTAGAGGGAGGCTTTGGAGCCTTATAAAGTCTATTAAAACAATTCGGGATAGCATTCTTGCCACTAGTACTACCAAAGATAGATCTCTTCTCATATGTCTTTCTTTTTTTCTCAAAAATATCAGTGAATTGCCCCCCTCCCCCCCACCCCCCATGGATCTGCATCTAAATTCTTCTGAATCACAAGTGAGGGAGTACTAACCTCCTTAGGTTTACCAACCTTACTTCTAATAACCGATGCCTTCTCATTAATGGATCTGATGGCAAGTTGTTGAGCATTCAATCTGCCAGGGATCTCACCAAGGCTAATCTCAATAGAATCACCTGAAGAGTTCACAACAAGAGTCATGGGATGAACTTCACCAAGAAGATTTCTGGCATGCATAGTCAAGATCACCTCAAAATATTTATCATATAAAGGATTATCTAAGGAAACAAACCCACCACACTCCAATGAATCAGCTTCAGAAGAAATCTTCAATGACAGAGAGTGGTTAGAAATACAACTATCCAAGTTTTCATTTGGGGTAGATGGTAAACCATCCTTAGCTATGGCCTCGACATTATTAACCATTTTTGGAACTAATTCTTTAACATTATTAACTTTCATCTTAGCTTTATCAAAATGCACTTTAAGAGCCAGACAATTTTTCTTTATATGTTTGTTAAGCTTACAATGAAAACAAGCATGCAGATTACCTAACATAGAAACTTCTCATGAGAAGATTTCTCCTTCTAGGTCTAGAGAAATAATATCAGGAAAAACCACATTGGGATCAAGGGCTACAAGAATGTGTGAATTCAAATGGGGGAGAGTAACTCTAGATTCTTCAATCTATAAAATAGACCTTAAGGGATTCAAAATATGTGAAATAAAGGGCCAAAATTCAATTTGGAGATTTTTAATTTCCACCCAATTTGGCATGGATCTTTTTGTGACTTTTTCAAAATTACCATTTGATGACCATGCATATTCTCTAAATAAAGAATGACCAACATTCCAAAACCCTTTTTTAGGATTCTCTCTTGCATATTATGATTTTTTTTAAATAACAAAGAGCCCTTTTTGAAGCATTCTACAGAAACTAACATGTAACCCAAATTTCTTTGCCCAAACAACATTGAACCATTCATTAAGAAATTTATACAAAGGTAAAGCATTAACACATATAAGAAAAGAAAAAAATGATAATATTTCTTAACCAACTTTTCTCTTCTCTAACAGCTTTAACCATATCCTCATTGGGAGAAAAGATTAGGGTTTTCAAACTGTCAGAAGGATTCTTACCATATTCTTGTCTAGGAGCGGCTCTACCACCATCTCCAACATCCCATCTATCTCCATGGGTTGTGGTTTTTCCCACTCCATTAGAACACTCTACAACTATTTTCCTTTCAAACTTACTCTCAAAACAAGCCGTCTTGGGACAAACTGGGACTGAAATATCAATAAGAACCACTTTGAAGGAAGGCTTCTCACTATTTTTCTTAGAGCCAATATTGTTTGTGATATCTTCATCAAAACCATTCTTTCCATCATTACCAGAATCCTCTAGTTTATCATTGCGCGAAGTTCTTTCCTCCACCATTTTATCATCATTTTTACAAACTGGAATTTCACCCAATAGTTCACTTGTTACAGCATCATCATTTCTATCCATCTACTCTTCGTCACATGCACAAGCCAACGAAGGAGCTGAACTATTGGAATTCTTTAGAATAACTGGGTGGCAGGGTTGGGGGGGGGGGGGGGGGGGGGGGGGGGGGGGGGGGTGGTGAGTGGGTGAATCAATTATTCAAGGTCCAGATGTCCAAATAAAACTTTTACAATACAATGAACACATAAAACTTTCTTAACCATGCATGCATTCATTGTGTGTAAACCAAAACTGATATGTTATTGTTAAGCTAACATGTAGACACTACTACATTTTACCTCATTTTTCTACCAAAATTTTCAACCATCAACTAAAAAAATTTAGGTTGGTCGGAATGTAGAAGGCAAAAATTTCTTTTTTTTACATCTAAGCCCCGTGTTGGTCGAAATTTCAACCAACACGGGGCTTAGATGTAAAAAAACAAAAACATTCCCACACGTGCGGGTTCATTTGCATTTTGTTGGTTTTGATTGCAGCGGGTGTTGAGGGAATGGAGAAAATTTGTGGGAGTGGCTTCTAAAGACTCACGAGATCAGTATTAGATTATTCCAAAACATTCACGACAAACCATAGTTGTAAGTGATCAAGGTTCTAAAGTTATTATGCACTAAACCCTCCAATTCTTTGTGGGCACTCTGTTCTGTTTAGTGTTTGTTGTCATGGTTTACAAATTAATTAGGGCATGAATTGGAAATGGAGGCTCACAGGCCGTTGGATTGGAAGATCGTAGTGAGTAGGTGTCGTATAGGGGATAGGGTAAGATCTACTTTTACAATAAAGGGTTTAGGGTTTCCACAAATAACGATCGAGAATACACATCACATCTCATGAATTTTCTTGAAAATCTATTAAATAAATTATAGTGGGAAAAATATTCAATGATGCTACTTGCTAGATCTTATGAGAGGGACCGCAGGACATTACCATGTAGAGGAGGCTCTATTTTTTGGATGCCTTTCAATTACCTCAGGTATTTCAAGGTATACTACAAATTCATGTCAGAATGATGGCTAGATTATATTTTGTTTCAAGAATATGGTTTAGTTGTTTCGACTAATCTTAATTATAAACATTTTTTTCCCACAGGAACCTTCCTTCAGCCTCAACACTGATAATGTTGGTATTTTTATGGTCTGAGTTAGGGTTTTTGGTTCTTCATTTTGAAGGAATCAATATTTTGATCAAGTCTATGAGGTTATATTCCACTTTGAGATTGACAATATTTTGTGCAATATTATAGGTTTATTTTTTATTTTTTTTTGTTGGTGTCGCTGAATATTATGCCATGTTCTGGGGGAATGACTAATGGGTATGTGAAAATAATTGAAGCTCCTATGAGCATGCCTATTGATAGTGAAATAATTGCTATTCCAGCAGACTATAATGCTCCTGAATAGGTAATTAACATTCGACTATTTTGACAGATTGTTTACTTAGACTTTAAAGGGTCAAGAGTCAAGTGTATCTTCCCTTGCTTTTATCTGATTGTGTGTATCGTTTCTGCTTTGGAAAATTAGGTTCATATTAATCAACGTGACTCAGGGACAGAAGTGTAATTACATCATGGGTTACACTCTTTCAACCTGGATCTAGTACCATCCTTTATGATACTGAGCAATCCTAATACAAATATTCTGCATTGGGCTATATTTATCATCCTACAATGAAGAAATTAAGGTGGTGATTCCTTTATTCCATTTATTGTTCATATTTAAAAAAGATTAAATCTTTGGGAATAACTGAAGTGTATTAACTGTTTGCTTGATTAGAAAATCGTTTCTGTATATCTTTAGATTTCAAATAAGTAACATAGATTCTATTTGATTCTTTTGTATAATTTTTTTGTATGTAATCGGGTTCCACCCTAAGGTTTTTCAAACTCTTAGACTTAATACTCTTGAAATCCCTTACAACATCATTTAAAACTAGGAAATATCTCAGTCCAGCTTATTAACCAGTGCCCTCCACTCTTACTGCTCCAATACACTTCACTCTTCTTCTCATCGCTCAACACAAGATTATAGTCCCTCTACATTGTTAGTCAGAATCCCTCCTTCATGGATGTCAAGTATTCAATTATACCATTATATTGCAACCCTTGTTGTTCATTTTTCATTTTTTGTAACATTTGGCCATCAACTGAAATCGTTGCTCCTTCCCCTATTATTGGTGGGGCTTCATATGCTCTTTCTATAACTCTTCTTCTGCCCTTAAATCCTATTGGCACCATGAATGCTTGTTTTACATGGAAATTTTATGCAGTGAAAGATTAGAAGTAAAATGTTTGTTTTCTTTGCTGGATCACTTGCTATAAATAGTGTTCAAATTGGTTCTTTGATCTTTTTAGAGTATCCAATCAGATCATTACTGGATGGATGAAATTACCGCCTACATTATATTTAATAATTAAGAATGCAAACCCACAACAGAGATTTTAAGATTGATTCAAGATCTACGGTTAATGGGCCTAACAGGGGAGCTTTTGAATTTATAATTAAAGAGCAACATTATCTACGGTTATATGCAAGTGCTCAACACAATGATTTATTAAAGTGGCCTGAATCATTAGAATCGATCAAGTAAAAACACAAATCATAATGCTCGAAAACCTACGAAATCCATCATTGGGAAGTAAACATTATCCAATTAATTATTGCATATCTCTTTAGGACATAGATCTTGGGAGGAAGAAAGGAAGATGAATGAAATTTCTACAAGCAACACATGGTAATATGTAAAGCAATTTTAAATACCCGAAACCAATTCAATTATTTGACCGTTGATGGACTCCAATATCAAAGAAGAGTTTATATGGTGGCCTCAACAAAAGTTGTAGTTTTTTTACCTATCAAATCAACTTGTGAGTTGGGTTTTCATCCTTCCCCCAAAAACTAAAGGGTGCTTGCTAGGTATCCTTTACTAGTTACAAACTTACAAGGGAGAAAGCCTTTGGAACATGAATCTACAAGTACAGAACTTGTGGGATCACATTTTATGAGTAGTTTGCTTGTTTGATACATTTATTAGCTTTCACATGATAAGCATATTATATTTTGAACCAGATTACTCAAGTTCCAAATGGTGTGTTTTTTACAAATAAGACATTGGACTTATGGAATACCAGTTTTATCTCAATGGGTAAGCCAATGTAGTCAAACTTGAAGGTGTATACAATGTTCCTAATGAATGTTTGTGATGTCTCTAAAGCCAAAGCCTTTAAAATAATTGGACGAGTAGAAGTGCCACATATGTGGAGATAATGTGGAAGCCAGATGTTAGGGAGGTCTTTACAACCTGCAACGATTATTCATTTCTAATTTGCACATCATGCGATGGATACGATCTTAAAGAAAGATAAGGTCCTAACATCAATGCAAGGCCAAACACACGAGGCATAAAGGTCAGAAAATGTTTTCTAATATTTTTAAAGCTAGAGTCCAATACTACAATGTAGAATATACATTTAAACATTGACAAAATACAATAAATAATGGAATTCAGACATTAGACTACTAGTGATTTTCTATACGATGTTTTCTTTTGTTATCAACAGGAAATCCAAGGGTTGAAGGAGTTGAGGAAGAAGATGATGTTGATGATTTAGAGTACAAGTTCAACTACTTACAGGTATGTAATGATATAGTGGCAGATGTATGGCATAGGAGAAGATTCTTTTTATTTAATTACTTCTTCATGATGCCTCAGTCTCAAGTGTATGACTTCTAAGTGTGAATAAATGTATGATAGCTACCTTCACTTTCAAGGCCTGATGTTGACATTGGTGCCTGTAGTTAGTGCAGATTATTTTAAGTATAATAAAACTAATATATGTAGTTATATAGCATATACAATTTATTTTGTAATAGAAAACCTTTTTAGCCATGATGAGATGGTTGAATATACTTGGAGTTAGTAACAAGTGTCTAGTAGGAACTTTGTTTCTATAATTTTATCAATATAAATTTCTAGCTTATAATTTTTGTTGGTTTTAATTGTCTCTTAAATTCAGAAAAATGGAAGATGTGCAACAAACTGTGCTTTCCAAAAACCAATTCAAATTTTCCTAAATAATTGTAAGAGCGCAGAAACTATCAATTGAAAATATGATGTTCAGCTATGTTAAAGAAAATACTTTAAATTTGTACGAATTAAGTTGGACCCTTCAAATATCATGGTTTTTACTATTTGATACAAAACATCTTAACAATTTCAGAAGTTGGTTCAACCCTTTAATATGCTTATGTCCTATCCATTGTTTAATTGAAACTCTAATAATGTCACATAGCTTCAACTTTGGAGATGGGTAAATGCAACAAGTGTGTTATGAAGTATTTCAAAAAATGTTATCTTCTATCCTATTCATGCCAAACAAGTTTGTTCATGTAGGATTCAACTATCATATACTTGTGTAACTAAAATGCTAATAGGCTCAAGTTCTGGAAAAAAAATATTCAAAGGCATGCTACCTTGGCCCTTACTCATCTGTGTTCACTTGATGACCAGAGGATGATATTTTTAAATACAATGGTAACCAAGTTGGGATTCTAACAAAGTAGATGTCGATTGCCTTTGTAAAAAAAAAATTGTTTTGACGATTTTGGTGGTTTTGTGTTATCTTTCTCTCTTTCCTATTCCACCTGAAATGGAAGTTTAAGGATGGATAAGTAGTTAATGAATGGTCAATGTCATTAATGTTTAATAATGTGTGCTATTCTAGGAGTAATTTGAGGTTTTGTGTCTCCAAGTGCAATCTAAAAATAGTGGCATGATGGTGCTATTGCTTTGCATAATATGGAAAAGAAGGCTATCACACAATCTCCAATATAGTTGCAATACTTCAATATAGCTGCAACTATATTGGATGAGTTGTTTATTGCAGAGGTTGCAGAATCTCTAATAGAAGGTTTGTGTATTTATATTTTCATCCCTTATAGTTGTAACACTAAAACATTAGATCAGCTTGATGAAGAAGATGAGAAAAAGAAAAATTAGAAGTAGCTACCTTTGGTGTAGGTCAGCCCTCTATAGCTTTTAGGGTAGATTAATTTGCTGAAGAAGTTGAAACAAAAGAAAAATTAGAAGTAGCTTTGTTCAGCTGGCTTTACTTTGATTTCAACCTTGGTTCTCTTTTGTCCAATAGTGTACTTCATTACTCTGATAATATTGGCATGTGGTCAATAGGATTCTTGGTGTCTTCTGTGGCAGCCATAATATCCACCATAATAGCTCTGTTTGGGATGCCAAGGTATAGGAATCAAATCCCTAGAGGAAATCCATTATCTCTTATTGGTAACATTTATAGCAGATATCATTAAAGTTGGGTGACTAAAATTTGAGAAGTGCATAGTGATTTGGAAATATTCAAACATATAATTGCTGCCATATTTGTAAGTTATACTGTTGGTTACATTATTGTATTTTCTTTTAAATGTTTTATGCTGAATGGTGGCTTGGAATTGGCTAATAATATTTTTGAGTTCAAATCATCAATGGGAAATTTAGCAGAGCCACACTCTAAATGTTAGAATCAATGAGGTGAAAACATAGACTCATTGTTATTTGTTTTTTAATTGTTTGTAGAAATGACGGACCGTCGTGTTGAAATAGTTACAAGACTCAAGTCCTTGGAAGAAATGGCAGCACCTCTAGTTGGTTTTCTTCAGTATCTATCACTTGTTCATGAGCTTCGTTCTGACAAGCAATACAATCTTCAGATGCTCAACAATCAGTATCAGGTTGGATGTTTTTCACTGTTTGTTTTCTCTTTACTTCAAATTTATTTGATTCAAAAAAATTCAAATTGCACATTTAAGAAGTATTAATGAAATGCTTCTTATATGGAGGAGGGTACCACCAAATTAATCAGTTTGCTTCCCCTAAGTTCCTTTCTCTGTACTAGAATTGTACATGAGATGCTGAAGTATGATCTGCACCAGAGTTTGGGGATGATTCCAGGGAAAACAAAAAACTTGTTTATTTCAAGTTAGTTTCAACTCAAGTTTGGTTCTGTACTCATTTGATGTATGCTTGTGTATTTTAGCAAGGTGGCATACAATTGGCTATTGTTTTCATGTCTTTAAAGTTGATTTATAGAAAATATGTGCTTCTTTAAATAATCTATATATGCCATGTACTTTATTTTGAAATAGCCAAGTCTGTTCAGGTGTTTGTGTTGAGTCTAAATTCAGCCTATTGAGTTTGAGTCTGGTAACTATGATTAGTTCAATGCTGCTGCTTCTAACCTTTTTCTTAATCTTAATCCTTTGTTCAGTGACACCTTCCTGATCATAACTCAGTATATACTTGAGGCATGCAATTGTTGTTAAGAATTAGAATACTTTAGCCTGTGCCTGATTAAGTTACTTATCTACCCATTCAATCATCAATAGTCTTCCACACTAAACTGCTCAGCTGTATGATGCATGCAGGTTTCTGACCATCCATAATATTGTAAAATTTCCTAGATGGCTCAGAGCTGTGCATACCGAGAGATGTTTCTTCCCATTATACAAAGTCAATTTTTTGTGTTGTGGTTCATCCTATTTTGAATCCAAGTACATGAGGGGATTAGTGTTAAGTTCACCCACTTTGCATGCAGTTTTCTGATACATTAACTTGTAAGCTTCTAGGTACGGTCCCTTTCATATGTATGAATGTAATAGTATGCATTAATTTATTAAACTTATCTGTATCTGGATTCTTATCAGAAAATTACTTCTATACATATATAAAATATAAAATAACTTTTTTCTCCCTCCATGCTTCTCCATAAAGAGTTTGTTAGAATTTTCTCCATTTCTGTGCAATCTATATTAGCTTCTGTATTCTTGAACTTTGGTACATTTTATATTTTGAGTGGCTTGTTGGAAGGTATTGTCGGTAAAGTATGTCTATCTCTGATCATGATATGGTTGAATAAGTAAATTGTTATATAATATCTATTTGTATAAACTGATCCACATTTTCAAATTAGATTGGACCTGATCAAATAGAGGCATTATATCAATATGCCAAGTTTCAGTTTGAATGTGGTAATTACTCTGGGGAAGCTAAGTACCTATATCAGTATCGTGCTTTTTGTATAAACAGTGACAGGAGTTTAAGTGCTCTGTGGGGCAAGCTGGCAGTAGAGATTTTGATGCAAAATTGGGATGTCACTCTTGAGGAACTTAATCGCCTAATTGAAATCATCGATTCTAAGGTTTTGTTAAGTACTGCTATCTATTTCTGTATGCTCATTTTGTACATGACTCTTTGCTTTTTCTGATTTGTGTGTGGAAATTACAGAACTTTGCATCACCTCTCAATCAACTGCAAAGTCGGACATGGTTGATGCATTGGAGTCTTTTTATATTCTTTAATCATGAAAATGGAAGAAATGGAATTATCGGTCTCTTTTTCCAAGAAAGGTAGGTTGTATTGTTAATTTTATGCTTAGGATTTTAGTTACTATTTGTTCTGAAATGAATTTTCTTTCTCTTAAAATGCTTGTCAGTGGTTTCAAACAATTATGTTATGCACCTTTTTTAATCTAGGGAAGATGTTCATATAATCACCTTAGAGAAGGATTATTTTCTCTGTCAACAAAGCATGATCAAGGATTGGAATAGAGGGATTTTATTTTGAAAACTTCATTTTACAATTTTTGATTGCTTATGATGAACTTTTTTTTTTTTTTTTAATATTATTGCTTGATCTAGTTTTTTTTTGTGTTATAGTCATTACATGAAATGGTTAATGTGATTTCCATTGGTAAATAATTATTGAAATAGGCAATCTGCATTAGTATTTTAGACATATTCTGTTGATTTCTTGTGTTTGATATTTTTTTGTCCATCATTGCAAATAAATAATGATTTATTATTGTTCCTTTTTCTTAATAGAAAATTTTGTTTTTAAGATGGAAACGAGGCACCCACAATATACATCCCTAGAGCTCCAATATCTATCCATCATGGTGTAATGTTAGATGAAAAATGACATTTTCACAAAGTTTCTCCTTACATGTTTGGTCTAGTTCCTTCAAGTAAGCAGATACTTATTCTCTAAACAGCCAAATTTCACAAAATAACATACCAAACAACCAGTACGCAAAATGATATGCCAAACAGATAATACAGGAAATTATTTTATACCAAGAATTCTAACCTTATTCCAGGAATGACAGAGCATAGAATTAATTTGGAGATGGAAAAATATATAATTAATTTAAAAGAAATTAAGACCAAGGCATCCGGAGGGGATCCAAGAGTCTGGATGGCACTAGTACATTTGAAACAATTTGATAGCCAATCTATCCAACGAACAAGTTCCAACTCCTTAAATTTATCTAGTATGTAATGCAGGTGGTTGGATCGAAGCCCACAGCCGACTCTCATTGGCACTGGAGTCCAAATGGCCTATTGTTGCCTGTTCCTGATGAAAGAACTTGTAATGTACTTATTGAAAGGTTATGTAATGCACACATGCCTATAGAAACTCTTCCTATTATGAGCCATGTGATTGTTGCATGTTCCATTTGTTGTCAATTATAGCAAAATTGTTCATTGTTTATGTATTTACAAAAAATCCATGATGCTGAGATGGTTATTTTGACAATGAGGGATAGAGGATGTATTCTGAATCCAGTTACATATACCACACTAACCAATAAAAATTTTAGCAGTTACACTTGACAATAAAATTTTGGTCCAGAATATGAAAACTTTTTTTGTCAAAACTTTTTATTCTACTATTAATTAACTATCAATTTAGTCAGAGAACTTTGTAGTTTTAATTAGTGGTAGAGACATATATCTCTTCATTGAATCCATGTCTAGGTTATGAGTATTTCTATGCAATGGCATAAGCTTTGACACTAGAACTTAAGAAGTTAATCCCAGTCAATCATAGGGCATTCAATAGTCATTCCTTTGCTGTGCTTGTAGGCAAGTTTTTTCTTTAAAGATCTATTTTAAGTTTTTATCTTAACCAATGGAAGGCATCGACTCCTTGTGGAAATTGCCTTTTAGGTGCCTACCAAAAATGGTATGATTCTTCAGAATGATGGGGCTCCTGCACAAGCAGCATAATGATCTCTTTATCGGATATATTGAATTTTGCCCAAAAATAACAAGTCCCACAACACAAGTTATTTAGAAATAGTATTCTATATATAAAATACGTAATTGCAATTCAATTTAGAGAAAATTGTATCAAGGATTTATGATCATTATACAAATGATATTGAAAATAGAACACCCTAAATTCACTTGTATCCATTTCACTGCATACTTCTAATAGCTGACCATATTAGGAATTCAGTGGAAAAGCTTAATAGGATGCTGGGAGAGTTGAGACTGTCCTCCTTAACTAAACTCAAGGGCACATAATGAGTGTCCAAGTCATATGGCCCCTTGGGCCACGAGAATGGAAAGACATCTATCATCTTGTAGTTGTCGTATTTAATGATAGAACCAGTACTGGTGTATCTTTCTATCAAACATTTTCAAATTGATCCCAACTATGATGTCTGATGGAAATCAGATAAATAATTAGTAATCTTATGTTCCTTGTTAAGAGGATCAGAGATATTTTTCCTCAACCAAGGCCAAGGGCATGGAATGAGCCTCTGAGCAGAACCCTTAGCCCCATCCATCTCGTGATTGGCATACTTGATGAGGGAAGACCATTACTAATGCATCTTCTTAACAAATTTATATGGAGATTAATAGAAGAATACTTGCATACTAGTTACTTTCTATTATATTATTTATTGGTTTTATTTTATACACCGATTCGTTTCTAATTCAAACATGATAGTTTGATTTCCACGAGGTTTTGCAAATCCTCAAGACCACAAGCTAGATTAAGCATCAATAAGTAATTGTGAAAGATCCCCACCCAAACCCGATCCAATTTTTCCATTTTGTTTGGTTTGATGTATGTTTTGAACTCCCAGGAATGGTGATGTTTCCGAGTTCGGCAATTTTGATCTGACTTTGGCTGAGTTCACTTTGATGCTTGTTTATGATAACACATTACAAATGATTAAAGGAAATGACTATGCAATGAATCAAAACATGTACAACTAAATGATATGGCAAAATATGAGTTTATTGTTTACTGCTAAGACTGAAAAGAGAGATTATAGACCTATTATCAGTCACAAATCAAACTGTAACAATTCAATCCATAGTTTTTAATGCCATATATCAACATGTATCACATCCAAATGTTAGCTAGCTATTGTAAGCTTCTGTAGACCACTTTGGGACTAGTAAATGACCACTTTAAGGCATGATATGAAGTATGATCTGCAACAGAAAGACTGATATTATCCTACATGGGTTTTATATGCAATTTCTAGCCATCATATTTAGTGCCACGAATCTAATATGCACTTTCAACCACTGTATCCCTTCAGATATGGTAAGTTTGAATGACACTGTAATTTGATTTTTTAATTTGATTCCAATATTGAAAACTAAGAACTCAAATGACTAGTACATTGTGATCCTGTTACACCAAACATCTGGAACCAGATTACTTGAGCAGATTACAGATTCACACTGAACATGATATTTCTCATCAATGCTTTGGCAATATAAATTGTAGAACTAACTATAAAGAAGCAAAGACTGAGTTTCATAGTCAATATTAAGGCATTGTTATATCTCAAATCACATGTATAGGAATGAGAAATGTTACAGTTCTGGATCCACATTAGCTCTCCAAGCAGTAGGCAGCAAGCCTCTATTTCCCATTTTGACTAGTAATTCAACTATGCTTTTCAAACCTTTGATTTTGTCATCTAGCACCAACTGTAAGAGCCTTCCAGGTGATCTATGTTGTTTAAATCTCTCTCAAATATTGCTTATTTATTTGTTGCTATTGTCAGTCCCAATTGTAGGGACAGATTTATCAATTCACCCCTTGTACCACAGTTATCCTAGTATAGCCATGACAGTCAAATAGTGAAGGTTGAACTTCTTTTGTGATTCTCATGCATGGCTCTGAATACATTCTTGTCACATTAAATGAATAGACAACTATTGTTGCTAAGAACACATTTTTAGTCTACTAGTCTTTTGTTTGTTTATGATCCATAGTGTTAGTTTATAGTTAATAAATTATAATATTAGCTTATCCACCACCATTGAGCATCATCTAATTGCAATGAGTGCTAAGTGTTCCATTCATTCTCATGAGAGATGAGTCCTTGTGAACTATTACTCATGAAACATGGGTCAATGAGTTTGACTTAAAATCTACAAAGTTGAATCCGCATACCAATATCATAATTTGACTTGCTGTGGAAAATATCTCCTACTTACTAATAATATATTGCCGTGTTGGGTAGTTAATGGCTGGTTCTTATGGGAAAAATGGTTTTAGAAGGTAAAAAAGTGAAAGCCTTTTGAAAAATAATTTAATATTGTAACTGATATAGAAATTATAAAAATAATATAATATTTGTGAAATTTTATGTTACTTAAAAATGTGATTCTATATTTTGTTTCCATTTTTTAATCTTGTAGTCCACGTGTTCATCAATGTATCATCAATGGCCTTTAGCTATATAAGCTATAGTCTTATTCTAATATATGTCCTTTCCTCTTGTAGTCAAGCTATTGGGTACAAGTTTGGACCGCATCTAAATGAAACTATTCTTTTGCTTATTAACTATTGTAAAAGTGCATCTGAAGCTAATGAGGAGCTAAGAGAATATAGCTTGCAGGTGTTAAAAGAGTTTGGTTGTAGAGAAATTATGTATTTTCATCTCACACTATTTGTTAACATTAGTGGTTCCATTTTAAAAGTTCATATCATTTATATTGAAAGTATATGTATGTTTTGTGAAATGCATCTTCAGATTTCATTCTTCAAATAGAAAACCCTAATTATTCAAAAATCTGTAAATAATAACCTTAAAGATGCAATTTGCAGGCATTGGAGAGTTTTGTCCTATGTTGTGCAGAGATGTGGCTATTTATTGTGATACAATTTTGGAACTTGCTCTGGACTACATAAGCTATGATCCAAACTACACTGATAATATGGAAGAAGATACAGAAGAGAGTAATGGAGAGGAAGATGAGTATGTTAAAATTGCTTAAGAGAATTATTTGCTTGAGAAAATTTAATTTTTGCACAATGGTTCTTTTATTTTCATGTAATTATGAATTTTATGACCAACATATGAATACTATTTTGTTGATGTAGAGAGAGTGCTAATGAATAGAGCGATGATGAGGATATCATCTGGAAGGTTCGGAGGGCAGCAACTAAGTGTTTGTTTGCTGTGATAACATCTCATCTAGAAATGCTATTAAAGCTGTATGAGGAGGCGTGTGCTTTGAACCTTTCTCAATTGTTGCTGGGAGATATTTATCATTTTCATAAAAGTTGACTCTATTTGTCCTATACATTTGCCATGTTTTTTGACCTTTGTGTGCCCAATAATTTTGGTTTAGTGTCTCTTCAGAGTTTATGGTTTACCTCTAAAGAGTGACAAGAATGGCCCTTTGTCTTTGTTAGAGTCAAGAGGATACATAAATTCCATTCTCTTGGCATAACACTAACCTGCTAATGTTATGCACAAATAGGAATAAATTGAGTTTGAAATGATATATATCAGTTGTTATCTCATTTCAAAATGTGGTTAGCTTTAGGAATTCTTTTATAAGATGTTATATGAAATGATTGCTAGCTAACATCTACCAAGGAAACATAACTTGCTTCTTCCCATAGTGAATTCTACTCAAGGTTTTGGCATCGTGAAGTGTAGCCCAGTTCTTTATGTGCCAATGGCAATACTGAGAATGCTAAGAGATGGCATGGTTACTCTCGTTGATGTTATTTCTTTGTTGATAAATATATCTATTGCATTTTCCTTGGTTTGTTAAATGGGAAGTAATCTAAGGGGAGAAAACTTTGTTATGTTTCCAAGTAATTGTTTTTATAAATCTAAAATGATAGCATTATTTAGACTTGCACAATACACCAAATTTTTCTTTGCTTCAAGCGACTTGGAGGGGTGACTTGGTGAGCTGACTCGGCAAGTCGACATGGCGAGCAGACTTGGTAAGCAAACTTAACGAGTCAACTTGGTGAGGCGACTTGGTGAGCATACTTGAACAGTTGACTTGGTGAGTCGACTTTGGGAATAGACCTAGCAAGCTGACATTGTCAGCGACCTTAAAGAGGCAACTTGGTGGGGCAGATTGGCGAGCCTATGTAGAAAGCCCTACTTGGTGAAATGAGATGGTGAGTTGACTTGGTGAGACGACTTGGAGAGCTAACTTGGTGAGCAGACTTAAGGAGTCAACTTGTTGAGGTGACTTAGCGAGGTGACTTGATGAGCGAACTTAGAGTCAACTTGGCAAGCGTACTTGAACAATCAACTTGTTGACATGACTTGATGGGGTGACATGGCGAGCCCACCTGGCGAGCGTACTTGAACAGTCGACTTGGTGAGATGAACAAGTGAGCTAACATGGTGAGTGGGCTTAGAGAAGTAACTCAGTGGGGCAACTTAGCAAGCACACATAAGAGCCAACTTGCCGAGGCAAGGTGGTAAAACCAGTGGGTGAGCCGACTTGGTGAGCTGACTTAAAGAGTCGACTCATTGAGGTGATTGGGTGGGGGTGACTTGGTGAGCTAACTTAGGGGGTAGACTTGGTGAGCAAACATAAAGAGTTGACTTGGTGAGCGTACTTGAATTGTCAGCTTGGCGAGTTGACTAGGGGAGTCATCTTGGTGAACTGACATGGCGAGTCAACTTAAAGTGGCGAGTTGGTGGGGCAAGTGGGGGTGACTTGGTGAGCTGACCTGGAGAGTTGGCCTAGGGGGAAAACTTGGTGAGCGAACTTAGAGAGTTGACTTGGTGAGCGTACTTCAATTATCAAATTGGCGAGCTGACTTGGGGAGCCGGCCTGACAATCTAACATGGTGAGTGGGCTTAAAGTGGTAACTTGGTGGGGCAAGTTGGCAAGCTGACTTAGCAAGGCCACTTAGAGATGCGACATGGCAAGCTGACTTGGTGAGCAAGCTTGATGAGCGAACCTAAAGATTGACCTTGATGAGGCACTTTGGTGGGGTTACTTGATGACCAAACTCAAAGAGTCAACTTGGTGAGCATACTTGAACAGTTGACTTGGTGGGACAAGTTGGCGAGCCAACTTAGCAAGTCCAATCAATCAAGAGGAAATAGTTGAGAGATTAGAGTGACACAATTTTCAGATGATCATATGAAATGAAATGGGTGTGTGAGTACAGAGAAACTAGAAAGACATTGTGTATAGATGAAGGCATGAAATGGATGGTTTTGGAGAACTCAACACAGACACTCAACATTCAGTACATATCATCATTCGAGATCAAATGGGTGTATGGGATTATATGCATAGTGAATAATAAAGGAGGGAATTGAACCCTCCCTGAGGCTCATAGTTGTTGAGGTCCATTTCAGCAATGGCCCTTCCTGTGAAATTGCCGTCTAAAACCTTTCTAATGAGATAATGTGTTATGAGCTCTTCATCAGTGGGATGGAACGTGAATCCAGAAGGTAGTTGTGCATCACCCATATCATGAACTATGATATGGGTGATGCACAACTACCTTCTGGATTCACGTTCCATCCCACTGATGAAGAGCTCATAACACATTATCTCATTAGAAAGGTTTTAGACAGAAATTTCACAGGAAGGGCCATTGCTGAAATGGACCTCAACAACTGTGAGCCTCAAAAAAAATTTGACCAAGCATTGGTTGAAATTTTGACCAATACCTAAGAGTTTTCTACCAAGCATTGGTCAAAATTTTGACCAATGCCTAATATTTTTCTACCAAGCATTATTTTGACCAATGCCCTGTAGTTTTCTACCAAGCATTGGTCGAAATTTTGACCAATGCTTGGCAAAAAATGTGCTAGCAATTTCAAAAATTTTCGACCAACGTATTGGTCAAGATTTTGACCAACTAGTAGGTTGGTCAAATTTTTGACCAAAAAATTTTCAACCAATGTGTTGGTTGAATTTGGTCAAAATTTGATCGAAAACTAGGTTGAAATTTCGACCAATAAAGGTCAAAAAATGAGCCCAAATGTACTAGTGAAAAATGTAAAGTATAAAACACAACACATCCATCAGTACACATGACACAATGATTTAACATGAAAACCCAATTTGGGAAAAATCACCAATAACATACTACTCCTTTCTCACTCTTATGAAGTGATGCCCTATCAAAGGCCAACCCTGTTAAAGGTTACAACACACACTGTTAAATGTGACCTGGTTAAGGGATTTCAATCACCCTATTAAAAGTGAGCCTTGTTAGAGGACTTTAGGCCATTCACTTGGAATGCCACCTTGTTAAAGGATTTTCCAATGACTATTAAGTCAACCTTTCTCCAAAGGATTTACCCTAATCTGATACAATTATTAGAGAGTAATAGTAGATTTTGATTTGATACAACTTACAACCTTACTTGTAGATTATATATCACTATTCAGTCATCATCTTTGCTTAGCTTCCTATCTTTTGAGTTTTGACAACTTGTTCACCCTTCAAGCATTCATCTTCATTAAGCCTTCTTGCTTAGTTCACCATTGTAGACTTCTCCACTTAGGTCACTTGATGAAGCAAACCCTTCTTCCTTCACCTTGTTTGATTTTTTTTTTCGCATCCAAAAAATTTCTGACCTCTCAACCTTTGCTTCATGACCAAGCATCCCTAAATATATAGAATTAGAACTTCTTTTTCCTACTTATTATACATCTCAAAAATTAGGGTTTTTGATGGATTAGGTAGGATACAATGTATCTACCCCATATCTTGTCTTCTCTAGAAACTTTTCCTAGAATCCATTTGAATTCACCTCCAAAATGGTTTACATAAGATTTTGTGCCTCCAGCTCATCAATCTTATCTTCCTCCTAATTCACAAGTTCCAAGAAACCAAACTTGTCAGCTTTCATTTGGCAATTCTTCGATCTTATTCATAGTGCAGCAGCTTGACATTATCAATTTATTGATGCTTGGCACATACTATGTTACTTGGCATCTACTGTAAAATCACTCGGCATCAACTAGATTTTACTGGTGCTCGGCACATACTAAAAATTACTCAACATCTACTAACTTGATCAGCACCTATTAGTTTTCTCAGCATCCACTAGAGAACACTTTCACTCGGCTTCAACTAACTTTTTGCTCAGCTTGCACTAACTTTACTCGACACCTTCTATCAACTTAGTCAAGCTTAGCAAATGAACTTTGTTCAACCTTTTTTTCATCTGAACTTTCTAAGTGTAGTCAAACATTTTGTAACCCCAAGTAGATCATCAATACATTATGTTATCATTGTCTTAACTGATTCTTACACTTCAATACATAATCACAACTCAACCTTTTCTCTAGGTACTTTTGTTACATCTTGTTGATCAAATCCCCCTCATCAATCAACTAAGTAATAGTGCTTGAAACATATAAGAAATTGTCTTACCAACATATAGCAGGTTTGACATCAGTGACAAAATAATGATTGTAAACACTTCTTACAACAATTTTCTAACTCAAATAATCTTTTCAATCATACATCAACAATCTCCCTCTTTGGCATTGATGGCAAACCAAATTGATCAACTAGTCAAGCATCAAACTAACTAGGTTAAATATTAAGGCAATACCAAAAAAAGAACTTGTGAATAAAACTTCTCCCTCTATCAGCATCTTCTCCTTAGGTTAAAAAATCTCCCTTATCTGATTCTCTTTTGTCATTGATTAGCAGAATATCAGAATATCTCCCTCTTTTGATCTTCTATTTTCTCCCTCTTTCTTTCTTTCAATCTTATGATCTTTTGATGATGTTTTCTCACTTCATTGTTCCTCTTGTGCACTGATTAGTTCACTGTGCTTTCTCTCAACATACTTTCTCCCTCTGACTTTTTATGCTTTGACCATCTTCCTCTTGATTAGTATGCACTTGATCAGTTTCTTGTACTTTCTCCCTCTTTGACAACAATGCCAAAGACATATTCTCAACACTTGGCATCTTTTGTATATGCAGATATAAAATTTTGCAGGCTCTTCAATTTTCTCCCTCTATCACCTTGCTAGTGACTTAATTTGTAATTCTATCACTGTAATTATTTTAGACAACTTGCTAAAGTAAGATCCACTGCATCAATTTGTATGAAAGGAATGTTTGTTTGTTTGATGTAGGATACTCCCTCTATCTTTTAAATAGCCTTTGATAGGGGTATCACCCCTAATTTACCTCTCAAATACTCATAAGCATCCTTAGGTAATGCTTTGGTGATGATATCGGCAATTTTCTCCTTTGTGTTGATATATTCCATTTTCAGCTCTTTTTCTTGAACCAACTCCCTTACATAATGATACTTTATTGCAATGTGCTTTGTCTTTGTATACATGATAGGATTTTTTGATATGTTTATAGAACTTGTATTATCACAATAAAGTGTCATTGGTTTAGTGATTTCTTCCTTCATTCCCTTTAGCAACTGTTTGATCCATACAATGTTTGTGCAATTGATAGTAGCAACAACATACTCTACTTCAATAGTAGCTTGTGAAGTACAGCTTTGATTCTTGCTTGTCCATGTAACAAGTCTTCTACCTAAGAAAAATGTTCCTCCACTACTACTCTTTCTGTCATCAACATTTCCAGCCCAATCAGCATCAATGAAGGATTTCAATTCAAACTTTTCATTCTTCTTATAGTATAAACCATACTCCTTTGTTCCTTTCAACTATCTCATTATCCTTTTTACTTCCATCAAGTGATTCTCTCTAGGATTAGTAGAGAATCTAGCAACAATCCCTATAGCTAATTCAATATTAGGTCTACTATGTACTACATATTGCAATTTTCCAATCATGGATCTGTACAATGTTTGATTGACCTCAGTTGATTCATCATTCTTTGATAGCTTGAGTGATGTTACCATAGGTGTACTTATTGGCTTTGAATCCTCTAGTCCAAAAGTATTCAATATCTCATTGATATATTTTGACTGAATGATGTATACACCATATTTCATTTGATATACTTGTAATCCCACAAAAAAATCGATCTCACCAAACATTGATATTTCAAACTCTTGCTTCATCTAATTTGGAAAATCTTTACACAAAGCATCTTGTCCTCCAAATATAATGTCATCAACAAATATCTTAGATAACAGTATACCTTTTTCTTTATTTGTTTTCATGTACAAATTGTTGTTATCATATGTCCTTTCAAATCCAATCTTGACAAGATAAGTATGAAGTCTTTCATACCATGCTCTTGGTGCTTGTTTCAATCCATACAGGGTTTTGTGCAGTTTGCATACCATATTTTTATTGTTTTTGTCCACAAATATTTTTGGTTGTTCTATGTAGACCTCTTCTTCTAATATTCCATTTAGAAATACAGATTGGCATCCATCTGGCAAACTTTGAAATCTTTGTAAGTAGCATAAGCAAGCATAATTCTTACTCCTTCCATTCTTACAATAGGGGCAAGTATTTCGCCATAGTCAATTCCTTCTTCTTGTCCATACCTTTTGCAAACTAGTCTTGCTTTGTTTCTTATTACTTCACCTTTCTCATTTAGCTTGTTCCTGAATACCCATTTTGTGCTAATCACATTCTTGTCTTCTAGTATAGGAACTAGGCTCCAATTCTTGTTCTTTTCTATCTGCTAAATTTCTTCTTCCATGGCCTTGTACCAATCATCATCTTCCAATGCATCTCTCACTATCTTAGGTTCCTTCATGCTTAGCAAGCATGCTTCACCTCTCAACGTATTTCTTATCATTAGCCTTGCATCTTTGTCTCTAATGACTTGATATGTAGGATGGTGTCTTTTGACATATTTGGACAGTCTAGGCTCAGTTCTTATGGCTACATTATGTCTCTCAGCTTCAGTATCACTATGTGCATCTCTAGCAAGTATTTTAGCATCTCTTTCATGTGTGCTAATCTCAGAGTTAGATTGTGCATTCTCTTCATTTTGTAACTCAGCATCTAAATGCAACTCGACATTCACAGGATGTGACTCGACAGTTGTTGAAACTTGCTATTGATTTACTGCATGATTTGTGAGATCTTCTTCAGTAGGCATTCCTTCATAGTAGTATGCAAATGTCTTGTAATCTTCTAGTTCTTTTGTAGGTTCAGCTTCATGTGCTTCTGTAAACTCATCAAAATTCACATTTTCACTTTCTACAATTTTGTTAGTGTTAGTAATTAAACACTTGTAAGCTTTACTTCTTGTGGAGTAACCAAGGAATATACCTTCTTCACTCTTTGCATCAAACTTTCCACTCCTAACATCTTTAAGAATATAGCATTTGCTTCCAAATACCTTAAAATATTTCACATTAGGTGGATGACCATACCATAGTTCAAAACGTGTTGAGTGGGTAACTTTCTTTACTTGCACACGATTCAAAGTGTGTACTGCAATACTTACACCTTCTCTCCAGTATTTCAGAGCAACATTTTTCTCCATCATTAGTGTTTTGGCACAATCCATTACTGATCTATTTCTTCTTTTAGCAATTCCATTTTGTAGGGGAGTCCTTGGTGCTAATGTATGTCTCTTGATTCCTTTGTCATTGCAAAACACCTAAAATTCATGTGAAGTGAATTCACCTCCTCTATCTAATCTCAAGCATTTCAAGCTCTTGTTTCTTTCTCAACTCTTGTCAAGTACCATTTAAATATTTGAAAAGCATTTGATTTCTATTTTTAAAATATGACAGTCATCATTCTAGAGTAATCATCAACAAGTAGCATTATATACCTATCTCCTTTGTAGCTTTGCACTTCAATAGATTCACACAAGTCATTATGAACAATTTCAAGTATTTCCTTAGAGGTATAAGCTTTACTTTTAAAGCTTGACTTTTTCATCTTGCCTAGCTGACATTGTTTGCAAATTATGTTTTCTGGTTACTTCAACTTAGGAAAACCTCTAACTCTTTTCATGTTACTTGTACTAATTAGATTATCAAAGTTAACATGACATAATCTCTTATGCCAAAGCCATACATCATCAAATTTTGCAATAAGACAAGTAGCATCTTCTATATCCAAATAGAACAAATTACTCCTAGTTTGATCACCTTTTCCAATCAAGTTTCTATTTGTATCATATATCTTGGTTGATTTGTTTTCAAACTCAACTTTGCACTCCAAATTGTTCAATTGTGACACACTTGACAAATTATAATTCAATTCTTCAACATAATAAGCATTGTCACATGAGATCTTTTCTATAAGCTTAATAGACCCTTTTCCTTTTATTGAACATGGTGCATCATTACCAAATCTTACAATATTTCCATCATAACAAGTTAAGGTAATGAACTTAATTTTGTCTTCAATCATGTGATGTGAGCATCCACTATCAATGATCTATTTTTCATTCTTGTTCACACAAGTCATAAGTGCAGTAGCCTTATCCTCATCTGATTCATCCTTCATTGCAACATATAACACTTCATCATCATTTTCATCAAAGTTGTTTTCATCAACAATGTAGCATGACTTCTTGCCTTTATCTCTATAGTCTCTTCCATCATCTTCTCTTCTATTTTTCTACTTGTTTCCTTCTCTGGAGTTCTTCTTCTATGTACATCTTGCTACAATATGACCAACTTCATTGCAATTAAAACAAATGATAGGCAACTTACCTTTGAATTTATCTTTTCCTTTGTGAAATCTTCTGGCCAACAATGCTTCCAATTGTTCAATGTCTTCTTCATCTGTATTGTTGTCACTAGATGCATACTTTATCTTTCTTTTCTTCTTCTTTGGCTTTACCTCCTCATAATCCTTCAATAACAATTTGGCTTTGAAAGATGATTCAATACTCTCTAGTATGTAGTTGTCAAAATTAGATAACTCAAATGTGGTGAGTTTACCCACTATACCTTCAAGGGTTAGATCATTTCCTGGTATACATCTTAGCTCTTGAATTGTAGATACTCTAATAGGCGATGATAGATATAGATGTCTAATTCCAAAGACTGAAATGCAGAAATAGATAGCAAGTCCTGAATGCACAGCCTAATAGCAGTAGTACTGAACACTAGGGAGAGATGATGTCAGAATTCAAGAAGAATGCTAACACTTAGAAAAGCGGATAGAGTGAGAGCAAGTGAGAAGATCAAACAAATGCTCCTAAGCAGTGATAGAGTATTTCTGCCCCCTCGGGATCGAAATTGAAATGAGGTAAGGGGATGCAGAAACTGGCTAGACATGAGAAAATTAGAATAGAGAAATGTCCAAAATGGTCATCTAGACTATTAGCCCCCTTTTCAACATTTTGGCTAAATTAATTTAATCATTTACCTAAGCCAAATTGCTAATAATCAATTTATTTGATTATAACCTATAGTTTGACTATGCTATCCTAAGTTCATTATTTGATTAAAAGAACATGTCCCCTTTTAATTAAATAAAAGACCCCATTCTTCTAACCCACTTAAAGTGCACACATAAAGTCCTTTTTCTATTTTTCAATTAAAAGAAAAGGCTTTGTGACTTTTTTCTTATATGACAAGTCAACTTATATTCTATTGGTTGACTTGTGTGTGCACATGGATCACTCCTCTTTTTGAATTCCACCGTTGATCATCCACCATCTTCATCTTGATCTCTACCGTCCATACATCTTTAAAAGGGAGAGAGCTTTCTCCCTCAATCCAATCCATCATTTTGAATATTGTTATGCTGCAGGTTTTCTAACAGGTTTCTTTGGAGCTTTGTGGAGAACTTCTATTTCTTATCTACATTCTCTCATCCATGGCATCATGGCATTCTAGCTTAGCTTAGCTTTCATTTTTACATGTAGCTTAGATCATATAGTCTAATAGTTGGATATTAACACTCTCATCCATGCTTAGAATAGCTGCAATTTTCATATTTATTCTAGTTTAATCTTTAGTTGCATTGCATTGTTGAGAAACTCCTTGGTACATTTGCATTCTTGCATCTTGTCTTTGGAACCTCCCATTGCATGGTTTACTAGCAAGAAGAGTATCTCTAAGGCTCATTTGAGAGCCTTCTTATTCTTGAAATATACTCTCTTGTACTTCGTGGATAGGGAGCTCTAAGCCGGCATCCAAGCATTCCAAACTCATGGAATCGTTTGGATAGAAAGGTTTAGAGTGTGACACAAATCAAGTGTACATTTTTGGCGCCCACCGTGGGGCTTGAATCAAATTTTTAGCTCCATTTTCTGTCATTTCTTATCTCTGGTTTTTTATAGCAGTATATTGGATCTAATCAAATGCTTTTGTAGAATTATCACTTTGATTTTAAGGCTAACCCATAAGTAGATTGGTTTGAAGGCCAAAAACTTAGTTGGTTTAAAGATTTGATCATATCTTTTAAACCTCTTAGAGTTTGGTTCTAAATTGTTTTTCACAAGTTGGGTATATGCTCAAAATGTTTCAGTCCAATTTTCAGAGCATTTTGATGTGATTTTCGAGAGTTATGAGTTTTTCTTTTTTTTCATAAAAAGCCATTTCTGATCTCAAATCAGCGAATTTTTCAAAAAAACTTACATTTTCAGAAAGGGCTTTCAATTCTAATGGTGGTTCTTTCTTTGTGTTTTGAATTTTGAGGTCGTATTAACGATCAAAAACTTAGTTTGATAAATTTGGCCTGTTTTAACAAAATCGATCTCTAGAGCGCAAATGAATAGATTTTTTTAAATTTCTTGCATTTTTGGAAAGCTCTCTAATTTTTAATAGGAGCCTCTTCTTTTCATTTTTATTTTTGGATACGAAATCATAGCAAACAAGTCCAATCTTGTTGACTAGGTCAAAATCAAAGAGTAAAAATGAGAGCATTTGTGATTAACTTGCACTTTCTTTGCATGCACTTGGTTTGAAGATAAATTAGATTTTTGAGGCAACTAACCATTTTTTATTGCATATTTTTATTTTATTTTACACTAACTTGTGGTGCTAACAAGTTGTGATTGCAGGTTGCCATCCTTGTGAAAAAAATTGAAACATTGCATAAAAAGAATGCATGTCAAAGCTTCAAATGCGCAAGGGCTACTAACATTGTTTGCAGGGCTGCCCAAAGCATAAAAACTCAAAATTTCTTATTTTTTTGTTTTCATGTGTGGCATTGACTAATTTTTCATTTTTCATAGGCACATAAAACTTGTGATTGGAGTCTTTTGGTAATAGGAGAGTATGCTCTTCACCCTTGTGGTGAATCAGAAATCTTGACTTGCCATTTGGTTTCAAAAGCAAGGGGAAACTGAATCTTCTTGGTGTGTTTGAGAGAAAATGATTGGAATAGGAGAGTATGCTCTTCACCCTTGTGGTGAATCAGAAATCTTGACTTCCAAAAGTTGATCCACTCTTTGTGTAGTTTAGAATCCTTTAGAGGGCCTGCTCTCGGACAACCTGAGAGGAATGACCCAAGTGGGGACAAGCAGATTACCTAGCTCTTCCAACCCACTATAAACTCAAGGCTATCAAGGACACAAAACCTTGGTAGACATAGTGTTTGTCTTTGCCTAGTGTGATCTCTTATGAGATTTTGACCATAGGGAGATCACTAGGCAAGAATACTTAAGGTACTCTTGTGATCGCGAGATCGGTTACTCATCGCAAGGTGAGGTGTCCCATAATTGGGAGCAAGAGGAACACTATGAACAGAAGCCTGATCTAAAAACTCTAAGTTAGTAACTACCCTTTTTTAGCCGCTCAACTTCTTGGTGCAAGGATCGATCCTAGTGGACTATCCGGATCACCCCAAGATTTACACTCACCATATGTGTTCCCTTGGTTGTGCTTATGGCACTTCCATGACAAAGCCAATATCTCTTGTGGGAAACCACTTGCTGTGAGGTGAAGGAGCATCAAGCATGGGCCAAGTTGTTGAGTAATGAACCATGTCCTTTAGGTAGATATTGCTTGATGTGTTCTCAAATGTGGTACACTTGTGAAAATCTTTGAAACATACACATGATGATAGTTCTAGGGATTTCTTTTGAGACCTTAGATATGCTTGTATCATGCAAGGTTTATTTGTCCCCTGCTTGATTGTTTGAAGACTACTCCATGTGTCACTATCTTGCTTGGAAAGAAATTTCTTTTGAACATCAATTTTTCTATGCTATCAATTATTGTCAAACTTTGTCAACCAAGTCAAAATGTCAAGTGCAAACATTTTCTTGTGTTACTTACTAAGGGGGGTTTCATCATTTGGCTATGATTTGTTATGTCTCTAGTGCTTAAACATGCTTAAAGTGGTTCTTTGGTCTTAGTGCTCTAGGTCTTTTTGTCTTCATGGTCTATGCATGCTTGCTAGTTATCCTTTTGCTAAAATGGTTGTCTTGATTTCTTGACTACACTCTTGGGTTAGGGAGTTGTTCACTTGTCACCCCACTTGCTCTATCTATTTGGCTATTTGGGCATCTTTCCTAGCTATTGACTTGAGTCATTCATGTCGTAAGTTTCTTGGACATATTGCTTGACAAGTCACTTTAATCTCTCTCTACTATCTTGGCAAGTGAACACTCTACCTCCTATAGTTTCAACATCAAGTTATCTTCTAAACTATTTTATGCTTGGCTTTGCATCTAAAACTATGGGATCTAAACCTTGTGCTACCAAACTTCAACCAAATCTAGATGATCATGATATCCTCCATGTCACTAAAGAGTTTCAAGATCTATATGCACAATACAAAGAACTAGAAGAGACAAATGATCTTTCTTACCTTCGTCTCTCTAAGCGCATGATGAAAATGAAGTCTAAACTTGAGAAAAGGTTAGAGGAGAAGATTGCATCATTAAATGAATCTTCCTTAAGGTCTTTACATGCATGTGAGTCACCTTCTTTGAGGTCATCCTCTTCTTTTAGGTCTACATGCTCTACTTCAAGATATCAAATGTCTTCATCTTCTAGATCTAAAGACCTTTTTAGAGAACAAGCACTTGAGGCTATGCCAAAATTTCATGATGGACCTATCTTTGATGAAGATAATGATGAAGACATGAACGCATGCTATTCACTTGAGAAACAACAAGAAGATCCTAGACATATTTTTGATAGAACTTTTGCTCCCTTGGAAGATTCTTATGATGACACTTTGCAAAAACTTCTTGGCAATAAGATCATCATGTTACCTAAGTCTAGCTCATATGGAAACCCATTCTTGGATATCTATTGTGCTTATCATCAACATAATGAGCATAGAACTTCAGATTGCATTGAGCTAAAACATAAAATCCAAGATCTTATTGATAATGGAATTATTGATACCTCTAATGATTCATGCGATGAGGATACTTTTCTTGAGCAAGATTACATTAATGAACCTATGTCTAGTAGCAGCTCTATTATATCTTCCACTTCTTCCAACACTCATGCATCTCCCAACACTTGAAATCTTTCCAACATGCCTCCATCAAATAAAGAACCTAATACTTTCCACATTGACTACATGTATCCTCAAGGGCTACCTCTAAAAGAAAATCAAGCTAACCTTCACTTGGTTGCAAACCTTTTCCATGCTACCAATCCTAAACATCCTCAACCTTCATGCATACTATGCCTAATCCAAGCACTACTCCATTCACTCTTCATTCTCCCTTGTCCTTAGAAGTGGCTCCATGTCAAGAGGACTCTCAAAAAGAAAAAGCTATAAATGTCAAGAAAGATCAAGATCAAGCACCCGTTCATCTCTTTCAATATTTTTCCCCTCCATATCCCATATCTTGTCCACCTCCTAAGTATGATGAAGATACCACTTCCATTATCTCCCTTGAGCTTACTGAAAATTATGAGAAAAGTTCTCTTCATATGCTATCCAAAGCTACTTTTCAAGATCAAAGTATCCCCTCATGTTCTACTTCTCTGTATCCATTTCAAAATTGTGCTCAAGCTTCAAGTTCTTCTATTAAAAATGTTGTTCCTATGAAAGGTACTCATGAGTCTATTGATGGCTTTGACCATGTTGCTCATTCTAAAGATGTTGATATCCCTTCCCACTATCCCTTTGCATCTTCTAAATCTATCCTTGGTCCTTATCCATCTAAGCTAAAGCATTCAAACCTTCCATCCATATTGGGGCCTTATCTTCCTCCATCTCCTACATTCACTCATAGCTCATTCCCTAGCTCTCCTATATTACCTCAAGATCAACAAAGACACTCATCCTTGATGACTTTTCACCCATCTATACATCTAAACCAGTCATATCATCCTTATTCATCCACAAATCCCAAGTCCTTTGGAAGTGAGAATAAAAATAAGAATCCATTGAAAAAGAAAGATCACTATGTCCCATCTAATTGACATGTGAATTCTAAGAAGGAGAAAGCACAAAAGAGACTGCAAAGGTCCACTATTAAAAAAGCTAAATCAAAGAAAATATGGGTTCCTAAACCCATTATTGAAGAAATGTGTTTTGAATTATCCAAAGCAAAATCTAAAGCTATATGGATTCCCAAGTCTCTTTTAAAAGACTTGAATAAAGAAAATACTTCAAAGTTGACATTCAAGCTTCCAAAGGCTTCCATTCCATCTTCTTCCAAAAATTTTCCTAAAATTATTCCAAAGGCTTCCACTCCACTTTTTTCCAAATCTCTTCTACCACCTCATACATCTAAACCTCAAGCTACTTCATCCATGATTCCTCCATTCTTCCAATACCCTTCAAGGTGTGTGTTAATGTTGATCTTGTCCAATATTTCAACTACCCTCATGAAATCCTCTAAAGCTTACACTAACTTTCTATACATGAACTCTTATCCTCCATATACTCTTCCTACTACCATTTCTCTTTCATCACCCTATCAACATCTTTGAGCATACCTTTCTATGGTCTTGGCTTATCATGACTTATATTTTCTATAGGAGCATTATCTACATTCAAACAGCTTCAGCTCTTTCTAAAAATTCAAAAAAAAAAAGAAGAAGAAAAAATAGAAAAAATGAAAAAAATGAAAATGTGCCTTAGTGAAAACCACTTCTTGTGGCACTTTGGTAGCAAAAGTAAAGAGAAATAAATTTATCCTATGGTGAAAACTACTTCTTGTGGCACCTTGGATAAGTACCATGATGAAAACTTGGCAAACAGGCATCATGCGTCATTCTTCCATCATCCATCTATCCCCTCTTCTCTCTTTGATCTTGACAATGTTGAGCTATCCTTGCATATTGGTTATCTTATCCACCAGATTTTCTATTGTGCTCTCCCATTCACTCATAGCCTCTATCTTGAGCTTTATTCTTATTGCTCTATCCCATTGCTATACTATCTAGTTGACCCCTTGGTCTTGATCATAATAAATGAAACATGGTTCTCATAGGTCTCTTGACATGTCTACTCTTTTGGACTACATGCTTCATGCTATCTCACTTGTTGGCTTCGCCGCTTATCCTACACACTATCTTTCTCATTACTTCCATTGCTTATCCAAAACATGCTTCATATGACTATTTCACCTCTTTCCCTAGCTTGGGTACTCTTGAGGAGTCAGTCCTTGAGGATCACTTTCACTTGCTTCATACTCTTTTTTCATCCATCTTTGCTTATCCATTGGCTCGTTACTCCATCATATCATATACCTTGCTAGACATTGGGAGAAAATGATGTGATCTTGCTTGAGAACTAGTGATATCTAAAACCTTCTAAAAAATTCCAAAAAAAAATCATATATGATCTTGAAAAAAAATTCAAAAAATCATATATGATGCTGAAAAAATCCTAAAAATCAAAAAAATGTCCTGAAAAAAGATCATCTTAGTGAAAACCTAGCAATAGGCACTTTGATGTATCATCAAAAATACAAAAAATTGAAAAAAGTCCTAAAAAAATCTGTCAAGTGGTGAAAATCTGGAAACAGGCGCTACTTGAAACCCTCGCACCTATGTCTATCAATCTCAAATCATCCACTTCGCTACACATTTCCTAGCTTGGAATCGTTTCTTGTCCTCGTCTTGGGGGCACAACTGCTTCGCCTATTGAGGTATTCTTATGCATTAGGGTTTCTTTGACAACTCACAAAACAATATTTCTCAACACCACCCCCACCCACTTTGACATCAAGTGTTTTTCAACACTTTACAGATAGTTTACCTATGGTCTCCGATGTCACGATATTTCTCACTGTCAGAATCAAGTCTTGAAGAAATGGCCAAGTGACTTACACACACACACTTTAACACTTAAACGACAGAGCTATGCTGATATTTATCTACTTTGTGTGCTATCTATGATGATTTCTTTGCCATGTGTTCCCTCCCTAATAGTCTTTCGAGGATGTCATTGACTAGAAGATTGGGGGCATGGGGCATGTCTTCTTGATTTCTGCTTGTGGGTATACTTTGTTTTTCTATAGTGTTGTAAGCATTCATGCTTGTCCTATTCAACACTTTGACTTATAAATGTATCATCCTTGACTGTTGTGCAAAACCTCACTCAGGGTTATCTTGGTGCTTATGCCTTGGTACAAGTATGATCTTACTAAATTAAACTTAGGGAATCTAATCGTGTAGTTATCTTGACTTACATGTCTCTGATGCTTAGATTGGATTGCCACATACCTAACTGATATCGATCATATTCATATCCTCATAGTTATACTAGTGATGGTTGTATGATCTAATGATGTCCCTAATAAATGCTCAATGATGAAATTAAGAGTCTAAATGTTATGCACTTCTTGCTGGTAAACCACTTTGCATATTAGCTTGCATTTTAGGTTCATTTTCTAGCTTAGTCTTGCATTCTTGCATATGGGGAGAGCTCTCTATTCATCTTTTTGTGGACATATCAGCTAACTCCTTTCATATATTTCTTTACTTTCTTCTTGTTCATGTCTTTTCACCTTCTTAATCTTTCGCTTCATCTCTTTTCTATCTTGTCATCACATTATATAAAGTTTTGACCTCTTAAATAATTTTGACGTCCTAGATTCATTTTCGGGATCGAAATCCAAATTCGAGTTCATCTTGATGGTCAAAATTGTCTTTTAAAATTCTACTTTCTTCTGAGCAGTTAGCTGACCTTTTGAGGTCTAATCTCTGAATCCTCACTGGGGCATCTTCATTTCTTCATGTCTTCATCATTTCCATACTTCATATCTACTTCAATTCACTATTTCATGTCTAAAATCACCTTTCTACTCATTTCGACCTTATTTTTATGTTATATCCTTCAAGGTCAACTCTAGTCAAACTGGGGCATTTTATCAATTTTTTCTTATAGTCATTCTTGGGTTCTAATCATCTATCTGTCATCTTGGACATTTCTCTATTCTAATTTTCTCATGTCTAGCCAGTTTCTGCATCCCCTTACCTCATTTCAATTTCGATTCCGAGGGGGCAGAAATACTCTATCACTGCTTAGGAGCATTTGTTTGATCTTCTCACTTGCTCTCACTCTATCCGCTTTTCTAAGTGTTAGCATTCTTCTTGAATTCTGACATCATCTCTCCCTAGTGTTCAGTACTACTGCTATTAGGCTGTGCATTCAGGACTTGCTATCTATTTTTGCATTTCACTCTTCGAAATTAGACATCTATATCTATCATCGCTTACTTGGCTTCGATTTCCTTTGACATAATGTGTTCCCAGATCGATCACGCATTATTCAAAGAGGGGCAAATGTAATCACCTAAAAATGGTCATCTAGACTATTAGCCCCCTTTTCAACATTTTGGCTAAATTAATTTAATCATTTACCTAAGCCAAATTGCTAATAATCAATTTATTTTATTATAACCTATAGTTTGACTATGCTATCCTAAGTTCATTATTTGATTAAAAGAACATGTCCCCTTTTAATTAAATAAAAGACCCCATTCTTCTAACCCACTTAAAGTGCACACATAAAGTCCTTTTTCTATTTTGCAATTAAAAGAAAAAGCTTTGTGACTTTTGTCTTATATGACAAGTCAACTTATATTCTATTGGTTGACTTGTGTGTGCACATGGATCACTCCTCTTTTTGAATCCCACCGTTGATCATCCATCATCTTCATCTTGATCTCTACCATCCATACATCTTTAAAAGGGAGAGAGCTTTCCCCCTCAATCCAATCCATCATTTTGAATATTGTTATGCTGCAGGTTTTCTAACAGGTTTTTTTGGAGCTTTGTGGAGAACTTCTATTTCTTATCTACATTCTTTCATCCATGGCATCATGGCATTCTAGCTTAGCTTAGCTTTCATTTTTACATGTAGCTTAGATCATATAGTCTAATAGTTGGATAGTAACGCTCTCATCCATGCTTAGAATAGTTGCACTTTTCATATTTATTCTAGTTTAATCTTTAGTTGCATTGCATTGTTGAGAAACTCCTTGGTACATTTGCATTCTTGCATCTTGTCTTTGGAACCTCCCATTGCATGGTTTACTAGCAAGAAGAGTATCTCTAAGGCTCATCTAAGAGCCTTCTTATTCTTGAAATATACTCTCTTGCACTCCGTGGATAGGGAGCTCTAAGTCGGCATCCAAGCATTCCAAACTCATGGAATCGTTTGGATAGAAGGGTTTAGAGTGTGACACAAATCAAGTGTACACATACATAGGAAACAATGTTCTCAAGACTTTACTTATAACAGTTTCATCATCTATTTTACCAGTTGCACCTTTTATAGCACTAACAACCTCTTTTATTCTAGCAACATATTGAGCAATGTTTTCACCTTCTTCTATTCTCATGTCATCAAACTTACCTCTGAGGCTCTCTGACTTAGCTCTTTGAACATTTTTTTCTTCTCCATAGATGTTGTTTAGGGAATCCCACATCTGCTTCACACTTTTAAGGTCTTTGATATCATCAAACTCAGCATAGCTCAGGGCAGAGGTAATCTCCAACATCGCTTGATTGTGCTCTTTCTTTTTCTTCAAATCTTCGGCAGTTAGGGCTCTTGTTGGATCAACATGTTCTATTATAATGCAAGTTTGTGCATAATCTCCAACTCCTCCAAGGTGTAGCTTCATCAAAATTTTCCATGTAGGAAAGTTATCTCTGTTTAGCTTGTGTACCTCTCTCTTTGACATCTTGATTTTTATGCTTTTAGTACCTTAAAACTAATCCTCTTAAGCAACCTCGCTCTAATACCAATTGTTGGAATTCTTTAGAATAACTGAGAGGGGGGTGGGTGTTGAATCAGTTATTCAAGGTCTAGATGTCCAAATAAAACTTTTATAATTTAGTGAACCCATAAAACTTTCTTAACCATGCATGCATTCATTATGTATAAACCAAAACTGATATGTTACTATTAAGCTAACATGCAGAAACGTAAAGTATAAAATACAACACATCCTTCAGTACACATGACACAATGATTTAACATGGAAATCTAATTAGGGAAAAACCACCAGTAACATACTACTCCTTTCTCACTCTTTTAAAGTGATGCCCTACCAAAGGCCAACCCTGTTAAAGGTTACAACACACATTGTTAAATGTGACTTGGTTAAGGGATTTCAATCACCCTATTAAAAGTGACCCTTCTTAGAGGACTTTAGACCATCCACTTGGAATAATACCCTGTTACAAGATTTTCAAATGACTGTTAAGTCAACCTTTTATTAGAGGATTTTTTCATTTATACTTATTAATTAAATCATATTGATTTAATTATATAAGTTTCTATTACTCTAGTTACTTAAGCTTAATTTAGGTGCATTATTAATTAATAATGTGCAACCTAGCTTTTTAGTTTAGGGTTTCTATCTCACCTTTATAAGGTTGAGCCTTGTACTTTTTTCTTTATCTCTTATGCATTTTTCATATTTGAGAGCAACTTTTCTTCTGTCTTCATTTTTCTTCTCTTGTAGTAGGTTATTAGCTAACAGGTTCTTCTTGGGTTGTGTAGAATTTGATATTAATCAATTCTTTCATGGTATCAGAGCTCAGATCTGTGGCTGCTTGTTCTTGATTTGAAGAATTTTTTGGGGCTTCAAAAGTTTGATCTTTCAGAAGTTTTTTTGTTGGATCTGGGGATACACTTTCGTTGGAGGCCTCTTAAGCCAAAATAGACCTCGCCAATGGATTCAGAGGATCAATCCGAAGACTTTTGATATAAAATTTGACCTATTTTGGTTACCGGGGCAATCTGTAAAAAAATTAGCCATTGACACGCATTCTGAGGTTTTTAAAAAAATATTCAAAATAGTACAAACATTTTTTATCATTTAAAAAAATTTCAAAAAAAAAGAGGGGTCAATTTCAAAAATTTTGAAAATAAAATAAATTTATTACAACTTTTTAAAAAAAAGTTGTTTGCATGATAAATCTTTTTATCCATTTAAGCCTGCATAGGCTGCTTGTATGCCTACATCAGCAAGGTACGCCTACACAAGCCAGGTCAACTTAAACTTGCGCATGCAGGGTATGCCTGCACAAGCTTTGTACACCTACATCAATAGGGTACCTTTAGCAATGACGTCAGCATTTTTTTTAAATCAAACTTTTCAAAAAATTTCCCTCCGCCATATTTAGTGAGATCTGCCTTTTCTGGATAAGTTTCACTTTTTCTAGCGCATTTTTTGGAGATCCATCAAATTTGGTGAAATTATTGGCTTTTTGCACATGCATATTTTTTTTCTTTTTTGGCACGCATTTTGAGGTGCCACATCAGCGCACAATCAGTAGTGACATCAGCTTCCAGTCAACCACCACATCAGCAACTAGTCAGCCAGTGATGTCAGTGCCCAATCAACTGCCACATCAACGCACATCAATGATGACATCATCAAAATGTCATATGACGGTCGTACAACTGTCAAATTTTTTTCGGGTTTGTAATTTTCCAAAGAGCTCCTTTTTTTTGGACCTGCAGTTGGTTGTTTGGCCATAACTTGGGCATACGGAGGTCTTTTTCTAATCTGAAAGAAGTGCCACAAAGCTAGTTCAGAGATGAAGATAGTGGTGTGCTTTTTATTTGATTTTGAGTTCGTTTGAGCTTCCAATTTCAGCATTGAAGTAGAGGCTTATGTTTCCCTCTTCTCTGCATTCAAAATCTAGGTTCCTTTCTCAATTTTTATGCTTTCTATAGTTGTTTACTTTGGTATTTGAGGGATATCATTATTTATTAGGGGGGAGAATTTTATTTTTTGTACTTTAAATTTAGAATAAGACCCTTCTACTTCCGTCTTCTTCTCTCAATGGCGGACTCATATGTCGCCTAGCTTACACCACACAACTACCATACTTGGAAAGGACAGATGACCAGATTGCTTATGGAAAAGGGATTATGGTCATGTCTCGATGCAGCTTAGCTAGTTCTATAGAGGCCTTATGAGCTTCTTATGCAATGCAATAAAATGGATGAGGCAATGGGCCTCATTGCAATGAATATTTCAGATGGGTTATTGTTTCACCTGGATGGTTTGAATACACCCAAGGCTATGTGGGACAAGTTTTCAACCTTATTTGGAACAATGAATCAGTTCAAGGTTCTACAAATAGATGCAGAGTTTACCTCCTTGATTCATGAATCCTTCACCAGCATTGAGGATTTCTTGATGAAATTCAAGTCTCTTCGATCTATGTTACAGGTTGCTGGAAAGACAAAGTCTGATAATGAGTGTATCTTCCTGATATTGTCCAAGCTTCGAGGACCTTATCAGATTTTCACTTCTACTTTCTACTACACTATGGATGCTCTAGGTGCACGACATGTTATGCCCTCTTTCGAGACCTTTTGTGATCGGTTGACTCATGAGCAATTAAAGCTCACTCAAATGGATTCTCTTTTAGGTTCACAGTCACAGGCATTGCTTTCCAAGCCACCTCAGAGTACACAAAAGTCGAAGCAGATATTAGATTCCTCTTCTCAACACTCTATTGGCCCACCATCTTCTTCTAAGAAGGAGAAACAGAAGACTGAAAGACCTACATGTTCCTATTGTCAAAAGGGAACACATGATGAGTCACTTTGTTATCAGAAGAAGTTTGATGGTTATGAGAAACAGATAGTGGATTTGCAAGCTCTTCTTCAAAAGAGCAATCTTTCCTCTCCATCCTCTTCTGGCTCAAAGGGGTTTGCTTATCAGTCTTCTTCTATCAATCCTATAGCTAAACAGGATCTTGGAAAGCGTCATGATTTACGGGCTTCTTTCACATCCCCTTCATAGATCCCTTGGATACTGGATTCAGGTGCTTCTCACCATATGGCATCTTCTTGAGAGATCTTCTCTTCTTTTGAGGCGTCTCCTATTCCCCATATTATCATTGGGAATAACACTGTTATGATAGTTTGTGGGAAAGGCACTGTATGCATTCAGGATGGCACATCCAATGATGTGTTGTATGTTCCATCTTTGTCTACAAACCTTCTCTCGGTTTATCAGATTTCTAACAGTGGGTTCGGGAAGACACTTGAGTTCACTCCAGATTCAGTTTTCATCTAGGATAGTATGACAGGAGGGATTGTTGCTATAGGGATAGTTGATCTTTCCACCCGTCTCTACTCCTTTTCACACTTTGGTCCACCTTTGCCAGAGCATGACTCTACTCCTTTGAGAGAGCATCATGTGGTACAGTCAAGTTTCTTGAACCTCTGTGTGGTTCCTGAGACCACTATTGTGACTACCTTGCCACCTCCTCTTGAGCTCTTTTCTGTTCAATAGGGTTCTTCTTCAGCACTTCCTAATTCTCCAGCTCCATTCATCGAGCCACTAGGTACAGTTGTTGAGGATTCTATAGAATACATTCATCTCCTCTTTGATGACAGTGTTTGCACACCTGTCATACCACTTACATTGGGGATTCCCTTTCAGGACCCTCGTGTCTACTCCTTTGAGCACCAACTCGGCCTTCTAGTGACACCTCATCTTTCGAGGTTCCCTCTACAGTGTCCACTACCTTTCTCTTCTCTGCATTGGAGTCATAATGGTTTGTTCATTGATCCAAGGGTTCTTTCATTTTGGGGGGGCTTTGGAGCCTCAACCCTCTCTCACGGGGGGGGGGGGTTGAAGTCACGCATTGTACTTATGGCTTTGGCTTTGAGAGAGTCTCTTGAAGTCATTTCATCTCTTTTTGGAGAGGGGTTTTTCCCACTGGGTTTTCTCCTTTACTCCAGTTTATAGAGATTTCCTTGTACTGGGTACCTGATCAGGCCTTGTTGCCGGGACCCACTTGTTTTTTGCTTTCATAGATTTTCTTTGCTAGGTAAGCTTACTCCTTGCTTTCAGCTTAAGGGGGGGTATTAGAGTATTTATTTTATTTATGCTTATTAATTAAATCATATTGATTTAGTTATATAAGTTTCTATTACTCTAGTTACTTAAGCTTCATTTAGGTGCATTATTAATTAATAATGTGCAACCTAGCTTTTTAGTTTAGGGTTTCTATCTCACCTTTATAAGGTTGAGCCTTGTACTTTTTTCTTTATCTCTTATGTATTTTTCATATTTGAGAGCAACTTTTCTTCTGTCTCCATTTTTCTTCTCTTGTAGCAGGTTATTAGCTAACAGGTTCTTCTTGGGTTGTGCAGAATTTGATATTAATCAATTCTTTCACCTTTCTCCAAAGGATTTACCCTAATCTGATACAATTGTTAGAGAGTAACATTAGAGTTTGATCGGATACAATTTACAACCTTACTTGCAAATTAAAAATCACTATTTAGTCCTCATCTCTGCTTGGCTTCCTATCTTTGCAATTTTGATAGCGTGTTCACCCTTCAAGCATTCATCTCCATTAAGCCTTCTTGCTTACTTTTTCATTGCAGACTTCTCCACTTAGGTCACTTGATGAAGCAAACTTTTCTTCCTTCACCTTGTCTAATTTTTGTTTTTTGCATCCAAAAACTTTCTGACCTCTCAACCTTTGCTTCATGACCAGGCATCCCTAGATATAGGGAATTAGAACTTCTTTTTGCCCCTCATTATCTATCTCAAAAATTAGGGTTTTTGATGGATTAGGTAGGATACAATGTATCTGCCCCATATCTTGTCTTCTCTAGAAACTTCTCCTAGAATCCATTTGAATTCGCCTCCAAAATGGTTTACATAAGATTAAATGCCTCCAACTCATCAATCTTATCTTCCTCCTAATTCACAAGTTCCATGAAAACAAACTTGTTGGCTTCCATTTGGCGATTCTTTGATCTTATTCATAATGCAGTAGCTCAGCATTATGAATTTACTCATGCTTGGCACATACTGTGTTACTCAGCATCTACTATAAAATCGCTCGGCATCAACTAGATTTTACTGGTGCTTGGCACATATTGAAAATTACTTGGTATCTACTAACTTGCTCAACACCTAGTAGTTTTCTCGACATCCACTAGAGAACACTTTCACTCGACTCTAACTGACTTTTTGCTTCACTTGCACTAAGTTTACTCAGCACCTTCAATCAACTTAGTCAAGCTTAGCAAATGAGTTTTGTTCAACCTTTTTTTCATCTAAATTTTCTAAGTGTAGTCAAACATTTTGTAACCCCAAGTAGATCATCAATACATTATGTTATCACTTTCTTAACCGATTCTTACATTTCAATACATAATCATAACTCAACCTTTCCTCTAGGTACTTTTGTTACATCTTGTTGATCAAATCCTCCTCATCAATCAACTAAGTAATAGTGCTTGAAACATATAAGAAATTATCTTACCAACATATAGAAGGTTTGAAATCAATGACAAAATAATGATTGAAAACACTTCTTACAACAATTTTCTAACTCAAATCATCTTTTCAATCATACATCAACACAAACAGTCTAACCAAACTTGCAAAGAAGAAAAACAACACACAACCTAAAGGCAAGGGCAACGTAGAAAAATAAGTTAAAAATCATTAATGACACAAAAGACACGAAAATCAACAAACAAAAATTAGGACAAAGCATATCAATGACACATAGGGTCATCGAGGCTAGCCAACAATGTTGCACGAATTATGATGTACTAGATTCGTACAGAGTTGCAAACTACCTCTACTCTCCACACCTTCTTCCATTTATTTAACAAATAGTAGTATTTCTTTTAAAAAACATAACAGTCAATACACTTCAAGAATTAGTGATTTTTCTCTTTGAGACAATCGAGATAATAACTCTTACTTGCATGGTTCTATTTTCCAAAGTTTTGAGTGCATGCCTCTATTACGTATGACAATGATCTTCATGCTCCTTGTAACTATCTTTTTTTGTATAACATAATTGTTAATGCTCTTTCTTATCACTATGGTTCTATTACAATGCATTTTTTTTTCTGAGCATTGATTTACCATCTTTTGTTGATATTGTGCAACTGTGACTATTAAAATTAGGGACCTTATCCATGTCCATCATCCATCAATAGTTTTATAATAGAATTATTTCTATAATACACATGTTCAAGTCACCAAAGGCATTATTTGTAGAACAATTAGATTCTAAAGAAGATTTTGTTGGATTCATAATATACTATAGAAATCTAGATTTTCTAATTTGAATCATGCATTTAAACTTTCCAATCAAATACTAGTTAAGCTTGTTGTATCATAATTTACTAAATAGTATTTTTCAATGGACAATAACATGTATAAGATTGTCATTTTTTGTTATGGATACCTTGTATCTAGATCTATTATTATTATTTTTTTAAATGGATCCATGTGGAGGGGGGTTGGTAGTATTCATGGTACACAAATCAAAATCTTTACAAAATATATGGAAGGCTTGTTCATTTTAAGCTTGTTCATCCTAATTATCATTCTATATATGAAGAAATATATATGCCAAAAATATATAAAGTCGGCAAACATTATTTTGGATGACAGATTTGAAACATAGGTATGGATTCTTTAAGGATTCTAGTCATAACAAGTTTTTTATATGTATTTGTGAAATTTACTTGTTGGTTTATTTGTGATTTTTAATTGATGTTGGCATTTTCATGTTCTAGATGTTAGATTTTGGACTGGCAAAATTAGTTAGATGCTTATACTCGTGCATCAAGTGGAAAGCTCACTTAGAGATCATATGTATTTTCATTTGTTGTCATATTTTTGGAGCTTATTACTAGAAGGAAACCTATTTATGCATCACAACCTCTTGGGGATGAGAGCTTGGTTAAATGGGTATATATTTATGGTAACATTATTGATCTAATTTGTATATTGCATTGAAAGATAAATATATCTCTTGTATAAAGTGTTGCAAGATGGTTAATCTATGTGAAATTTTGCCTCTTAAAATAATTCAATTCTCTATGATTAGAATCATATATATATATATATATTTATTTATTTATTCTTACCCACAAGATCAACTGAACAATAATGTTAACACCCTACTTTCAAGAGTGGGGAAGTATAGTAGGTGAATCATTTAACTTACATCAGAATAATATAGTTTTCTTCATTCTTCCTATGGAATAAGGAAACCACATGTGCATGGATGTGGGAGAGTGTGTGCATAATGTGTCCAATGATTTATAGGGGTCCCATGAAACCATTTTCATGTGAAATAGAGGTAGAGAAGGGATTGATTTAGTCATGGTAAAGGGTTAGATAATATCATTGTGTATGTTCAAGACTTGTCCAAAAAAATCATGACAATAAATTATCATGTGGGTCGAGAGGGGAGATGTGGAGAGTTTCTACAATGAGGGAAAGGTCATAGAAGAGTTTGAGATCCCAACAATATGAGGAAATCATTAAAAGTCCAAAGAAAGGTGTAACTGCCACAACAGAGAAGTCATAAGGCAAATATGTTTTGTTTAATTTCAAAAGTTGTATTTAAGGAATCCAATAGTGAGATGAAGTGGATAGGCCCTAACAAGGTGTGGATTTGATTCAAAGGGAAACAATATTATTATGTTGTAGTGTGATTGTTTGAAAGAGAAAATGTGATTGTCATGGAAAATAGTGAAAACATTATTATGGTAAGTTTTCTTTGTTAAGGAAATTTTTTGTCTTTTTTATGAAACTAATGAGATGTTGGAGTATAATAAGGGCCTAGGAAGCATGGAGTTGATGTCCAAGTGATGGGATACAAAGTTATATGGGGAAAGAGTGATTTTCATGATGAACAATGGCAGAGTTTGGTTATTGAGAGCAATGGTAGAGTGATGTCAAATGATGTATAAATAGATGTTGGTAGTGGCCAAGACAAAATATTCCCAACAAAACTATTAGGGGGATTTTATATTAGCATTAATTATTTTATATATTGTACATATAATAATATCCCTAAAATAGTTAGAGGTTTGCCACTAATTTATTTTTATTAAACATGACCAACTTAGTTGACCAAAAAGCTTCTTTTGAATTAGGAAAACTATTTCCATAGTCTTATCCAATCATGAAAAAAGAAGTACATCTTCACAAAAAGAGACACACTCTTTCTTTTAATAATAGAAACTCATATAACAAGACACATCTCTAGATCTAGAAGTAATCCTTAAATGTTCATTCAAGGTGACCTTGTTATGTGCATACATCACACATACACATATTAATTTACTTATTCATAAAATGCATACACATGATCACTAACTCATATGTCCATATCATTTATGTTGATCTCTAATCCCATGTTTCTTATTAGTGTCCCAACACTTAGTCATTTTCAAGTCATTTACTAGGAAAGATTACAAGGTCACCATTGCCACTGAGTTATCTAGTAGTGATCGAGCATACAACACTTATACCAAGTGAGATAGTGGTTGTCAAGCATTCAGTAGAGAACGAGAAGATATGTGAGCTAAGGAATATAGTATGAGCTAAGCAATATGATTAATACCAAGCATATTGAAAAGTCATTAAGAGCTGAGCAAACAAACATATAGACGCTAAGTAACAACATGAAATTTTATGCATGACCAAGCATCAAAACATTCAAGTGTCGAGTGATTCAATTTTGATATATGAGTTTGTAATGGCAAAAACTCATATATAAACCATTTTGGCCAACATTTCTATGACATTTTATATTACTAGACCTAAAAAAAATTGATTACACATTATTATAGAAGGTAATGATCCCTAGGCATATAAGTCGACCAATCAAAAAAGGGATTTAAACAACAAAAGATGATGAAGTTTAAGTTGTTGATCAAGATCTAGAAATTTCACATAACATCTATTTAAGGAGGATTCTAACCCTAGAACCATATACAATAATAATGTGTAAGGGATATGTGCAAGTGAAGGAGTGAAGTGAAGTTTTAGAGGCATATCCAACAGAGAGCAATCAGAGCAATGAAGGACTGAATAAATATATCAGATTAGGAGGATTAGACCAAAGCTAAAGGAAAAAGGAGACCCAAGATCAACTTGCAGAGAAAACTGAGGGTCGGGTACTAAATCAATTATTTTTTAATTAAGAGAGGTTAAAATTCTTAATAGATTGGTCCTAACAGGAGTATGTAAATCTCCTAAGAGAATCCTTACTTTATTGTGAGTGTAAAATCCTTTAACAAGGTGAGACCTAATAGTCTCTTAAGCTTTTAACAGGGCAAACCCCTCATAGGGTAGATCATATCTTATGGCCAAACATTGAAACCTTAACTGGTTAACTTTATTGATGCAACATTAAAGATTTGTGGGTTTCATCCGCACCCTAGTTTTACCTTCATCTTGAAGTGTTTTTGGGTAACCAAACCATTGTGTTATGTGTTGAACTATTATGGACATGATGTATTACATTTATGTTTTAGCATTACAATTTTATTGATAGATCTATGAGATGATTTAGATATGAATTTAAAGGAATTTATTTTATCATAAAAGTTAAAGATCCTGATTCACCCACCCACCAACCCCTCTTAGCATCTTTTTCCCCATATACTTACTCCAAAAATTGGTATCAAAGCTTATTTCTCTTGTCAGGAAGTCTAATAGCTTGAGAGGATAAGATCATGGAGATGGTAGTGTATAAGTTGGGAAAGGTCATTGAGAATCAGATGATTGAAATCTAGATCAAGTTGCAACAATTGGAAACAACAAGAGAAGAGTTAAGTAAATCCCTAAAGAGAAAAAGAGAGATGGCTATATAGCTAATGATAATCAATACATATAAGTTGATACAGAAGGACTGTTGGACAATGGAAAGACTTGTAACAAAGATGAAGCAATGACATAATTGCTGGAAAAGAATAGTGCTCTAGTGAAGGAAGTATTTAACATCACAAGACAGAACAAGAAATTCAATCAGCTACAGTTTGTAAAGCTATTGGACAAAGGAAGAAAGAAATAGAAGATAAGCTCATGGCTAAAGAAGACAAAAGGAAAATAGATAGCAGACTTGAAGAAACATCATTTGAAGTTCAAAATATTATAAACAATCAGCTTGACATGATAAATCAAAAGGTAATTACAGATCAAGAAGAAAATAGAAGGGATGTGGAGATCACAAATCTAAAGTTACAGAATGAGCAATTGAAAAATGAGTTAAGGCATGAAAAGGAACTCATGGAGAGGATGAGCAAAACAAATGAAGCAATCAAGCATTTTGAAGATATGATGAAGTTGCCCAGAGAAAAAGACACCTCTGGACTTGGATTCAAGCAATATTCAATTATTGAAGAAGGAGAATCATCCAAAAGTGGAGAACAAAGGAATGAAAAATCAAAAGGAAAACCCACATGTTATCACTATAGGAAAATTGGACATACATCCAACATTTGTAAAAGAAAAAATGGTAAACAAATCCCTAAACCTAAGCTAAGTGATAATTGTCTAAATTATAAGAAAATAAGACATCAAACACATGAATATAGACCAAAGAAAAATGACTCAACCAGAAAGGTATCTAGATTCCAAGGACATTGCTACAACTATCAAAAATATGGACATAAAGCTTATGAGTGTAGACTTAAGATGAAGTCACATTGGTCACCTGAAAAACAAACTCATACAACAAAGAAAGGCAAATCCTACAATTGGGATTATAACACTTGGTATAGTTGTCACTATTGTGGAGAGTATGGACACATTCTAGAGAATTTCATCAAGACACACTTCAAAGGAAATTACAAAAAATAGCTAAATGAAGAGATAGTATGCTTCAGTTCTTTCAAAATTGGACAAATTAGTAAGCACTACAAAACTAGGACACTAGCATTAGCACTAAGCAATAGAAATGACAAACTAGAAGGAAAGAAGGCATGGATAAAGATAGTAAGAGCTAGAAGCAACATAGTAGAAGATACTGTTATCACCCAATCTAATCGACCAGGTGACCACACCATATCTAACTAAAGAAAGAAGGCATGTAGGAATTGTATGCTCAAAGATATATTGTACATCAATTCCTATCATAGAAGTAATGCAAAGCCATATCTACATAAATTAAGATGCATTGAAAACTATCAAAAGTAAGTAGTTGGTAAGTATCAAGCATCAGTGGTACAATTTATATTGACTGAGCCTTGTGATATAGACCGAGTGATCAAGAAAATTTTCTTATTGACCGAATGAAATGGTTAAATTGAGTGAATAATCTTGGCTGAGCTAAAGTGTAGACTGAGCTAGATGTCATACACTATCAAAGTATGAAGACATTAATTGCATACTTAAAATGAAAAATCAAAGGTATTTATCGAGTTTGGACATTTATTTTTTGCTCACCAAATGATCAGAGAGCTCACGAGAAGATTTAAAGGTAGTAGAAGCAATTTCAATGAACAAAGCAAAGAATCTCAGCAACGAGAGCAAAGAATCTCAGCAAGTTGTCATAAAATGTGTGAAGTGAAGTAAGTATTACTCTCATTATCGAGTAAGGTATTTAGTGAAGGTATTTTGTGAAAAGATTTTATTGAAAATCCTAGATCACAATGGTGTTTGGTATTGAAATGGTAAAGGATAGCAGTGCACAATCATTAGAAATGATTAGGAACCTCCACCAAATTTAAGAAATTCAGTTAACATTGAAACCCCTATTGATGATATTGGAGTGTTTTCATCAATTCCACCCAGAGTCTTGACTATTCAAGATATTAGATCATGTTATAGATGTGAGATTGGAGATATTGGAGATTTTGAAATAAGAGGAACATATGTCAAGCTATGAGTTGATGGAATTCTGAAAGACGAATTCAAGATCATTGCTAACAAAGGGCTTACCCATGCCCTAGGTTTTCCTAAAGTTTTCAAGATCAAATGGATCAAGATTGTGCTCAGTCGAGTGCATAACATGAAAATATGGTTGGAAGTGGGACCAATAAAGATAAACAAGGCAATCATTCAAAGGGTAACTAGGTACCCTACATTTGATCGACCGAAGAACATGTAAGGAGCAAAACCAAGAATGAGATTGAAAATTTGACCAAGGTGAAGTGGAATGGCCATGGAATGTCAATAGACAGTATTGAGGATCCACTAATTGAATTTGGTGTTCGTGTGATTGCACGCAAGTTATATCAATCGAGTAGATTGAACAACATACCTTGCATAGTAGTTAATTTGGGCTACAAAATTTTGAAGCAAGATCATTCTTACAACCTTGTCGAGCTGCAATTGCATCAACTAACAAAGAACCTAGAAGCAATAAGAAAAGAAAAGAACTCATCTTGTAAGTTTGGCTCGATATTAGTTTGTGTATTTTTCTATGTACAAAATTATTTTCCTACCATTGGAAGGATTAGATGGGATGGAAATAGAATTTTTCTAGAATAATTAAATGACCTAATAGATAGGTTGGGAGAAATTTTGAGGCAGTAATGGACAACTTTTTTGAAGAGTTTAAAGCTAAAATGAAGAACACAATGAGGATTGCAAAGTTTGTTGTAGACAAATATTATGATGAAATATGTTTCATGGTAGACATAGATTTTGTATATGCACAGGAAGTATTACTGAGGGTATCATGGATGAGGCCAATGCCTTATGACGTAGATATAGATGAGGTTACAGTTGTAGTTACTGCACTATTGGTAGAAGATATTGATGCTAGTGCTGAGCAGTTTGGCACATACAGGACTATTATTGCTGATCCAATTACAGATGTCAGCACACCTAAGGTAGGCAAGCAAAGGAAAAGAAAAAATTTCAAGGATAATAGGATTGAACAAGGAGAAGGGTGTGGACAACCCTCAAAAGCTGAGGAAGGAAAAGGCAACGATCTTGCAGCTGTGAAGCCAAAGGCCACTAGGAAGAAAAATGTTGTAATAATTAAACCTTAAGGTAAAGGAAGACCTTCAGAAAAACATGTGAGAAATGGTGGCACTGTCAAGGCCAAAAGGCAAGGTGATCATCACCAGAAGAAGGTCAGCACAACCTCCTATTGAGCTATTACCAAGAAGTCCATCAAAGAAAAGGAAGTAGGCTGATGTGTAAGTCAAACCAAAAAGGAAACTGATCATTACACAAGAGAAGGAGGAAGATGAAGAAAAGGCTGAGTCTGATGAGGTCATCAAACTACTAGTTGTAAAGTGACTCCCTCCAATGTTTGTGGATCGGGTATCTGAAAAGTTGGCAAAATCAGCAAGTATTTTGGCACTCAAAGACTTACAATATGATTCTTTGAGCAATGAAGATCAAGTTAAACTTGAAGAAGCTACAATTGATATAGTAACTGAGTTCAGACATACACCCATGGAATTGGGAACTAGAGTTCTAGTATGATTGTATAACAGAATGGATGCCAAGTGGAAATGGGCATTGACCACTAAAAAGAAAATAAGAGAAACAACATTGACACAAGTTATGCAAAATTTGGGAAAGACAGACATGTCTATAGCCCTTAAATATTTTGTTAAGAAGTTTATGTTGAGGGACAAGGCATATAAAATTTTGAAGAATAAAGCTCCTGAAATTGAGCAAGACAGTATAAGAGTATGGAAAGAAGCATTCAGAGTGCTTACTCCAATAGTAGAGGAGAGGGAAGGTTGAGATGCTATAGAATTCAAAGATGACTATAAAAAAGAAGTGGCCAAGCTGACAATAGAAATTAAAGAACTTATTAGTGGATATGAAAAAAAGGACATTGACACAATTAAGGATGACACTGCCACCCCTCTACCTAATCCTAATATACTGACTAAAAGAAAACTCAAACTTTGATGAAGGACTTAAACTCAAGAAGATTGATGATACTATAGTCAGTCCAGTTATTGAGGTTGTAAGTGTTGAACAACTTGGTAAGGCATAAATTGTATATACACCACCAATCTATATGAAAACTTTGAGCAAGGATGTAAATTTTGAGAAAGATTCATGCACCCAAATGACAAAGGATGAAGTCACACTAAAAGAGAAAGAGGCCACTCAATCTCTTATTCAATTGTTGAGTACACAGGTTTTCGAACCTACACACGTGACACCTATGCAATAGGTGATATCTACACCAGTGTAGCAGCCAAAGGAGAGATCAAGTGAAAAGGGGAAACAATTGCAACTATTATTGTCAAGTGATACACCCTTCAAATCTCAGGATGCAACTCATGCAAAGTAGGATGATGATGAGTCGATGAATCTTGATGAGGTAATTGCATTACCTAAATATGGTTTGAATAATCTTACATTAAAGCAAATGCAAGAATTGCAGGTCTTGTTGAGTCGTAAGACAAAACAAGAACAACTGAAAATAGAGCTATAGAGAAGACATGTATTGCATAATATCAAAGATATTTTCACAACATTTGAAATTACAAATGTAAACAATCAGCATCCAGTTTTGGACTAGCTAGTATATTTGGTTGACAAAATTCAGACAAATGATATAGAGATAAATGAGAAGTTGTTACAATGGTTTGAAAGGAGAATAGAGCACAAAGTGTTACAAAAAGTCTCGCATGAACTTAAACAAAGAAAAGTAGAGTTTTCTATATTTATTACATAGTTGGAAACAATTTTGAATACTATCAATTCTTTATATGTAAAATTGTGTGATATAGATTTATTTACAACATATACTTCATGCTCATTAGAGCTATTGCATGCAAGCATGAAATAAAATGTTCATTCGTTGGGCAAGAATGAGATTTCAAGCTCATCTATTTACAATGAACTTACGTTCAATCAAACAAGGTTAGCCAAGCTCATAACTAAAGATGCAGTGATAAGGCATAGGTTGACATTGATTCAACTTCAACTATTGCCACGTATAGAGATAATTCAAAAGGTAATCTCTATAGCTAGAGAAAGTTTGAAGAAAGAGACAAAATTTTTAGACATTACAGGATTTATTGACCTAGCTACCAAGCTAGAGATTCAATTTTAGCTTTTGGAAAAGGTACAAGAAAGATGGAATGCTGGCTATAACAATATTGTAGCAGGTCATACATAGTTTTTTTGAGAAATGTCAACTCACCCCAACAACCCCAAGTTCCATCAATGAGAAAATCAAGGAGGAATAATGATAAATGAGAAATGATGAGAATGGATGAAAGAACAAAGGGAGAGATATCCAATAATGTGAAAGGGGGAGATAAGAATAGATTGAACATAACCAATTTTATTTTTTTGGTCTCAAAGAGGAGAATACATTTTGAAAGAAATGATTTCATAAAAAAGTTTTTTTTTCCACTAATGTCAAAGGGGGAGATTGTTGATCTATAAGCCTATGTTGTTGATTAGTGTCCCAATACTTATTCATTTGCAAGTCATTTATTAGGAAAGATTACAAGGTCATCACTATGACTGAGTTATCTAGTAATGGCCAAGCATACAACACTTATACCGAGTGAGATATTGGTTGTTGAGCATTTAGTAGAGACTAAGAAGATATGCAAGTTGAGGAATATAGTATGAGTCAAGCAATATAATGAAGACTAAGCGCATTAAAATGTTATTAAGAGCCAGGAAAACAAACATATAGAAGCCGAGTAACAATATGAAGGTTTATGCATGACCGAGTGTCAGAACATTCAAGTGTTGAGTAATTTAGTTTTGATATACGAGTTTGTAATGGCACAAACTCATATATAAACTATTTTGGCTGACATTTCTATGAAATTTAATATTTTTAGAGCTAGAACAGATGTTGATTACACATCATTAAAGAAGGTAATGATCCCTAGGTGTATAATTCAACCAATCAAAAAAAGGGATGTAAAAAACAAAAGATGATGAAGTTTAAGTCATCGATCAAGATCTAGAAACATCACATGATGTCTATTTAAGGAGGATTCTAACCCTAGAATCATATACAATAACAATGCATAAGGGATATGCGCAAGTGAGGGAGTGAAGCAAAGTTTCAAAAGTAGATCCAAAAAAGAGAAATCAGATCAGTAAAGGACTGAATAGATTTATCAAATTAGGAGAATTAGATCAAAGACAAGGGAAAGAGGAGACCCAAGATTAACTTGTAGAGAAAACTGAGGGTCAAGTACTAAATCAGTTATTTTGTAATTGAGATAGGGTAAATCTCTTAACATAGTTTTCCTACTAGGCCTATGTAAATATCCTAATGGAGTCCTTACTTTATTGTGAGTGTAAAATCCTTTAACAAGGTGAGACTTAATAGTCTTTTAAGCTTTTAATAGGGTAGACCCCTCAAAGGGTAGATCATATCTTATGGTCAAACATTGTAACCTTAATTGGTTAACTTTATTGTTGCAATAGTGAAGATTTGTCGGTTTCATCCCCACCCCAGTTTTACCTTCATCTTGAAGTGTTCCTAGATAGCCAAATAATTGCACATTATATGTTGAGCTATTATGGATGCAATGTATTACATTTATGCTTCACCTTACAATATTATTGATAGATCTATGAGATGATTTGGATATGAATTTTAAGGAATTTTTTTAATGATAAAAGTTAAAGATCGTGATCCCCCCCTCTCAGTATCATGTTTCTGTAGTGCCTACCCCTAGTTTACATTTTGTTGTCATTGTCAAACTCTTTTACGCTAGTTTTATGCTTGATTATTAGTAGCACTATCTTTCAGATTATCATATATTATTTCATATTCAATTGATTTTATGATAAGACTACTTGATACTATTTACTTCATGTATGCATGATGATGATTATTACAATGATTTTAGTGATTTGATGATGATTAGTTAGATGGATTATTATGCATATTTTCTTATGGACACTTACCCCTTACTACATGTGTATGGTGTGCATGTATGTTTTCTTTATGTATGGTGTTTCTGATGTGGTTAAGGAAGGGATTCATAGTCACTTGCTAGTTGGGATCTACACGATGCACCACTTCCTACCATTGCATGTTTAGCTTAGTATATATGTGGTTGTACATGTGTGGATTTTATACAGATTGCAGGTATTGGGTATCAACTTCCCTAAATTGCCAAGATGAGCGCACCCTATGACATTATCTCAATGGTAAGAGAGGGGAGATAAATTCTTAAGTCCAAATCCTAACCTTTGAACCCATTTGTCCTAGAAAATTAGGACAAGTATCTGAGATTGATTACCTTTTGAATGCATCATATGACATAAATTCGTGATTATAACCCTTTAGTTTGATCTTGTATGTGTTTTTCTATGATGGGTTTTCGTATTTTGTCCTTTAAGTCTTTGGTGATTTTTCTAGTAATTAAGTTTGATTAAATGATTTAATTGAATGGAAAATTGTTATGACATTTTTAATATTTAATTATATTTAATTAATTTTGAAAATTAATTAAATAAAAAGAATCAAATTTAAAGAAAAAAATTATAAGTTTAATTTTAGAAGTTGATAATATTTATTTAATTTAATAATAATATATTTAAGGGTCCATTTTTAAATAATTACTAAATACTATTACTCTTTAAGTTAATAAATATTTTATTAATTAACGTTTCGAAAATAAATTAAGAATGGAAAAGATATTAATTTATTTTTAAAAATTAAGATGGTATAAAGTATGCATGAGATTAAAATTTAATAAATTAATTAAAAAGAGAAGTCAAGCAATTTTAATCAAGATATTTTAATTGCATAAAGTGTGCATGAAAATATTTTTAAAAAGATAATAAATAGTTAAGAGTTGTGAGCAAGGAGTCCTCTTGGGTGATCGCACAATTAGTGCCCTAAATTTAGGAGAGAACTCCTTATCAACATTGGAGGGTTCATTTTCAAAGGATAGAAGTTTTGGTGAAGGACGCGAGTTTTGGAGAAGGAATTTTCATAGAGAAGGTTTTGAGAGAAGAAATTTCTCTCACAGATCTTTTGGGTGTTTACGATTTTAGCATTAAAATCCAGGTAGATTCTTGTGTTTGATTCACATAGTTAATTACGTTATATATATTATTTCTATCTTCTTCATGACTATGAAATGTTTATCTGAAATTCTTTGTGATGAATATTTCAACATTGTGAATTACCTATATGCATGTTGATTCTTTTGTACACATAAAGATTAAAACATTGTAGAATCCTTGTTCAGTAATTTTAGAAATTAGAATTTAAACCAGGAAGGGTTTAGAATTGAAAAAGGAAATTTTAATTTGAAAATTTGTATGGTTGGTCATATTTCCCTATCAGGGTATTGTTGGAACTTTTATTATATATATATATATATATATATATATATATATATATATATATATATATATATATATATATATATATATATATATATATATATATATATATATAAAAGGGGGAGGTTTTTCAAACAAATCATATTTAAAATCTAAAAGAAAACAATAAATCTATATATAAATTAAATATATATGGAAGGAGGTGGGTTTTACCCCACTACCCTCCCCCACCTTACCTTTCACGGTGGTAGCAAGGGTTGCGGTAGCCTTTAATGGTTGTACGGTAGGCCTGCTATCGTAGACAACAGGTACGCCTGCTGCCACGGCAACAAGGTTGTCATGGCCACATAGGGCTTGCAATTTAAAATCGCAAGGTAAGTTGTAGTTTTTTTTTAAAATATTATTTAAATTTAGTTTTATTAAAAGTAAATTAATAAATTAAAATTAAAATATTAAATAATTTTACTAATAAGTTTTTTATTATTAATTAATTAATATATATTATTATTATTATATTTTTAGTTAATATTTATTAATTTAATTTAATTAAATGAAGATTTTAATTAGAGTTTAATTAATAATACTTGCCATGAAGTTGTAGATTTATTTTATTATTATTATTATTATTGATTTTAATAAAGTTGTAATTACTTATTTGAAAATCAATAGTTATTATTCTAATAATTAATGTCGATAGGCATTCTACAATGGCAGAATGGGGGAGTGAGATGGTGTGAGCATGTTAATGTTAAATTTTACTCTTCTAGTTTAAATTTGACAACCATCTACATGTCAAAAGTTTAAATCTTATCTTAAATAGAATATTCTTTAAAAGACAATTTAATAAATACCACATTAAATATCCATTTAAATTATAATATTTGGAGATATAAATCATCCATTTTTTGAGAAATTAAAATAAAAAGCTTAGTTAGTAAAAAACTAAATAAATGGAGATAAAGGAAATATAAATATTTTTAGATGTAATAAATTAAATTATAATTATTTTGTAGTGGATATCTATCAGCATTTCATTAGATTTATTTATTTAAGATATCTATACTAGTTTAAATAAATAATTACCCTTAGATTATTTTGGAAAATTGACTTAAAATTAAATACAAGTAATTGTATATTTTATTCAAATATCAAAAATGGGTTAAATTGTATGGGTAAACTATGGATTTCACTTACATGAAAACATATAATGAAACAAATACTGAAACCCATCTTTTAACTCAAACATGTGCTTTTAAAATCAAACCAAACTATGAAACTATGTTGTTTTGTATGTTGTCTATGTTTTGGGTTTGGCTTGACTAGAGTGTTGACCAGTTTTAGGATGTCTACTAGAGGCTTGGGAGTTCCGTTATTGTGGTATTATGTTGATTTGATCTTGATCCTATAAATTCAACCATGGTAATGTGTTGGTATGCTATATGATGAGTTTGATTTTATTGTTAGATTGCTTTCTAGTCACTTTTATAGGACTGAGGTCTTTGTATGATTTGTTCTTGGTGATGTCATGTTATGACATATTTGACTTAACCATTTTGAGTCTTCAATCAGTATTTTTGAGATGCTTTCCAGTTGCTCGTAGAGAATTGATGTGTTATTGTGAATTATTCTTTGATGCTTTCCAGTCACTTGTATAGGCCTGAAGTGATATACTATGATTCTTTGATTTGTACTTTAATGAGCCTAGGGTAGGTAATCTATATTTTAAGTTGGGAAGTGGCTTGCAATAGAGGTCAGGGCCCAAGTGCATGCCAGGGTAACCCATTGTAATTAGTTTAATAAGTGATAACATTTCATTAAATGGGCTTAAAATGAATTAATAAGATATTGGTACCATAGAAAGTCACTAAGAGGTCAAAGGATTAAAAGACTAGTTAGATAACCTTAGAGTTGACTCGTTGGTATGCCTTGTCAGTATGAAAGGATACTAGTGCCGCATAGATTCACTCCGGCCAGAGGATTAAAAGACTAGCTGATTAACCCTAGTGTTGGTTCGTGCAATGACACTTGCCCACTAGTAGTATAGATTTCCTACGTGTCTGTGTTTGCCTCTGGGTCTAGATGTCAATTTATCTTAGAACCTTTGAGTTAGATTACTTTTAGGATTTCCTAGACTTAGAGATTACTTTTGATTTTTGGATTGATATGATGTTTGGGAGTTGAGACTATCTCCTTAACATGATGGGAGTGGGCCTTTTTGGGTTACCAAATGGTTGGGTGGTAGTGCTTTTTACTCTTACCATTGAGATCTGTCTGTTGATGTCATGGCTAGAGTTCCTTGTCTACATTTCCTTTCATTTTATCTTTGTGTATTATGATGGTTGGTTGTATCTTTATGATGGATAGTTATATCTTTATGATGGATGGTTTCACTTATTGTATTGTACTTTGTTTCATGGATCTGAAAGGGATGATGTAATCTATTTTTATAAATGTATATTCTTTTAGCCTTTCATAACCTGTGACATGTACAGTGGATGTTGAGCATTCTGAATTTTATTGCCAAGTGGCATTCAGAACAAATGTATATTGTTTAAATGGACTTTAGACTTTTAATTATTATTTCATTTAGATGTGTTATTTATTAGACTTAGTATTAATTAAAATTTAAATGTAACTCAACATCTTGGGATCCTTAAGGAATGTAATCTGTTATGTTTTCTTCTGTATGATTGTATGTTATTGCTTCCACTACTTTATGATTGATGTGTATGTTATTCTTTCTATATAAAAAAAAAATGTTTGGAAAACTTAATAAAACTTTAGGTTAATTCTTTTGGATCCCTTGGTGGGGCATTATAGTTTCCCTTATGCTTATTCCAACACACTTAATCATATCACCATATCACCTCATTCATAAGTTTAATAGTTCAAACTTATTTAACTTCTAATAAAAAGCCACATCATCAGTCTCTAATAAATGTAACCCCTTCAATACCTTAACTCATTTGAAACCAATTCTTTGTCTCCTTTCTACTTGTCTCTTGTAAAAAAAATGGCTTATAGATTTGTAAACAATAAAATAAACAAGTTTGTAGTCCAACGATTGGTATTGAAGACTTCTAATGGGCTAATATTTTACTATATTTGATTAGAGTTAAGGTGCTAAAATGTTTTTTTTGGTAAATGATGTTAGGAATCAAACAAGGAGCATAATTTAGATGGGGATAACTTAAATATGAAGACAATACTAAAGAAAAGAATGTGCCCTTTAATGAGGTTAGGTTATGTTTTAGAATTCCAAAGTATTTGCACCTTCTATTCTACTGTATTACTCTTTAATTCTTCAAAAAATAGTTGTTCCATTGATGCTAGAATATATTTAGAAAAAGTATGGATATGATTCAAGGACCTATTATTATCTAGTAATAGCTACTTCTTGATACCAATTGTAGATAATTATGTTTATATTCAGTAAGGAGTCTATCTTTACTTCACAAATAATCATGAACTTTTTAGCTTAGATGGTATCCCTTGCTAGTTATAAACATAATTGTCTACAAATGCTAACGAAAAGTAGATGCTATAGATAATAATAGATCCTTGAATCATTATTATACTTTTCTAAATATATTCTAGCAACAATGATAAGGTCATTTCTGCCAGCATTAAAGAATAACCAATCAATATATAATTCTTATCACATGCAATTTAACTTCTCCATGAAAAGTTTGCCAAAAAAAACCAAATCTCAGTGAGGAAACATAATATATAGTGTATGGGAACATACACAGCCTTGGTGCTCAACAAGATTGTAGTCTATAGGGTCATCCTCTAACCAAAGATTGCTATAACATTTTAAAATGATTTTTTTTTAAACATCTGAACCCATCATTTTTTAAATGGGAAGGAAATATTTTTTACAACAATTTCTGAGGGGGATGTTATAGTAGTAATGACGTCCCCGTGAGCACTAGCTATTATGAATTATAGTAATTCTATCAAAATTCTGATAGATGGTTATTATTTGCAATGATTTCTTTTGATGTGGATGATATACTCCTGATTATAGTCTCTATTGCAAATTATAGCAGTGCCATTAGAATTATGACAGAGGCTCAGTCTTTGCAATAGTGACCTCATCAGACAACCTATTAGTCAGTCATTGGCATCATAGTTGAACAACCATCATAATTGTGATGACATGCCAAAAAATGAGATGATAATTTTTTGATGCATATGCATCGCAAACATTTGTTGATTTTTCCATGATTTGCAATGGGTATTTCTATCGCAATACCAACAGCTGCCACATCCATCACATTCTTTTGGGTCCGTTTGGCTATGGGAATATAAAAATAAGAATAGGAATACTTATTCTTGAATAGAAAATGGGGTTATGCATTCCTATTCTTGTTTGGTTCACCCAAAATTTGATGCAAAGTTCATGGACTCAAAAAGTTATGTTTCCTAAGGGCTTGTTTGGTGAGCGGAATAGGAATACGTATTCTGGAATACATATTCTAGAATAGAATGTATTCCTGTTCTCCATTTGGTTCAGCCAATATTTGATGGGAATTCGCGGACCCGAAAATTTATGTTTTCTAAAATTTAAAAAAAAAGGAATAGGAATACGTATTCCAATACCACCTATTTTGGTGGAATTGCAAAACCCTATTTTTGCTTCATATTCTAATCCCGTTTTGGTGCATCCAAACAAAGAATTCACAATTTTTGGAATACGGATTCCTATTCCGCTCACCAAACGGGCCCTAAAATAAAATAAAAATTGGAATAGGAATACATATTCCAATTCCACCTATTTAGGTGGAATAAAAAATGCTCATTTTTGGGCCAAAATTGGAATACGTATTCCAATTTTATTCCTATCCCAATTCTAATTTGGTTCATCTAGACAGAGAATTCAAAATTTTAAGAGTATACATATGCCTATTCCACTTGTATTCCAGTTGTCAAACGAGCCCTTGATGAAATAACTCTAACACCTCTAGGGGTTGCAATTATGACAATTGTTTTTTGAAATGCTGACAATTGGACATTGGAAATTGTTCCTGAATGTACTAGTACAGGGAAATAAAATCTCAAAAAGAAAGTAAGTAAACCTGCAAGACCACTTGATTAGGTAATGAAAAGTTGTTGTGAAAACTAGAGAGCTAAAATATAACCAAATGACATCAATAAATAATTGTTAGAACCGTAAAATATCTTACTAGAAAATAAATTTATGATAGAACATGTTTCACTAGGATATCTTACAATAGACTTCCATAAGTTGTGCAATAGAGCTCGCAGAAATGACAAAAGTCTAGACATACAAGAGAAATATCACACAAAAAATAGAGTTATGTTGTATGATAACTTGTAATCAAGTGCTAACCACTTCTATAAACTTTTATATTTGAAAGATCCAATATATTTGAATCCCCAAATGATGGCTTATATATTTGTAGGACTATAGCGTGCAAGGATTAAATAGATGACGAGGATGACTCTCAAATGAATCAAATAAGTAAGATCCCTACAAGGTTCACTATGAAATGAAAGTTTCAAAGGGATGTCAAATAATGATTTTTCAGACATCGGATGATCCCCTGAATGCATTCATGATAAGCAAAGTAAGCTAAATGAAATGTAAGAATGCAAGTAAGATTTAACATAATATGGATGAAAGATTACTATGTCATTCTAATTAAGCTAGATTCTATATGCTATATACAATAAAGGAAATGAAGAATTAAGCTAGAACAATAATGCAAGATGCTCAAGAATTAAAATGATAAAGAAACAAGCTAACAATAGCAAAAAGAAAGACTTGGATGAGAGAGTGAGGAGAGAGCTTCCTTTTAAAGAATTTGAGAAGGAGCAAATGGTCAATATTAAGAGGCAAAAGAATGAGCAATGGTGGAGATTGGTTATTGGTTGATCCATGTGCTCATGTCTCAAGAGGCAAAGGAAAAGGCTAAGATTAAGAGGTAAAACAATAAGTAGTTGGAGTAAAGAGGCAAAAGCCTTTTTGAAAATTCAAAAGATTCCTCTCATTGGAAAGTGCACTTTTAAGTGGGTGCCAATTTTATTTTTAAAGATTCTTTTTCATGTGCACTTAGGATAAAGGAGTTTTTTATTATTTAATTAAAATGGGACATGTTCTTTTAATTAAATAAACTTAGGATAAAGTGATCAAACTTTAGGATCAAATCAGATAAATTATTATATGATTATTTGATATAGGGTTAATGACTAATTATGCCAAATTGATTTAAAACATAATAAGGTCTAGTGTGTTAATTTAATTTATTAGAAAGGAGCTTATAATTTACTAGACAAAAAAATGGGTGATTACATTGGTATCTTGAAACTATCTTTGATCGCATTCACCCAAGCACTAGATGATAAAACCAATTGTCCACAACTCTGGATTTCCTTGCAACATACAGTGCATATTTTGAAGATTCATTTGTTAGAGAAGAGGTCTTTATCTTCTCAATGATATTTAATATTCTATCACTCTCCACCTTAAGCATGTTATTCCTTTTTCATATCTTGTCATTCTTTTGGGTGAGCAACTTGAGAAAATCATGTAGACAAGACAATCAAGATTGTTTACCATTTTCAATTATGGTGAACTTGTAATCATTGGTATGCATTTGGTATGTTGTATTTTCAATAAGAGGCTCAACCACCACTACTACATTTGGGCCTGAATTGCAATAGGTTATCACAATTGTGACGGCCAGCTGTCACCCAAGCAACAGAACTAGGAATTGGCTCCCCTTGAACAAGCGTCGGACTTTTGTTGTCACAAATTGCAACGACAAGGGGTTTCATCTCAATTTTGACAGATAAAATTATCATAACTTGGAAGAAGGAAGGGGCAAGAGTTCATGTTGATGTTGTCATAATTATGACATCTTAATCTTCCACTCCACTTTCACAATTGGGATGTCCATGCAAAAATTGTGTTGTGGAAGTGACGTCGAACCATCAAAACTAGCCATCGTAATTGTGATGGTGTTGTGATAGTTGCACTATGGGAGCAATGGCTATCCATCAAAATGCATCATCACAATTATGACAGATAGCCAAATTATTTTAAAAAATTGTTGTTTGTAACGCCTAATTTTGCATTTTCTTGTTTAATAGATTCACTTCTGCAATTGGACTGGTGTTACCTATATCCAACAAGCAATAGGGTACAATTGCTTGAGCTAAAAGATATGTAATTAGAGGATTCCATTTCCCCTTCAATTGGTAATCTCTCATTCCTCACACAACTTGACCTTTGGACAGCAACAATTTTATAGGTTCAATTGTGTGGGAAATGAGGAGACTTCAAAGCTTCAAGGTTTTTTAAATCTTTACACCAATCTATTATAGGGTTCCATCTGAATGAATTTGACTTCTTGCAAAAACAAGAATTATTACAAGGTTATTTCTTGTGAGTTGATTCTCCACCCAGCTTAGGAAAGTTTAGATACTAAAGAAGAAGATTGTTATGCTATTCAAATTAAGTTTGTTTTATTCTCAAGAAAGAAAGAAATAAATTATTCAATGCCCACAGATGATCAAAAGAATATCAATAAGACTAGAAGAGATAGTAATTGACATTAAAAAGTTCTACAAAGAGATATTTCTCCAAATAAAATTGCATAAGAAAAAATAAAGCACTTCGCCACTAAGAACTAGCAATACAAATAGAAATGACATGTGAAAAAGAGCACCAAAATCATGTGACGATGAAGACTCAGAGGCACTCATTGAATATCCTTGCCTTTGTAATGTAATCTAGGTTGCATTTCTTTCAAAAGAATGATGGCATTCAATACCTACATAAACTAACCAATCCAATGAGGTTATGTCCCAAGTTTGAACTATTTTTATATAGAGTGAGTATATTTCCACAATCCATGATTTAATCATTATGCTTCTTTTGAATTCAATTGTGTTCACATCAATGTTTTAGATCACACTTTGTGATCCATAAAAGGGACGATATAGAGCATAGGAGAAAATTGGTTCAAGTTACATAAAAAACCAACCTTGAAAAGATTGAGAAAGGATTGAGGGGAGAGAGGGAGAGGAATCTCTATAGCTGGATATATATTTTTAGTTTTTCTAGTGGACTTGCTATAGCTAGAATCACAATTAAATGAATTTATTTTCCATCTCTTATTCATCCAAAATGTAGAACATATTGTTGGGTAAGCCATCACTATAAGGTGAATGAACTATTTGCACACCAAGGCCTTTATGCCAAGTTCAAGCATAGATTTTGAAGCCTTACTATTATTTATTGTTAAATATTTACTATTATTTATTATTAATTATAGTTTAAGATCATTCTTTCCCTTGAGCGATAAACTTTGAGCCATTCAGCCATACATGGCAATTGTTTCAAGTAATTGAAAGATTTGAAGCAAAGAAAGACAACAAAAGCCTTTGGGCATTTTCTCTTTATTTATTCACAATTTACCAACCAATTTCAAGTCTTTGTATTTTGTTGTTATGTGTAGGGATCATGATGTAGCAAATAGAGAAACCAAACAGATGTACATATATCAAGGTGTTATGTATGCATTTGAATACCCTTAGTATATATACATCTATTTCCAAATCTTATTTATCAAATCAAGTTTAGGCACTTCCAAAGTGCCCAAATATTTCCAAACCCTAAATATAATTTATATTTATTAACTTATTGTATTGGGAATATTTCAGAAAGCTTGGCACTTTACCTTAAGTTCAAAATATGCCACGTGTTTTTATTCTCCAAATAGTTAAAATCATTTTTGATAAAGGTAATAATGCATGCACCATGTACATCGATTTTCCTCAAATAACCATGACATGCATTCAAAGATTACCTCATGCATAACAAACAATTGATTTCATTGAACACAAAATATTTGAAATGCATGGTACCAAAAATGTTTGGATGCAAATTGACCACATAACCTATAATATATGAAAAAATAATGCTACAAGATTTTGAAGAGGAGAGAAGTACTTGCTTAGATGCCCAATCATCTTCATTTAGATTAGATATATTTATCGCACTTCTTGGAGACCACATGATTCCATCTAGCAAGCCACTAATTTTATTTTTCTTGTCTCCTAATATGGCTAACTGTCTCCACCCTCTTTCTCCACACATCATCTCATCCATCCATCATAAACTAAGAAATGATTAAAGCCTATACAACCACAAACTATATATAGTACAAATAGTTTGGGGCATCAACAAAAAAATAAATTAATTCATAAAAAACAATTTTATAAAATTATTAATGTACTTGATAAACATAATAATAATCTTGTAGTAAAGTTTCTGGAGAAAAGAAAAGGGAAAGATGAAAACTAGAAATGCAAGGCCAAGACTCAAAATACTCAATGTGTGAAAAGACTTCCTCCTTATGCATCACATTTCAAATAAAATCAAGAATTTCAAATTTGACAAAAAACAAGCTACATCCAGAGTATGATAATGCTTTTGTTTCAAGCCAACCTCTAAGAATGCTATTACTCCATTGCAACTACAAATCTTCTTTAACAAACCAAACCAATGGAGAGATTATCCAATTCACAATCTAAAATTATTTTGCAAATTTATTTTTATCAAGAATCACTTTATGTGTAATTTCTTAATATACACAAAAGATAAACAAGAAAATGTAATTTCTAAGGTATATGTTCATTTCACAAGAGAAGGTTTCAGAACACTGCAAGAGCTAGGACAACAACATTGCAAAAAAATGGTCACTAGCCATAATTACATGTGATAAAAATAGAGCTTTCAAAACAAATTTAATGTCAATCAGGTAATAAAGATTGTAACAGTATATTACTAAATAAGATAACAACCTAATAAAAATATCTCGCAGTTCAACTCTTTAATTCTATGTAAATCCAAATGAGTAGAGTCCAAGAGTCACATGTTCAAACCAAAAATAATTAATCCCCATATCTAGTGTTTTAAGATTGGCACTATTTTTAGGGCAATGGCCCAAAATAACAAGTAAATACCACATTGTTGATCTATTAAAAAATACTTAACATTTGAAGATAAATTGTGTCTCGAAGTGAATAGCTTACTAATTCAGAATATCAAATGAATAATTATGCTCAAGCCTTACATATAAACCTTGGCCCACCAAAAATCTGCGCATAGGGTATCATGAATGTTATTGTGGAAACATATTTTAAGCTTTTAAAATTTATAGTCTTAACTAAATAATGAATAATAGGACCCATCTACTGATAAGAGATTGTTGTTGCTAGCCATGGAGTTTCAACATATTTAATCTACCAAGACATTAGTTTTATTTCTTAATGTTAAAAGATATCAATATTTGGGTGCTCAAATTTTAAGTGGATGACTAGCTTTCCTACCCATTTACTTTCCCTTCACACAATGGATATAATTAAAGAAGGGGATAATTTCAATGGTTATGCATCCTTAATGGGTCTTGTCACATGGTAATCAATAGGAAGAGAAGGATTTGGTAGATCACCTATCAACTCTGCCCCACATTTGTTATTTAATTATTTGATACTGTAGAGCTTATTGTATGCTATGGATGATGTCAAGCCCACCAACTTCCATACCACAACACTGTTAAAAAATTGCTAGCCATTAACAATGTGCACACAAGATAAGTGGACCTACTAAGAATGTGATGAGACAAGTATCATGGTGAAAAGTTGTTGATAAAAAGTAGATTTGGAAGTATGATCGAACCCAAACATTTGAATTATGATTCATGGGTGGCATCAATGGAGACTTTAATTCAGTCCCATGTTATTGATGTTGTTCTTAGGCAAAACTTGGCATTGTAAGCATGAATTTGTAGCAAAGGGTCAACTACTAAATATAAAAAACATAAATAAATTAACCAAAACTAACCCAATTCATTTTCACCCACTTTCCTTAACTCCTTGTAGTTGATACCAATACATGAAATACATTAGTATTGTTTAGTGATGCAAGAGAGTCTAGGCTGTCAAGCAATCCTACATCACCAAAAAATAATTTTCTTCTCATGTTTATGTTTTGCATCTTCTATATAGGTTGTGATTTCAAGAGCATCTTGTGGAGTCTTGTAAGGACAAAATCTTCTTTTTGACAAAACTTGGCTTCCATCTCAAAAATCAAAGGAAACTAAGTTGTTTAATATGATTATATTACACAATTTCAAGATTTGAAAGGTTGAAGGGGTCCATTGGCAAGTTAGAGGAAACTTGTAAAGAAGATTTAATAATTATTTTTATGATTTTATCATTTTGATGCCTCTAAAAGTGTTCATGAGATAAGTGACCTTCGGTATTCCATTCTTGTCTTGTTCATTCGATTTGGATGCTTAAAAAGGAAGGAAAAGATACTAAATTTAGACAAAATAATTAATGACTATTCCATTACCAAAGTAACACAACTTGGTCTAGTATTTTTTTTTTTTTATAAAGGCATCTACAGTAGAAAGGCATTTGATATGAAGCAACATAACACACATTTTGGAATAAAACTATATTTTTATTTCATTATTTTTGAAGGAATTTCAAAGGTCATATGATGGGAAATGAAAGAGCAGATTTTCATCTCTCTTTGTCTCACAAACATTTTAACCTCTATAAAATGTAGCCTTTCATAGTGTTAAGAAGCAACAAGCAATGGTAGCAAGGTTGGAGAGAGAAATTGCATATTTATCTAGTGAGTTTCACAAGGAATAGTGTAGGAAATCAACTTGTGAGGAGAAGAGAAATAGAAGAAGAAAAAGTGTTTTGTAGGTGTATTGCAGATGTTCAAGATAGCCATGAGAGCTATAGGATATAGAAAAAAATCAAATTTGAAAAGATGATTGAAGTCAAGAAGGTTAAAGACATGAGGGTTTGAAGACATCCATGCATGAGATGTCTAGAAACCTTTGTAAAAAAATTGTATTTTGTTTCTTATGTAAATCCTAAATGTGTGCAATTGTTCTTCAAGTACTATGTTGTATAAATGTACAAATGAAAGTTTTAATCAAGATACATCTTTGTTTTGTTTTCATATACTTGGTTGAATGATATGTTAAAGCTACAAGATTGGGTAGTTTGATAAGATACCCCAATCTTGTCTGTGTCATTTAGTGTTTGCCCTTATTTGTAACTCACAATATAATTTTCTAGATTAGGAGCTTGTAGATTCACCACAATGAAAATTTTGGTTCTTAATATTTTTAATGCACTATAAATAGAAGTTCCAAATAGAGAAATGTACAAGATCTACCTGAACAAATAAATATCTTTTGCTTTGGCAAACACTATTGAAAAGAGGTTGTTTTGAAGTGAAGAACCTATAATGGAATGATCATTATTTTGTTGATGATGTCAAACATGCTACCTACTGGTGAGAAATTTGCTTTTTGGTCTAAATGCTATCATGTGGTTGACTAATGAAGAGGATTTAAAAAGAGAAAATAACAAGAGAACCTAGAGAAAGGTTGACTTATTTGGTGTATAAAAGGAAGCACTAAGACCAAGACATTGATACTATAGTGCATTGTTTATCTACTTATAGTCTGAAAAGAAAGACTACTCAAGCAAACACTGGAAGAAGATCAAGTAAGAAAGAAGATATTGATCAGATTGAGAAGAACAAGACATGGACTCTAGTACCCAGACCAAAGAACAAGAATGTGATTGGAACCAAGTGGGTGTACAAAAAAAAGTTAGATAAGAATGGTGAATTCACAAGGTATAAGGCAAGATTAGTTTTCAAGGGGTATGTACAAGAAGAAAGAATTGACTATGGAGAAACATTTGCCCCAGTTGCAAGATTGAAAGGAGTAAGAACTCTACTTGCTTACTCTACATACAAAGGATTCAAAGTTTATCAAATGGATGTGAAGTCATCATTTTTTAATGGTATACTAGAAGAGGAGGTTTACATCGAATAGCTTGGAGGATTTGTTGATCCAAATGTTAAGAACATGGTATGTTGACTACACAAAGCTTTGTATAGCTTAAAGCAAGCCCCAAGAGCATGGTATGAAAGGCTTCACAATTATCTTGTGAAGATTTGTTTTGAGAAGACTGATGATAACAACAATCTATGCTTGAAGATAGAAGAAGGTAGAGGTATTTTACTAGCTGAAATTTTTGTTGGTGATATCATATTTAGAGGTCAAAATGCATTATGTAAGACATTTGCAAATGAAATGAAGAAAGAATTTGAGATGTCTATGTTTAGAGAGATCAAGTTCTTTGTTGGTTTGCAAGTATATTAGATGAAATATGGTATATTCATCACTCAGTTTAAGTATGTAAAGGAAATATTGAAAATTTTTGGTTTGGAGGAGTCATAACTAGTTAGCACTCCTACTGTGATAGGACATAAAATTTTAATGAATGATGACTCTACTAAAGTGAATCAAACATTGTACAGGTCTATGATTGGCAAGTTGTAATATATAGTATATAGCAGACCTGGCATTGCATTAGCTATTGGGATTGTTGCAAGATTCTCTGCACATCCTAAGGAGAATAATTTGACGGTTGTTAAGAGAATTATGAGATATCTAAAAGGAACAAAAGATTATGATCTATACTACAAGAAAAATGACAAATTTGAGTTAAGAGCCTATACATATGTTGATTGGGTTGAAAAAATCGCTGACATAAAGAGTATAGGTAGTGGGGCATTTTTCTTAGGAAAGAGATTGGTCACCTAGATCAGTAAGAAACAAAATTGTATATCTCATTCTATTGCTGAAGCTAAATACGTGGTTGCTAAGGTAAATTGTACAACTATGGTATGGATCAAACAACTACTCAAAGGCATGAAGGAAGAAATCACTGAACCTATGGTACTTTATTGTGATAATACAAGTGTTATAAACATATCAAAGAACCATGTGATGCACACAAAGACAAAGCACATTGCAATTAAGTATCATTACTTGAGAGAGTTGGTTCAAGATAAAGAAGTTAGAATCGAGTATGTGAATAAAAAAGAATAGATAACTAATATATTCACAAAATATTTACCTAAGGATGCACATGAATATCTTAGAGGTAAACTAGGGATGATATCCCTATTCTAAGCTACTTAAGAAGTATGTGTAGTGCTCTGCATCAACTGAGTTGAATGTTGTATCTTACAACTTAATGCAGTGGATCTTACTTTAGGAGCTACCTAAAGTAATGAAGGAGCTGAATTAGAAAACTTACAATCACATGCAAAGTGACAAAGGGAGAATTATTTTTACATGAAAAGATGACAAGTCTTTGGCATTGTTGTCAAAGAGTGAGAAAATAACCTACAATAGGAGAGATAAGAGAGATACATTGAAGGAGATTGACAAAGTTCACATTACCCTATACAAAGGAAGGACATCTACTGAAGGAAATATACTAATAGAGGGAGAAATTTCAAAGATATTATTTTCTTTTTGGTATTGTTGTTGGTATTGGTTTTCCATCAATGCCAAAGAGGGAGATTGTTAAAAATAGATTGTTTTGAAGTGAAGAACCTGTAATGGAACAACCATTATTTTGTCAATAATGTCAAACCTGCTACCTACTGGTGAGATAATTTCTTTTTGGTCTAAATGCTATCATGTAGTTGATTGATGAAGAGGATTTTAAATGAGAAGATAACAAGAGAACCTAGAGAAAGGTTGAGTTATTTGATGTATAAAAGGAAGCACTAAGACCAAATAAGACATTGATACTATAATGTATTGTTTATCTACTTATAGTCTAAAATGAAAGATTACTCAAGCAAAGTCTGGAAGAAGATCAAGTAAGAAAAGTTTTTTCCAAGCCTTGTCGAGCAAACAGTGCAAGTTGAGCATAATTTAGTAGAAGTCGAGTGAAAATCAATAAGTGTCAAACAAAGAAGACAAAAAGTGAAAGCCAAGTGAATGTTATTATATTTAGAGTAAAGTTTAGTTGGTTCCAAGTATCAATAAACTTTAGTATGTGCCAAGTAAACATTAGTGTTTGCCAAGTGAACTAGTGTTGGTCGAGTGACAAAACAATATAGCTGTTGAGTGATATCAAACAATGTTAAATCAAAGATTTGATGAATTTGAGCTCACTAATATGATTTCTTGAATTATGTGAAGTTTGTGGAAGATGACTATGATGAGCTAGTGGCACATAATTCAAGATAAACTATTTTGAGGCGAATTCAAGGAAGATTAAAGAAGAAGTTTCTAAAGGAACTCAAATGGAAAAGTGGGTAGATTCATTGAATCCTACCTACCCTAAAATGGACGATTGTGGTTAAGTGAAAAAAGATATAAATTATCTATTTATAGAGATAGTTGGCCAAAAGAAAAGGTTTTCATGTGTGAGAACCTAAGGAAGACAAGGAGTCTAGGGCATTGCTTCATCTAGTGGCCAAACAGAATAGACTGCAGTTAGCATACAAAGCAAGAAGGCTTAAGGGGATGGATGATTGAAAGATGAACAAGATATCAGAGCTGAAGAGTATGAATGTCAAGAAGAATGGAGGACTAAACTAGAGATCTATAATCTAAAAGTCAGTTCTAAGTTTTTATCAAATCAAGTCCTACTGTTACTTTCTAACAACTATACCAGTGTGGATAAAATCCTTTGGATTAAGGTTGACCTAACACTCATTTGAAAATCCTTTAACTGGGTGACATTCTAATGGAATGTTCTAAAGTCCTCTAACAAGGCTCACTCCTAATAGGTTGATTGAAATCCTTTAACCAACTCACATTTAACAATGCGTATTGTAACCTTTAATAGGGTTGGCCTTTCACAGGGCATCACTTCAGAAGAGTGAAATTGGATAGCATGTTACTAGTGGTTTTTTCCAAATTGGGTTTCCACATGAAATCCTTGTGTCAAATTGTGTGAATGTGCTTATGGTATTTCATGTTTACATTTCTACAAAGTTGTTTTGATCTAGGACAGTAACCTACTAAGTTAAGATATTGTATAATCTAATGGATGCATGCATGATATGGTTTTATGGATATAAATCTGATTAGCACTGAAAAGTTTTACTTGTACACCTAGACTTTGGATAATTGATTCACCACCCTCTCAGTTATTGTAAATAATTCCAACAAACACCACTATAGTAGATTAGAACATAGGAGCATGGTTGAATTGCAATTTGCACTAAGCTAACAGAGGTTTTAACCTAAGAGTCTCCACACCATAGTCCAAACGATAATTAAAAGATACTATCAATGAAATTTAGTTTATACACTTTTCATTGTAGAAAAGTTTAATTTGGATGATCAAACCATCATAAGATTAAGATTTTTAGATCTAATTAAAAGCATATCAAGAAATGCAAAATCTCTCTCCAATTCTAATCTAAAAAACTTGTGTTATCAATTCATTGCAAAATGATGAAAAGTAAAGAACCTAAAAAATGTTGCTTGAATGCTTTTACATATATCGCCCTTTTTATGATTCTCAACTTTCACAACTTGATGTAGAAACTTGGCACAAAACTTAGACACAAATTTACCTGCACAATAAATCATGTCAGAAAAAATGGTATTCCAAACAATCTAAATGAAGCCCAGTGAGGAAACTGTTGGCCTAGTTTTTTTGTTAGCTATTCTTGTTACACTTTGTGGTGAAAAAACCCTAGTCCCATGTTTTAAAAATTGTGAAATGTGTCAAAACCCTAGCTGAAATTATTAAAATTTCATTAAACTCTTGTCATATGCCCTAGTTTTTCAAAATTTCAAAATGTAGGTTTTATAAAAAATTATGCGGGAAGATTATTACCCTAAAGTCTTATTATACCCCTTTTCCCATATTTATTTTAAGTTACCTTTTTGGAATTTAGAAACCTTTCATTGTAAACCTTGCCTTAATCATTGTTTCATCTTTGTTATTTCCTTAATACTCTATGAAATTTTTTAACCACTGTGGTTTACTCTTATCAATCATTGATCTAAAGATCAATGGTGAGCGCATGCTCGCATTGAGAATTTGCTCAAACTTTAGCAAATGCATGAATGTGCATGTCTGCAGCATAGCATTTGATGACATTGGCCTTTTAATGCACCATAAAAGAGTGGAGGAAATTAGAGCTTTTTAGAAGTTGTCAAGGTTTGTCAAAGCACTTTGAAATTTCCAAGCAATTTCATTGGTTGAGCTAAGTTATGAGGTCATCTTTTGGTATCATATCATTGAGTCGTCGATCTTTGGAAGATCTACAATAGATGGATTATCGCTTCATGAAGATGTGTAAACTTTAACTAATTCAATAAAGCGTCTGCTTGCCATGTGTACTCAGTGATGTCATGTTGCTCAGTTTAAAAGGTGTTCGAATAGTTGGTGACTATCAGAACACATTGGAAAAAGCAATGTATTTCGTTGGTTGACCTTGTTGATTGGATTGTAAAAAAGGTAAGATGTATAACACCGTCAATTTTTGAAAGATCAACAAAAGACACTTCACCACAATATGAAAATGATTAAACTTTAACCAAAGGAGTAAAGCACCTACTTGCCATGTAGACAAGTGGGGTCGGTTACTCAGAAGGTTGCCAAGTCACGCCGAGGTGGAAAAGGATGGTGATGTGGAACACGATGATTGGTGGGATGGTCTATGTGTTTGTTGAGCTAGAAAATGATTATATTAGTGGGCTTGTAGTTTTAAAGCCAGAATTATGAAGATAGAAGGATTTTTTAGGATCGTCTATCTTTGGAAGATCAATGACTGACGCTTCACCACTTTGTTAAAGTGCTCAAACTTTATGAAATGTGGGAATGTGCCCTATTGATGTGTGGCAATTTCTAAAAAAGGAGTTAATGAAGCCTTTAAACTAAGTCATCTGATGCTTGATGATCAATGGTTAAAATTCAAACTTCATGGCATGATGCAAAATTTTGACTATTAGAGCATTAATTCTGGTCAATGCCACTTCGTGTGACTTAATGTTGCAGTAAAATTCATAATTCTCCATTATTAAGCCATAAATTGTTGAATTCTCATAGCGCAAAGATTTCTAGAGTGAAGGGCAATAATTTTCAAGGTTTTCAACACATTGCAAATTTGATTTACAGAGACAAAAAAGAAAGAAAAGATGGGTAAGTTGTCTGAGATTTTTGAGAATTGATAAATTGTAATTGCACTAGGGTAAATTGCAAAAAATTCCTCCATGCAAGGATTTTTTTGGAAAAGTAGATTACCTAAAGAGGATAGTTTACGATGATTTTTTGGAACAAATGTCACTGTCAATGAATGAATTAGCTAGGGATAGAGAGTTGATTCCAAAAATCCCTAGTTAATTGGTTGGAAAAGGTTTCTATGACAAAGAAAATTGGTTGAAAGATGAGAAGGTGTCTACAGGAGGATTAGAGCTTTTTAGGAAATGGTTTGTACAAAGGAAATTGGATACTCCAATAACTAATGTCTGGGAATTCAACATAGGTAAATTGATTGTCCTTGGATTTCTCTTTGATGATGATCTACTGGTAGACATGTTGAAGAAGTATGATCCAATTACTAGAGTGGTGAAGAACCATGTAGGAGATAACCTTTTTAGGGTTTCACTTGATTTGATCAGAGAGGTTTTCAAGCTAAACCCTAATCATGTTCATGAGAAAATTGGCATAGAAGACCTCCAAGCTAGATATGATGCACAAAGGATGTATCTAAGGGGAGGGTCATTACAACAAAATTTTGTCAAATTGGATCATTGCCCTTGGGTAGACAAAATACCCCCAAGCCCTTAAAACCCTAGGGTACAAGTTTTGTACTTTTCTCTTTGTAAGATTTTTGGTATGGATGAACAAGATCACCTTCTAGGTTCTATTGTTCTTATTATTGCTCAAACTCTTCAATATGGAATAAGTTCAATCCTTGATTTTGCTACTTTCTTGGCTGAAGAAATTCATAATGACTTGATTGGAATAGCAAAGGCTAAAGATGGCAAGCCCTTCTACTAGTATTCTATGTTATGTATATTTGTTTATACAAAAGAGTTACCTTTTTCTCCAAGGAGATGAAACTAGAGTTAGAAAGAGACGGAGAGAGGCTCCATGAGCAATTATGGAGTGTAGACATGACATGGGAAGTAACTGATGCTAGCTTTGTCAGATTTAATAGATACTTTTCCTATAGGCTCTGAATGTTGTTAATAGGGGATAGCCCTAGAATACCACAATCTCTATTAGAGTTGATGATAAGACCTAAGGACCATGCTAAAGGACTATTGGTAAGCCATAATTGGGGTGATATTATTCCATATCCTATTTTTAGAGCTTATGGTTTTTTGGGAAAGCCACATGTGTTGCCATACCAGGTGCCTTTAAAAGTAGGGATTGTTGAATTGTTATGGCAAATCAGATCAGTTGAGAAGAGGGATTTTCTTAGTAAGTCTAAAAGTACTTTCTTTCCAATGATTGCTATTATTCACAATTTTGTTTTTATCAAAAAAGGATGGAGAAATTTAGGAAAATTCTTAGACAAATATCATATGGCTTAGTCCCATGCTTGCTTTGTTGACTCAGAAGGATTTTATGACCTCCTTAGGGAAAGGAGTAAGGCTAAGGTTCAGATGCAAACTGTATACTTTCCTAATGACATAATTAGAAATAGGTTCTCTTTACAAGAACAAGAGCTTAGAAAAGAAAAAATGGGTAGTTTATAGTAAAGTCTTGGATTTTATAAATGCTTTTGAGCCAAAATATGATCCTTTAGCAGATAGAAAGTATTGGGGAATGAAAATAGATATGCTAATGGACAACTTTGTTGGGATTATGGAAACACTGAATGAGAAGAAAAGAAGTCATAACAAAGGCATACCCAGACAAGGCTATTGAGGTGGAAAGGAGGATGGCCTGTAGAATGATTGTAACCCCAAGGCATACATTGTAGAAGAAAGCGAGGTATGTAGTGGCCCAAAACATACAGTATGTTCCCCCATACAAGAGGCCAAGGTCTAAAAGCCACCTGACACACATGCTCCCAAGAAGTAGAAACTATAACAAGGATCATCTTCCCATGTTGAAGAATATTCACCCACCTAGAATCCACTTAGGATAGATGTGAAGCATCCCTGAGAGAACAACTGAGACAAATTAGAGGGGAAAGGGACATTGTGGTCACAACTGCTGACATTGAAGGAGGAGCACCTAAAGAGCCTCTTGTGCCATCTTTTGATTTTATTGTTGCAAATTATAGAGGTAAATAAATAGACCCCATGATAGTATAGGCTACCCAAAAATTCATTGATGATGGAAGTTTTGTAAAGACTAGAGCTTTTGCCCAGTTTTTGTGAAGAAACATTGGCAATTTTGAAAATAAATGCAAATTAATAAAAGCAGAGCAACCTAATAAATTGGACTCTAAAATTGAGGAGGAAATTAAAGCTAACTTAATGGAGGAATTTGCACAATTAAATCCTGAAGGGGGAAGGCAACTATTGAGAGACTTGGGAGTTTTAATGTTGCCTGAGTGGGACATAGCCAATGCTATGATTTTTTATTCTGTTGGGAAGGAAAAGGATACTTAGTTTAAAATTGAGGAAGAAATCCTATAGGCACATAGAGAATTAAAATACAAAAATGATCACCAAGCATTGGTGATATGGTTTATTGAAAAGAGAGATAAAACTAGGATACAAGAAATTTCAAGTGTTGAGCATATAGGTAGCCTCATGGTGTACAGAGCAGATGAGGTAGACAATGAAAAAGTGTCTAAAATGACTAGGGAGATGATGGACTTTGGGGTGGTGGTTTCTGAAAAAGATAAAATAAATTCCTGGAACTCAATGCCAAGTTTGAAGAAATACTTAAGGCAAATGAGGAAAGAGGGAATAGGATACATTAGTTAGAGACTTAGGTAGTCTAGATGGACAAGCAATTGGGCAAGAGAAAAATGGGAGAATCTAGTTGGCCCCAAATTACTTATCCTTATCCACCAGTGGAGCCTTTTAAATCCATTCCTCATGTTGAAATTCAAAATACTCCACAAAGGCTCAAATTTTATACTGCAGAAGATTTGGAAGAAGAAAAGAGTAAACTATGGGTGTTACATGTGGAGCTAAATATTCAGTATGAGGATAAGTTAAGGAAAGCTCTCATGTATTTATGTGATAAAATTGATTGGCCATCATTTTATGAGAAATTAACAAAGGCAATAAATATATGGGAGATGAAAGAAAATGATGAAGCCTTGAAGCCAATTGTCAACAAATGGAGTAAAAGGAGTAAAGATGTTACTCTTCTATGCTTTTCTATCATTAGTTTATCCTGTGAATATATAGAAAAGACTTATGACTTGACCAATGATCTCTCAGAATTTGATGATAAAATAGTTGAATTACAAAAGAGGATCATAAATTATCTTGACAAATGTAAGAATATTAATTTTGAACCCTTCTCACATGCCATAGATAAAAGGAATAAATTGAAAAATAAAGAGGAATGGGCCCATGAATTGAATGACTTATTATGCCTTTAAATGAATAAGGTCATAAATGAGAAAGAAAATGCATGGTGGGAAGCTACAACTGAAGAAGTTGTAAAAGTGCAACTATTTTGTGATTCTTTGAGCCAAGATTTTGCTGAAATTGACAAAGTTGGAGAATATATAATTAAAAAGCAACATGATATTCTAAACTTTAATTGGCCAGATGACAAACTATTTAACAAGTGGATGGTATATTTTGTCCATGCGAAATAGTTGAAACTTGATGAAACTAATGATGATCAAAGTGAAGTTCAAATAATTGACACATCAGTACAAGCTGAAGAGGACAAGGGAAAGCAACCAACTGAAACTACCAAAGCTGAGGTCCAAACTGATAATATAGTAGTAGGAGAATCAAAGGTAATTGTGGTTTTGGTATTACATGATGATGTGGATGGAGATTCTCAAGTTAAAGTAATTCTACAAACACCTAAGTTGGGTCCATTGCGTGCAACTTCATTGGCTACACCATCTGAGGAATGCCAACAACCTTGAAACCAATCATGAACTACTTAGCAGCAAAGAATGTAGCAGAAAGTGGCCCACGCAAGAGAATATTTTGTAAAGCTTTTTTGTTGTATTATTTTTTCCTTTTATGATAGTAACATTGTATATCTTCCTATCTTAAGGATAGCTATCGGTTTCTCTATGCCTGAAGCTTGTTGCATCTCATAGTATATAAGTGAGATTCTAAGGCTAGAGAAAGGGTCCAATTTACTATAACTTTTAGTTTTGTTAGTCTATTTTTGGTCCAATCTTTCTTGATATCAATTCTTTGATGTATTTTCTCTGCAAATTCTAAGAATACATTAATTGTCCATGATCATGGTATCTTATTTTAAGTTGTTTTGAGTATTATTCAATGTTATATAATTTTCAAAGAATATTAATGCAAAGCTAAACTATCCCCATTATCTTTTCTCTCTAAATCTTGTCTCCATTTTTAGTGGCTAGTTATTTTGAGGTTGTATTAGCAAAGCTTGTTCAATTTAATGCAACTAGGATAAGTTGTATGTCAATTCGTGATTGCTTTTGATTCAATGAATTGAGTAAATGCTTTAATGAATGTGATAGGATCTCTTGGTATTAGGAAGGATTTATATAAGAATGAGATGTAGAGAAAAAATTGACATTGATTTTTAGATGTTTACTTGGCATCTATCTAAGACCTTTCATGTCATAGCTGGTCAATACTTGTTTACATTTAACTTCTGAGTCTGTCTTAGTTGCTATTGCCCAGAATTATTTGTAGATCTTGGAAGAATTGTGACTAATATGTTGTAAGGGATTAATATTGTCATAAAACATAATGAATCGAATGAGATGTGAATGTAATATCAAGTTGTGAATCTTTTTATCCCTCAGGTGCACTCACCTTGGTTTTGCAGAGTGAAAAGAGTAGAAAATCATCCACAATTTTGTTGAAGTTGGGTCCAAATCTAAAGAATATATAGCTATTTATAGGAAGTAGCTAACCCTTAGGTTATTGTGATCTTAATCATCTTGGTATTAAGTATTTTGTTTCTTAGTAGTCTAAAAACACCAACAGAAGTAATATTAAAAAAGGAGAAAATTTACAAACAATTTTGATATATAGAAGCAACTTAATTCTGAAATAAGAATTAGAATTCTTGTTTATGATTCAAGAATGTTTTTTCCTAAAATAATAGATTACTTGATTTTAAAAACATTTTGGAAATTATTAATTGTAATAAGAAAGACCTAAAATCCTCTCAATGTTGAGGTAACACACTGAGGAAACTAATCTAAGGATTGATTGTGCAATAAAAGAACACACATATGCATAAGATTCTCAAAATAGTTGTCAATATTGTAAATTTTTAAACTCCCATTTGTTGCAATCAAAATCTTATCGAAAAATATATAGTGTTCCTCAACATGATAATTTGTTATGTAATATAAATGACATGTTGTGTTATTAAGCATGTATTTTGTCACGTGATTTAATTTATATAAATGATAGTAAGTAGTGGTATCGATTACTAATTACTTCATGTAAGTTCACTTGAAATTTACAATGTCACTATGTAGATGTGACTTGTGCACAATGCTACACACTGAATCTAATGATGTAGTTATGTAGGTGGTTTATGTGAGAAGCTACTACATTTGATATAAACAAAGGTTAATTCTTCCTAGTTAAGAAACTATTTTCATTTTAACATAATCTTATGTCTCTATTACATCTTATACTGAGAGAATTTTTCCTCTCATGGAGACTTGAAAGGGTGAGTGCAATATAATTTTGGTGTACAAGGGAGCACATATTTATTCATTTTGTGTAGTTGTAGCCATTCTACTTCATTGACAATGGGAAAAAATACTTGTATAGAAGATGACCCATAACATTTTGATGTAGTGTCAAATTGAGATTAATCTTGTTTTTTAAAAGTGGAGTATGGGATATTTCCAAAGAACATGTACTCATCAATGTTGAAGCAATTAAGTGAACTTAGTCAGCTTTGAATACTAGTTTTTTTGGCATCCTAACTTGCATCAAGGATAACTTTGCAACTTGAGTTTAAATCAAGGTACAATAATTATTTTTGTGTGTTTGATAGCAGATACAATAAAAATTTATGTGTTCTAATGATCAAGCTTTGAAATGTTAAGTTTAAGCATATGTATAGTTTAGAACAATAGCCTGGCATTTAACTAAACTTATTAATGAAAAATTGTAGATGTGAATAGCATCATACCATTGATTTGATAAACTTGTGAATGCCACTCTAAATCAAGAATGCATGTGCAACTGTGTTCAATATGCATGGACAATAGGCAAAGCTGAAAAAACCAACCACATTTACATTTATTTAATAGGTCAATTAAGTTTTTAAAATTGTAGACCATCATGAACATTAGAACTCTAGTTGCTATGGATGAGAGAATGTCCTCAGCAAGCCAACCCATATAAAGTCTTGATTTGCTTGCATGTTGAGGATATTATGCTTGCCTATAAGAGTCAAAGTTACAATTTTCATGATGGTCTATAACTTAAAATACTTAATTAAAGACCTCTAACAAAAATGTAAACATGTTGGGTTTTTTCAACTCCGCCTAATGTTGTATGCATATGAATTGAGATTGCATATTGAACTATGGCCTCCTTATGCATTGGTCAAAACCAAGAGATTCACATAGCTAGTTGTCATACAATCATAGGTTAATTTTAAGCTTTAGTTGGTTTTGAGAATAGTTTAATATTCTCTACTAATCAAGTCCAACCACATGAAGGTGGAAGCTCATTTTCCCCCCCCCGCCATCACCACCCCACCCTCGTAACATCTAAATTCCTTGTTAACATCTAACATTCATTCATTTAATAAAATGTAACATTCATGAATTATCACATGATAACATTCATTAACACATAAGTTTCATTAGAACATTTGCATTCACATTAAAACATAAGATTCATTACAACATTCACACATGAACATTCAATAGAACATAAATAAAACATCTAGACATAAACATCGATCATTATCAAATAAGTTACACAAGTTTACATGAATCATTTATTTTTTCTTTTTTTCTTTTTTTGTCCTTCTCTATATTGTTGCAAAGGCATATCCATGTCGTCATCGATATTTCTTCTCACCCATGGATGTGATCTTGTTGTCTTTTGCAAAGGAGGGTCCTTTGCAATAATAAATAAAAGGGTTAAATTTAAAAAAATTGAGACTTTGAAGAACCTTGTAGTGCTCTTTACCTTGTCCAACCACATCATCTTGCCCACTGGCTTGGACCCTAACACACTCATCAGGAACAACCTCTACATCCCCTAAAATTGCAATACAAGATGTTTTCTTAATCCCAACACATATTATAGTTAAAATTTGTATTACTACACCAAATTCAATTTAAAATGTTTAATTGTATTAATAAATTAGAAACAAAAAATTGAATAGAAAATATATAACTTCAGTACTATGATCCACATTTGAATCGATGCCTCCATGGTGCTCGACTGTCGTATTAGGATTGGCAAGCTAAAATCCAATGTAAACAATTAGTTCAATTATCAACAATATATACATATAAATACAAGACAAATACTAAGAAATGTTAATCATTCATTTTAATACATATAAATATATTCACTTTAAAGTTTTAAACAAATATATAATCATTGTTTCCTTAAAATAGATATAAGACTTATAATTTTTGGAACTTAATATCAAATACAATAATTGCTAAAGTATTCAATTTGAAATAAAAATTAATTAACTTATTTACCTCATCGATAGATCTAGTAGAAGGACCTTGCACACTCATTGCTCAAAGTGGTTTAGCCATGACTATATAGCTTCATCTGTAGGCTAATTTCTTGTCCTCTTCAGAAGTTTTTTTTAAAACTCCATGGCCTACATTTTTGCTTAGTATCATGATTTTTTTTTGTAATTAATTTCATCAAGACCAAATTGTTTACAATTTATAAATATTTGCATATAATTTTTCATTTACTTATACTTACAATTTGTGCATCGAGTTCTGAAGATCCACCTAAATAGAGCTTGTGTTGTCTATGCTTCTCTTTTCTTGCTTCAGTTACCTTTGATGTGTCAAGAAACCTATGTGAAGTATGAAATATGTTATATTACATAATTATTAAGAGTAATTATTACATAATTTTATTCTTAATATTATGAAATACCTTCTTTCCTTGGGTGGTACCAGTTCTCCATCATCTCTTTTTTTTTCTTAGTGGCATCCTTTTTAAGATTCTCCCACTCAATAATAGGAATATAGGGGACAAATCATAAAAAGTGTTGTTTTTCATTTGGGTCTTGTAGTTGTAACTAATATACTTCAAATCTTGGCCCGCTTTCTCAAGGAGTCTAAGTCTTTGAAAGATGTTGGGTCCAAAAAGTGTTGTCATAGCATTAATGAGTTTATTCTTTAACTCTTTAGTTTGTGAATTCCACCTTATAAGAAAAGAAAAGAAATTGTTAGATTCATAAATGAATTGAAGCTACCTTTTAATTTACTTGAAGAAATTGATCAAAGGAAACATGATTTAGAAATGAAATCAAAAAATGATACCCTATGTGTATGGTCAGCCAAAATATACGCAAACATTCATCATTAAGTTTTTCATAAAATAGATTATTCCCTAAAAAATAATAATGGGATTAGTAGTTATTGCAAGGGACTGCACGAGAGGTTAGTGCATTTGATTATGAGTATTAGATTGTATAGTAAAAGAAAGGATCAATCTTTAAGGTACCTAGAAGTTGGGCTACTCTTAGGGGAATACCATCTTCATTGCTCATGAGCAATTGATCACAATTATTTAGTATTCACATACATCTAACACAGGTACACCCATGGCATGGGAGTGGGAGCAGGAACGCTTTGAGCGATGGAGGAAACAACTACCTGCAAATGGTGAGGGAAACCATGGATGGAAAGCAATGCTCAATCAGGTTTTCGTCGACATGTATGTTGGACTTACGGGTAGCAAATCAACAATAGATGGCCTTTGAATAGATATAACAAAATAAGATTCCAGAGACCGATGCCCTACCCCCAAAGAAATGACCATTTCAATCCACCACAAAGGAGACAAATTAGAGGGAATGAGAGGAAATGGGAAAACCGGGCCCATGGACAAAAGTTGATTTATAGAAAGTTTGACAGATTTCACTTTACAAAGATTACACACAAGTTTTACAAACCCAAACAGTAGCAACAAGCTCTAGCAAAGGAGAAAGAGGCAATCAAAGACCCCTCGCAAAACCTAGAAGAGCATATCACCTATGAGGTAATGTCCACTGTTCACATAGATAATGCAAAATGGCAAGAAACTATAGGTGAATTAAAGGAAAAAGCTTTCTTTTTCAAGTGGCTAGGCCCATGGCCTTCTGTAAGAACAATAAGGTTAAGATGTAAAGCTTTATGGGGAAAGGAATGTAGGCTAAAAACCCTAACAAATGACTTTTACATGGGGTTAGCATCGAGAAAAACAAACAAATGGGATATCCTAAACAATGGCCCTTACCTTTTAGAAGGAAAAGGTATATTTATGAAGGATTGGGAGCCAAATTTTGACCCAGGCAAAGAAAAGTTGCAGACATTTCCTTTATGGATTAATCTCTACAACTTACTAGCAGAATATTGGGGGGAGAAGGCTCTAGCATAGATTGGGAATGCGATTGGAACTTTTATTAGAGCAGAGGAAGTTTTGAACATTAAAGACTCTTCCTCTCACCCAAGGATTCTAATCAATATGAAGGAAGGGAACCCTTTCCCAGACTTCATACCTCTAAGCATAGAAAATGGAGTATGGAAGCAACCTATTGAGGTGTGGGAAGGGGAAGAAAATCCAATCCTAGAAGAGGCATTACAGAGCAGTATTTTTTTGAAAGCGAAAGGGCTAGAGGCTGACAAACTTTTAGAGGAAATGGAATGGAGAGAATGCTAGTTGGAGAAAGAAAAAAGCTTAAATAATCATATTCACTTAAATGATCTCTGCAAGAATTAGGAGATTTCAACTACAATAAAGTCAGCTATGGTGGAGAAAGTTTTTTTGGAAAAAAATGCGAGGGAGCATGAGGATAAAGAGATCTCAACCCAATTGGTGACAAAAACCACTATGGAACAATGGCAAGCAAATAGGGGAGAGGACCTGCAAATGAGAAATCTAGAGAAGGAAATAGAGATGCAGGAAAAGGTAAATGACACTCCCTCTCTAATATTGATGTCAAATAAGAATAGAGAAATTAGCCTGCCTGAAAATCTAGACCTCAAAGGATTTTTAGGAAATATTATGGAAACACCCTTGAAAATGCAAGATCAAAGTGGGAAGACCATATCGAGAGAGGAAAACCAAGTCTTTAAGGATATAGAAGTATCCCCAAACTGGAACCTATGTGAATCCTTTGAGGAAACAATGGAAAGTAGCAACACAAAGGAAGGAGGAGATTCATCTCAAGAGGCTCCAGAAGAGGAATACAACCTAAATGACTTAGGTCTATTAGAATAGCTATGCATTTAGGAGGAAAGATCAATAGAGAAAACAAGCTCTAAAAAGAAGAAACCAAATGTAGGGAGCAAGAAGAAAAGTTTCCCCAAATCTATCAAATTAAAACTAGAATTGGTAGGCAATATAGCAAGCCAATAAAAAATATTGAGATCGAGAAAAGGTTTATCTTTTTCTCAGGAGCCATGAAAATTGTATCGTGGAATATCAAGGGCTAGAATGCCCTTGACAATATCTGATTGATCAAAAGGTGTCTTGATCAATCAAAGCCACACTTGGTGCTTTTATAGGAAACAAAGATTAAGGAGGAGGATTTTACTAATTTTAAAAGTAAATTCAGAAGATGATAATGTTTGTTGATAGGAGCTCAGGGAGCCTCAGGAGGTATGGCTATTTTATGGAGATCAAATGCTTTAGAAATAACTGAAACCCATGTAGATACTAACTGGCAATGGATCAATGTATATGTAAAACAATTACATTGTTCTTTCTCGGTGATAAATGTATATGGTCCAAATAATAATTCTCAAAAAAGGATTCTATGGCAAACCATATCTACAAAAGTGCAAGATTTAGATAATGATGTGGCAATCTTAGGTGGGGATTTTAATGCAATTCTAAACCCAAAAGACAAAAAGGGTGGGAAAAGATGGATTTCAAAAAGCCAAAAAGATTTTAGTAATTTTGTTCATGATAGTGGATTAGTGGAAATCCATTTCAAAAAAGAGGATTTCACATGGACAAAAAAAAAAAAAGGTTTTGTGCATATAACAAAAAAGTTGGACAGATTTCTTGCAATAGGCAATTGGGCAGAGATAAAATTGGTCATGCTCTACAGAAATTCTCCCTTACCAAGGTTCTGATCACTTCCCTATTTTCTTCAGAATTCAAGATGAAAAAACTCTAGATAGGTGTCCTTTTAAATTTGAGGCCATGTGGATGAAAATGGAAGGCTCTGCAGACTTGAGTGAAGAATGGTGGAATAATGCTCCAATTAAGGAAAAGTAAGAAAGCCTTCATTTTCTTCAAAAAATTACAATTCCTCAAGGAAGAGTTGAAGATTTGGAATAGAGAACATTTTGGCAATATTTTTGATAAAAAAAGGAACTAGAGGAGAAATTAAAAATTTAAGTCTTAAAGTCATTGAAAATGGTATGTTTGAAGAGGACTTTAAGGAGGAGAAAATGCGTAGAAAGGAATTAGAAGCATGTCTTAATAAAAAAGAAATTTATTGGAGACAGAAATCAAGAGAAGTGTGGTTAAAGGAGGGGGACAAGAATACTCATTTTTTTCATAATTTAGTAAAAATTAGAATGGGGACTAATAAAATCTATGAGATTCAAAATGCTGAAGGGGTTCTCATCCAAGATAAAGAGGAAATCAATTTAGAAGTAGTTAATTTTTTCTCTCACAAGGGACATCGGATTGCAAAGAATCAAAATGAGGTGGATGAGGTGTTGAATGTTATCTCGGCACTAATAACAACATCCCAAAACAAAGCACTAATGGATCCAGTCAAAGACAGTGAAGTTGAAGCTTTAAAAGGTTTAGGAGGGGATAAAGCACCAGGCCTAGACAATTTTCCTGCAATGTTTTTTTAGAAATTGAGTTTTATCTTTCAAAAGGATTTGTGGGAAGTAGTTGAAGAATCTAGACAAGAAGGATTCATCCTTAAAGATTTAAACAACACCTTTATAGCTATAGTGCCAAAAAAAGAAACAAAAATAACCTTTGAAGATTTTAGACCAATCTCTTTATGTAATATAGTTTACAAGATTATTTTGAAGGTTATGGAAAATAGACTCAAAAAAGTTCTAAGCTCAATCGTTTCAATAGAATAGAGTGGCTTCTTACCAGGAAGGTCCATATTTGAGGGGGTGGTGGTACCAGATGAGGTATTCCACATTATCTGTACCTCAAAAACACAAAACATGATGGTTAAATTAGATATAAAGCATGCTTATGATAAGGTGGATAGAGGTTTCTTGACGAGTGTGTTAAGGAGGTTTGGTTTTGGTCTGGAATGGTTACAATGGGTAGAAAGTTGCTTATTTACACCATGTTTCTCATTGTTGATTAATGGAAGCCTTCAAGGCTTCTTTGAACTAGAAAAAGGCATTAGACAAGGGGACCCCCTATACCCCTTTCTCTTTATCATAATGGCAGAGGTGTTAGGAAGGTTAATACATAGGCAACAGGAGCAGGGATTATGGAGAGGAATCAAAATTACAGAGATAGTTGAAGCCCTTACTCACTTACAATTTGTAGATGATACTTTTTTAGCAGGAGCAACAAGTATAGAGGAAGCAAAGACTATGAAGCATACTCTAGAACTCTATGGAAGAATTTCAAGGCATTTATACATTGGAATAAATTAGAGATCTTTTTCTTCAACACCCAACAAAATGTCAAATTGAGATTATATTGGATTATGGATATAAAAATAGGGCTGTTGCCAAATAAGTATTTAGGGATTCCCTTTTTTGCAGGCTGAAACAAAGCGAAGCTATGGGATAAATTGATAGAGAAATGTCAGAAAAATATGGAAGGTTGGAGAGGGAAGTGGTTATCTTTGACATTCTGAATCCTAATGCTCCAAACATTAATCTCAACCATGCCTATTTTTGCAATGATGTGTCTAAATTTACCCAAAAATGTTGTCTGCATTCTGGAACAGAAGATGAGAAAGTTTTTTTGGAATGGGTCTAATGAAGGTGACAAAATTCCCGTACTAGCATGGGAAAAGATATGTCGACCGAAGGATGAAGAGGTAGTTGGGCTAAGGAATTGACAACTTATAAATAAAGCACTAGGAGCCAAATTAATATGGGCAATGTATGAGAATCCACAACTCTATTGGGTGAGAATTTTGAAAGGTAAATATTTAGACTCAGATGAAGTTCAAAGGATTTTAACAATTCAAGACCCACCAAAAGGTTCAGCTATATGGAACTTCATGCTCTCTTGTAGATAGATTATAGTAAAGCACATCTCTTGGTGTATTGGGGATGGGAAGCAAGAAAAATTTTGGGAGGACTCTTGGAATGGGCATATAGTTTTGGGGGAGGATGATGGTAACTTGGACTTAAAAAAATACTTCAAAGATAAGTGGGGAAATTTAGTGGCTGACTATATGGTCGAAAAGGATGGTTTATTAGGGAAAGAATGGTGCTGGAAAGATGTCTCAAGAGAGGAGTTGACGGATATACAGAAGCAGTGAATGCAGAGCATATTCAAAGAAAGAAATTTGATGGTGAGTCTCAAGAAGGATAAAATAATTTGGTGTGGCTCCTTACTAGGTAATTACTTATTTAAAATAGGATATAATATTTTGGCTAAAACAAATAGGGAGGCCTTCACTCCAAAAGATCTTTGTTGGAATAAGGACATTTTACCTAAGGTAGGGGCTTTTGCATGGTTAGTCTATTATGGAAGAATTTTAATTATAGAAAGACTGAGGAAAATAGGCATAATAGGTCCATCAAGATGCCCTTTATGTGAGAAGCATGAGGAAATAGTAGATCACCTTTTAATTCAATGTCAGTATGTAAGGGAATGTTGGGATTTGGTTCAATTCAAATTAAGGTGGCAAGGCCCAAGAGCCCAAAGTGTCAAGGGGGTTTTTGATGGATGGCCAAGGGAGCATAGAAAACCAACTCTCTCAAGCATATGGCTAGTTGCTCCATCTTTGATTATTTGGGAATTATGGAAGGAACATAACAGAAGGATTTTTAAAGGAGAAAGGGAAAATTTGAGAAGATGTTTAAATAGAATTATAAATGCAATAGAGGAGATAGTAAGTGTCTCGGCCACGAAAAGACAAGCAATGCAGATTCCTTACACAAAAGATGATAGTGTGTTACAATCTTCATGGCCAGGGATAAGGTTCAAATCTCCCTTCGGGGCATTGGTAACCAAAAAGAAAAAGAATAGACTGGAAAAGATGGAGTGGAAAGCTCCACAGGGATGGGTAAAGGCAAATTTTGATGGAGCTGCAAGTGGCAATCTAGGGACCTCAGGGATTGGGGTTGTGTTGAGGGATAGTGAAGGACGTATTCTTCTAAAAGGCTCAAAAAAACTACCCACAAGCACCAACAACATAGCAAAATGTCAAGCAACATTGTTAGCAGTAAGGTTAGCAAGAAAGGAGGGGATCAAGAAGTTGCACTTAGAAGTTGACTCTCTTATAGTAGTGTAGGCAATATCAAAAATACAAATTAGTGCCTAGCATCTTCAAACAATAATTAATTTAATTGTGGACAAATTAAGTAACTTTGAAGATTTTAAAATCACGCACATCAAACAGGAAGGAAACATAGAGGTGGACACTTTGTCAAAGTGGGCATTGTCATTAAATGATGAAACAGTTAGAGTCAAGCATTCAAAGTGTGGAAAAAATATAAATTACAATTCGAGTGATGAAGGAATGTAAGAAACCTCTAAGTGAACCTATGAAAGGAGGAGGATTTAGTAAGATTTCTTAAAGATTATAAATCTTTGTCGAGCATGTGTGTTTATTAAAATGTGCAACAGTAGGACTAAGTAAAAAAAAAGGGAATGAATGGGCTATGATAATGCGACAAAGATTACATTAGCAAAAGCATACAAAGGTCTTTAAAACAATGAGGAGAGTAGCTCTTCACAACAAAAGTCTTAATTAAGAAGTAATTTGGTGCAGGTGTCATGGAGTCAATCTTCACTTTCAAAATGATGAAGCAACAGAAGGCTTTTTTCGAGCGCGTGGCAGACTATCATCTAAGGAAAATGGTGAAATGCTCCTCTGATGCAATGATTCAAGCAATGTAAGAGACTTTAGGCCCTCTCTTTCATGAAGCTTACCACCGTTGGAAGGTTTATGTGGATATAGCAATAATGATAATCGCATGGGGGTTTGCATGTTGGAGAACATGAACAAATTGTGGCATGGGTTATGAGGGCGCTCTTTGAAGAGGCCTTAATTCCGAACTTGGAGGCGTTACTAGAATGGGCCTTCAACTTTAGTGAAGGTTAAGAAGATGAGGAAGAAGGGATAGAAAAAGGGGTTTTTCCCTTTGTAAATTGGCCATGTAGGTAGATAGACACGGAAACCTACACAAATGAGTGACGCCATGCATGGAATAGTCTTAAGTCTGCAATCTTGTCCTACCATGACCAAAAGAAGGGGGCCACTTTCCCAATGGATTTCCCAAAGAGAAAGAGGTCAGCAAGAATTTTTTTTTGAATTTAGAGAGAGGGAGGACAGTGATGAATTTTGATGCAGCTAAAGAAAATACTGTCGTGAAGGCTAACGAAATGAGAGGGTAGGGTTTTTTTGATGGTTGGAAGTGCACGAAGATAGCATAACAATGCTACCTTTTGTCTAAGTAGGAAAGCCATTTTTTGACAAGCAAAAAGACAAGGATGTTTAGCTTTGCAAATGGAAGTATTCGATTTGAACGAGCAACTTCAGAATATGGATTTTTTGGAGGATCGACTCAGTGAAATTTTTTTGGAAGCATCGAGTTTATAATGGTTGTAGGTTTAGGTGTTGAGTTTTTCAAAAAAGAAGGAAATGCTTTTTAAGGAAATCAACCTAATGTAGAGGCCTTTTGTGTTTAAGATCTAAAGGAGAAACATATCATATTGTAAATGATGGTCCTCTAGATAGAATTAAGGACCTTATAATCTTGTTGTAAATATTATTATAGTATTAATAAAAACAAACTTATTACTAACCAAAAAAAAAACATAGGTATACGCAGGAATGTCGTCATCACCTCCTGCATAAAATGAATCCAATATTACAAAATGCCCCCTAAGAAATAATAGTTCAAGTGAAATAAACACATGAAAAATGAGAGAGAAAAAGAGGAATCTACTTACCAATAGGTGCTATCACCGCATCTGTAGCCATGCTATATGTTGTCGAATTTGCAGTTGGCATTACCTCTTCAGTTTTGTTCCTTGTAGAAGGTGGCGTAGTAAACATAGGATCAATGGTAGGAGTTGAAAAATGATATATTTAGAGCACAATAAAACAAGATTGTTAGAGCTATTAACAAAAACATTGTTCGAGAAAAACACAAGTGTAGGATAGAATATATGATGTACTTGAACTTGAAGTATCATCCTTTGGGGCATCACCCTTGTACCTCCTCAATATCCTCTGTAAAAATAACACATATGCATTTTATTTAATGACATAAATAAAAGAGTATACTATAAAAACTGTTATTGAACTTTTGTTATAATTAAAAACTACATTAATACTTACTATATATGTCTAAACTAGGTGCATCAACTTATCCTCTGTCTATTGTATTTTGGGAGTCTGAGGTCAAGTTGATTCCAATTGCTTTAACATTCTTGCTAAATCACGAAGCACCTTTTGTACTGCAACCACAGTTTCAGTAGCTGACGCAAAACCAATGATGAATTCATCTTGCTTATTGTATGGCTCCTCATGTACTATTTTTTCCTTTCCCTTTTCCTGATTAGCACTCATTTGCAAGAAAAATATTATTAGTGTTGTATTTAAAATTAATCCAAAATAGTAGTTAAGAATAAAACGTAATAAAAAATACATATTAACATATTTATTGTATCTAATTTGTACAACAACAATGATTTTTACTTGTTGGGAAGAAGAAGTCTCATGAAAATCATCACCGCCATGTGTATCCTATGGCTGTTGATCCATAATGTACCCCTGTATTTCAAAAAAAATTATTGAGACATATTAAAACATATGTGTTATTATTCTAAGTTAGAAAAAAATATATCAAAAGTTAATGGTGTGTTGGCTTCATTGATTGGAGTTGATTTTAAATGTGCATAGTATGTACCACCTTGCCCATGATAGTGGCTTTGTTTGTATCTATGTGATTCAAACTGTAATCAATAAGAAGCTCTTCGCCTCCATGTATTGAATTTATTGCACATACAAATACTTGATTTCCCTTGCACATCTCAAATATGCAATTGGGTCACTTCTTAGCTGACGTAGGTCATGTACTATTTATAAAACATATAATATTTCCTGATGCTTTTGGCCTTTTGTTAATGTATATAGCTATTATTTTACTTTTTTCACTAACTTTTTTTTGTATATAATATTCCACGAGTGTATACATACACATACTTTTTTATATCTAACAATCTCCATCCAACTATTGTAATCATAGCAAGGTCTGACATACTCCATTAATTCAACAACCTTGTTGTAAGATGCCTATATGCCATCCATGGAAAATAGGCCCAAACCATGTAATTAGGATGGTGTTATGCAATATATCCTCTCTGCAACACAAAAATTAGTGTTTATTGGAGGAAGTTCATCAAGGACTCATTATTTTTGTAAATGTTTGTACCTAAAGGGCACATTAGAGTCACCTTCACTCTCATCATCATAAGACCATGACCCCACTCGAGCAAGGAAAAATTTCATGTGCTTATTGAATTTCTTTCTGATATTTTGACCTCAAGTTGATCTCTTTGATTTAGACATACTAAATGTCTCAGCTTCTTCTTCATTTCCTATATTTTCACACTTGAGGAAGACAAATTTGACAAATACCTATTTGTTGGTTCCTACACTCCATGGAAATAAGAGAGATAGGTGGCAATGAGAGAGATATTTTACAAATGGTAAAAGACATTAATCTCTATGGAGTGTACTGACTTATACCTGATGATCCATGAGATTGTGTGTGATTCTCGTGAAAGGGCTTCCAGTTTTTGCATATGTAAATCAATTGTCTTATGTTAGCTAAACAATTCATGATACATATACTCAAATTAGATTGAATATTAGCATCACATATGAATTATAAATAGTAAAAGTTACATGACAAGTTAATCATATTAATCATTGATCTATCAAGAACTTAATATTGAATATCATAGGCATTGATCACATAACTATACATTTTATTCTTGTCATTGATAATCAAACCCCTCTTCAATGTTAGTTAATCAAACTCCCCATCATTGATATTATTCTTCATCCATCTCATCATCAAGATCATCATCATCATTGACATCATCACCACCATTCTTGTGGTCATCATTATTGTCATTGTCATCATCATCATCATCATCATCCTCATCCTCATCCTCAACATCATCATTATCATCATTAGTAGAAGCATCATCATTGTGATCAATAGCAACATCAGGAGCATCATTGACTAACTCTCGATCATGATCCACTTCTTCCTCTTCCTCGGTATCTTCTTTTTCCATCACATTATACTTTATTGGCCTTCCTCTTGGATCATGTATAATAACAAATGACCAAGTTGGTTTATGTGTAACCTCTGAGTAAAATACCTTCTCACATTGGCTTGGAAGAACATAGGGCTCATTCCCAATTGGCTCAAACAACCTTGTATTAATCATTGGAAATCCACTCTCGTGCTCAACAACAATTTTATTATGATCATTTTGATTGAGTCATAGTTTGTACCATTTGATAAAGAAGAGAACTAATTTTAAGGAAATAAAGTCACGGTCAAGTATATCAACCAAAATGTCATAGCATCAATTTTGAGATTCTCAAGGATGTAAGTCATTTCTAGATGAGATATTGGTCATCTTGAAGACTGCACTTATCCCACAATCACAAGTTCTCTTCATGTCATCAAAATCCTTAATGTGAAATTTGTAACCATTGCATAACATAGCCTTATGGTGTTTCACCTACAATAATGTCAAACATGTATAAATTATTGCAACATGATTTCAAAAACATACAGTTGATTAACAAACTTATAAGTACATGGAGATCTCTTAAACCATATGCTAAATCTATTTCCTTTTGTGTAACATTGGGATCTCCATTACATTGACCTTGTTTAACCAATGAAGACATGGATTCCCATTTTAATATATGACTAGAATGTTGACATTGTTCAATCCATACCATCATCGAATCTTGATTGTTTGCAATAAACAAATGTATTGCATCCCTCTCTTTAGCAACTGTACAAAAGTAAATAGATGACTTACAACAGATTTATTTTGAAGATTAAGAATTTATAAACTATAATAACATCTCATAATTTATTACCTTCTTCTTTCCTAAATATATTGTTCCCCACCAAGCACTCCCCTTCAAATTTTTTAATGGAGTCAAGATCCCAAATGCAATCTATATGGGTCTTTGCTGCAAGATTAGGAAGATATTGAGTAACATACACCATCATCTAATATACTATATATCCCTCAATCATAGAACCCTTAGGACATGCTCTTTGTCGAACCAAACCCTTCAAAAATGTCAAGTGTCTCTCAACCATGCCCATTGACCTAGGTTGTACAGGTCCACACAATTCAATCTCCTCGACTTGGTGAATGAGATAGTGTTCTTGTGCATTGAAAAAAGTTGAAGGTAAACACTTTTACATTTCACACATTAGTAGATGAATTCTTTTCTTCCAATATTTTATATCTTCTTTATGGATTTCTTTCTATGAAAGCCACCTACAAAGGATTCAAGAAACAAAAACATATAAATATGAGACTTTACAATATATTACTTGTTTGATATATTAAACAAATATCACTACTTACCTCATGTACTTTCCAAGATCATATGTTACTTGTTTGATATCATTGTTGAAGTTTTTTGGGAGTGATAGGGGTAGCACATATTGCAACAATTTTCATCTAATCATTTCATTATTTTCTAACGTAATACAATGAAAATTGAATGTAGTTTCACAAATATATTGTAAATACAAAAGACCATGACTTGCCTTGATGAAGGTATGCCAATCATGTGTTTTCAGCCCTGGCCCAAATTCACTTTTATTTGGTATGAGATTGCTTATATTCACAACAAATCTTGTAGGAAATTAAATTTTTTGTATAACTTCTTTTATGGCATTACTTTGTTTCTCCATCAATAACCAAGGAAGGGAACTTGCATTAATCTGGTCTCCATTGCCATTTGATTCAATGAAATCTTTCATTGCATGATTGGAATCATGAATGTCACTACAAATTTTGGCAAGTTTTTTCTTTGTCGCGTCTTCCATCCAATATTTTCTACAGTGTCTCTATTACATTATTTCCAATATGCATAGTATCAAACAAATGTACAATTTGTAGCTGCTCGTAGTAGGGCAACCTACTAAATCCTTTGGGATAACATTTTAGTCCCTTTTGAAGGTGGTTAGTGATGCCTTGACAACCTTTATGATCATCAATTACATAATTAGCCAACAAAACACAATTAAAATATATAATTTCAAAACATAAACCATTAGGTGGAGCAATACTACCTTGAATTCTATTATATTCGAACTGTCATAGGTGAGGTGTCATTCTTCGTGGCTTTGATGTAGTCTCTTCTTTCCCATTGAAAATATATTTTTTTGCACTTTGAAATTTATGATTTCTATGGAGGTAGTGTCTATTCTCATCAAACACCTACTTTCTTAAACTTTTGGAATGACAAGATTTCATCTTTGGACCACACATTGGACATGCAAATTTTCCCTTTGTTTGAAGACCTACAAGATAACAATACAATTGGATTGAATATTTTTGTTTTTGGAATTAGTATTATTGCATACAACTAGATTTCAACATAACATACCACATAAATGTGTCAACCCTAGGGCATCATGAATTGTCCACATGGGCATTGCATGAAATTTAAATTATTTTTGTCCAATTGGTCTAGAGATATCATACATAGTGAAACCATTCCATAACTCCAGCAACTCGTCGATCAGAGGTGTTTATTTCACTCCAAGACCTATAATTATATGTAGATAACAATAAAATAATAAAATACCTGGAACAATCATTTTCAACATAATGTGCTCCCTCTTTATTGACATCCATGGAGGAAGGTTATTGTTGATAACAAAAATAGGCCACATCAAGTAAACAGGTCTCATTTCTCCAAATGGATTGACATCGTCAATTGCTAGAGAAAGCCTGAGATTTTGAGGTTCTTCTTTAAAGTTGGCCACTTTTCCTCTATGTCCATAAATGCTGAACCATCCATAGGCATTCGAATAATATCATCTCGACTTCTATTACATGTATAATTAATCCATAAATTGTGCCAAGCTACTACACCTAAATAATTGTTTAAGATGTGGAATAATAAGGGTGTAACAAATAACCTTGCAAGGCACTTTTTTGTCACTTGATCATCTTGATATTTTCTCGTATGGCATTTAGGGCATTCTGTTTCATTTTCATGATCTTTATGATAAATAACATGATCTTCAGGACAAGCATCTATTGCTTGATACTCAATTCCAATATGTTTCATAGTG